>JAVHNL010000110.1:0-25000 GCA_031216105.1 Dalbergia cultrata | reverse complement strand
TCTCATTCTAACGACACGTCATTATGCATTTGCTTGTACAACTACTTTTCATTACATTGAGCATTTTCTTTCCAGTAATCGAGCTTAACGAGCTGAAAAAAGAGAAAAAAATCATCCAAACAGAAAGTTTGATTAAATTATGGTATTTATTTTTTTCATTACATTAAACTCTTGAAAGTCCTTTTGTCCAACATATCACTATTCTCATAATTTATCCAAAAACTGCATAAAACAAAACGAAGTCGTAATCAGCATATTTTTTCTTTCAAATTAAAAAACACATAAATTCCTTTCTAGATAATATTACTAGCTGCGAGCTAAACCAATGGAAAAACAGAGCGTGTAAAGTAACCCCACCGAAGCAGAGCACACCACTCTGTTCTTCCTCTTCTGTCTTCTTCTTCCCCTGCAACATCCATGGCCACATCACCCTTCCGCATCATTCTATCACCACCAAAAAAACCCACCTCCTCTTTCTCCCCTCTCCCATCACACACCAAACCCCTCTTCCCTTCCACCACCCCACAATTATTCCTCTCACCCCTCAAAACCCCTCTTCCCTTCTTCTTCCCCTGTTTCAGTTCCCGAAACACCCCACCAGCACCCGAAACAGAGTGCCCTGTTCCGCCCGAACAGCAGCCCATAAACGAGTACCAGTCCCTCTCGACCTCCTTCCCGTTCTCGTGGGCAGCCAGCGACGCCGTCGAGTACGGGTCGCGGCTGTTCGCTTTGGGGGCTTCGTTTGCGGTGCTTGTGGGCCTTCCCGTTGCGTGGTTTGGGTCGGTGGGTGCGGAATCGGAGCCTCTGAAGAGGTTGCTGTGTGGTGCTTCGAGTGGGATCTTCGTTGTGACGCTTGCTGTTGTGAGGATGTACCTTGGTTGGGCTTATGTTGGGAACCGGTTGCTCAGTGCCACTGTTGAATGTATGTATCTGCTCTGTTTCTGAGTAAGGCTGCGTTTGTATCATGATTTTTTTTCAACAGAAAATGATTTATCACTTTTCATCGTAGCTTTTTATATCAACTTTAAGTCTAAAGTTAAAATTTGTTTAAAATAACAGTGTAATTTCTATATTTTACACTGTTATCTTATCAAAATCTTTCGTTTGGATGATTTTTTAAATAATGAATGCAAAAGTCAACCATTATTGTTAAAGTGACAATACATGATTAAATGACTATAGGATAGAGTATAGAAATTAAATCCTTAAAAAAATAGTTTTAGCTTTTGAGTAGAAGCTGTTATGTATGAAAAGTTATTTTTATTTTTGCTTGATAAAACCACTTTTCTGTTGGGAAAAAAAGTTCAAACGCACCCTGAATTGCCGAAGTTGTTTGCTAGAATTGTCATTGGCCTCATTGCCTGCCGTTAATTTCTTAATTTATTTATCAACAATGGTATATATCTAGTATATACATTTGGTTGAATGGGTTGAATTTGTGGAGATGGCTTGTGATTTTGGGAAAGCAAATTATTTCTTTTAAGGACTAACATGTTGTTTGGATTTTTTATTTTTTTTTCAAATAACGGAATGGATTAGAATTAGCCGCAAATAGTTGGAAAGGGAAGGAAGGCCGTAAGGGAACAAAGTTTATTTCTTGCTTGTTTGGATGATTACCAAGGGAATGGAACGGAAATTCATTGAAGTTATGTGATAAAGGAACAGAATGGCATAATTATAGTTATTAGCTTCATAAATTTTAAATTCCCTTCATTTTGCCCCAATTTTGAGGGGACAGTTAATTAATTAGCTTTTGGGGGAGAAAGAGTGGAACAATTCCCCATGAGTTCCCTTCCCATCATTCCCCTTCCCTTCCCCTCCTTACTTGTCATCCAAACATGGAAGATACAAAAAAGGAATGATGCGATTGTAACTTTAAGATTATATCATGTACGTAAAAATTTCAAGATCAAATTGTGTGTAGAAAATATTTTCAAAGCTATGTTTTCATGTATTCTTTTGTTTATTCTTTTTCTCTTGTGATAATTACTGTGAAAGTATCGATGATGTTATTTGGGGATCAATTGCATATTTTATGATAGTCACTCTCCTCTTGACACTGCAGATGAGGAGACAGGGTGGTATGATGGTCAGGTATGTTTTATTCTTTGTTTTCCTGAGTGTTTTACCTTGTTAGTGAAATTTGTTGTGTTTGTGTAATGTGATATCAATATTGCTTGCTCAAAGGTTCCAATTTCTCCTCTGTGTTGTGTTATTTCTACTTGTTTGCCCAAGTCCTAATACAGAAATGTTAGCATAAGAACATTTGCTTCTAGCTCTCCCAATCAATTTGTATAGAAGACAAGTATTGTGAGTTCCACCACCACAGCCCAGAAAATAAAGTCAAAGATGTTAGCAGAAAACTACATAGCAGATGATGAGGCATGGCTTATAACGTATAAGCACATGATGCTGCTTGAAAAATACATAGATGAATTAGTAAATGCCATTGATGGAGCAATCTCACTAGGTCAAGTAAGATTATCCATGCTAAATAGTTTAGTTGATAAGATCTTTTTGGGGGTGTTCTGTCTTGTGTGCCTTAATAAATATAGCTGCAAAAAGATGCAGACATGAAAGGGCTCTTGCCAACTCATTAGGAAGCAACCTTGTTAAGGCCCTCCCCCTACTTGAGTGATTTATTAAACATTTTTTGGTAGATCCAAAGTTTAAAATTTACTTTGAAACTGTATTTACATACATGACCTCAAGCATGAGGTATGTAGCCCTTCTTTATGTGGGTGAGGTGCAAATCCCTCTGCGTTATCTCCCTTCATTTTATTTTGGGTGGCATGCACAAATTTGTTTTACTATTGGAATATTTGAGGCTGTGTTAACAAGTTGTTTGTCTAAATTAAGTAATGTTTCTGAACAGATTTGGGTGAAGACTGCTGAAGTTTTGGCACGTGACAGACTCTTGGGATCATTTTCTGTAAGCATTTTATTAAACTAACTCCACTTTTATTCATAACTTCACTTTGTTGCTGAGAGCCTGAGACTCCTGTTAACCATGTGCGAAGTAATACTATATTTTCTTTCTTTCTTTTGGGGCAGCTGTAATTGTTTGTTATTGTTTCTTTCTTTAAGATATGTTTGTAGTAGAGCTAGAATCACTGTTGTGACTGAAAAAGCAATGTCATATGGTAATTGCCTTAACGAGAAGTAGGAATTGTTTTTGTCTTGTACTGCAGAAAAATATGAATCTGATGACTGATGTATTATTTAATGTGAATCTAAAAGATCTATGTATGTTTTGGAATTGAATATTATTTTCATATAAATGAAGCACTCACTTGTAGTAAGGCAGTGAGGTAGTGCAGAAATATTGAGTCTTCCATCCTGCTTTGCTGTTGTATGCTGTTATGTGAGTGTGAAATTTGAATTCTTGTGATTTTTGTTTTCTTGTAAAATATTACTTTTCCCATAATTTATGTTTATCTTTGTGAATCATAGGATGTAAATTATCTTGTTTGAAACTTGCAATTTAGTTATTGAGTGAATTTTCATTTTGATTCTTTAAATTATATGCATGCTTCACTTTAATCCATGATTAAGAAATAATTATTTAGTCCCTAAATTTGTAAACTGTGATTCAAGTTAGTTCTTGAGATGATCCAAATTAATCCTTGGATATCACATTTTGCAACTTTGGGATTAGATAGTTAATTTTTTAATTTCAAGGACTAAAGAAAAATACGTATACGACCTTAGGGATCAAAATAAAAATTCACTCTTTTGCTATTTGTCTTTTACTTGTATATGTGGGATATGTGTTGTGCTTAGCATATGGTTTTATGTCACACACAATTGTCTCCATTTATCTCATTAGCAATGGATAATGATTTACAACAACAATAGCCTAAACTTATCACCAACAAAAATGAAAAATATTTTGATGCATTACAGTTTCACACACTGAGCGTCATTTGTTATATTTAAGGTCAAGCCTGTACTTAGCAGATTGAAAATTACTCTAGTCAGTCTGGCAACATCCTTACTTGTATGTGCTGTTATCCTACTTAGCATCGATGGTGACCAAAATGGCCGTTATCTAACATCAAAAGATACCGGAGTTCGGGTCATACCTGGGGTTTACAATGACGAATCTGCGAGGTCATTTGAACCTGACGCCTTTTGTGGAGAATCTGATCTTCAATAACATTACATGACAACTTATACTGACAATTGAAAAATCATCAATCCTCGACCGCCCTTGCATTGCATTGATTTGGAGGGTAGCAGTTCACCACTAAATAGTGAATTCTATTACTTCTGTACATATGTTATGCGATGTACAAACCATGTTGTTAGTAGCATTTCAAAGTGCTATAAAGCTGAAATAAGATGAATGTATACATACAACTTTTTTTTTGTCTTAGAGAATTTGATTTTAATATATTAACTAACAACCTAATGTTCTGAAAACCGGACTAGATTTCGCCCCACAAAAACGAGCATTTTAAAATTCGGTCAAAATCCATGAAAACCAGTCAAAAACTGGCATTTTAGTTTATTTTCTTTTTTCTGTACACTGTCTATTAACATGTTCTAACTGATTCAAGCTTTTGTTTTAACTTATATATGAGAGGAATGTGTCAGATGTTACTAATGGTATGTTTCTACTAGCTTCTTCTATTACCATATTCATTTTACAAATTAGATTCATTTCATGCCATCTACTTGTCAAGTACGTGGATTTCCTTGATCTTTTGGCAAATCATGAGCTTAGAAGAGTTCAATAGCTTGCTATACTTGGACATAAGCTGTCTTTCACAGTGGAGAAGCATAGGTCTGCAATATAGTTGAACATAACTTAGAAGTTGTTGGTGTCACATCACTAAAGGTTAATTTACATGTACATATCTTTTTTTATAATGTGGATGTGAGGGTTGCACCTGCTCCTTTTATGTTTATCCTATTTATTCAGTTGTTGAATATTAATACTATATTCAATTATTTGTGCTTTTTTATTCATTCGAATTGTGACAGAGTATTATCCACATGATTTATCTAGACACGAGTTTCTACTGTATTCTTTATTGTTTACTTGATAAGTTTTTAACAGCGAATACTTGGCGTTTATTTGTGCTTGTGGTGTGTTTTGTGACTACTGTCAAAATATAATAGTTGTAACACTTTCGATTCCAAATCTCAATTTGGGGGATGGAATCGCTTCCTCATGATATAAGGATCAGGTTTGTGTGAAGTGTTTAAACATTTTCTACAAAAGAAGATTGAAAGAAACTTAAGTTCTAAAAGAAAATGAAAATAAATGAAAGAAAGAAAAGTAAAAAACTTAGACAGAAAATGAAAACAATTTGCTTAAAGGCAGGGAAACAATTCTCACTCATAAATTAATGTTTACTACTCCATTTGTGCTAAGTGACTTTCGAGACTGAAACTTTAGTGGTGAGCTTAATGTTTAACAATTGAGCCCAAAGCTCTTATTTATAGGCAAATCCTATGTTAAAATCTTGCTAATAGACTACAAATTCTTCAATCGGATTGGCCTGACATGCTTGCTTAACTTCCGTTCTAATTTTGCTTGACCTATCTCATCGTCGAGTCTCTAACTCTTCTTACTAGACTTTAACGCACTTCCAATAAGCATTAAAGCCACATTTCGACACGAGCATCATTCCCAGTGGACTTGACATTTCTCTAAAAATGGTAGCATGCTCATTAACGGGCACGTGTCATCGAAATTATTACGCTCCTAACAAGTTGTAATTTGTTTCAGTGCCTTCATTTACATGTTGTAAGGTACTTTCCTGATGATAATTCCATTTTTTTTCCTATGTATTTTCTTCTTAATGGGTCGTGGTTCTTACATTGGTATGTAATGGTTAGATGAAGGGGGTGAAGACTTTCTTTATACTAGAATTAGGATATACATCATCATACAATTACATCTCCTGGCTACTGTGTATGGCGGGGTTTTATTTTTTGAACTTGATTATTTTATTTGAAATTCTTTCTATATGGATTGTATTGTTATAACATGTCCTCATGGATCTTCAATAAGCCACTCAAGTTGTGAAATGGATTTTTCCGCTTAATATTTAGTTCTCTTATTGCTAAATTGCATTGTGCTATTGGGAAGATGATCAGTGTTTGCTGTGTTTTGACATATATTTTTAAAAGAAATGTTCCTGTGGGGTTTATAGATATTAGCTCTTTGAATTATATTTAATTTATTAATTTTTTTTAGCACCCTTTTTTTTGGTGACATGTTGCTCGCAAGTTTTTATAAAAATAAAATAGAAATGAAGGGCTATATTGAGTCTGAAAAACTCTGTAAAAAGAACATAATGTCTCAATAGTTTTTGCCTTGCCGAATATACGATACTTCCTAAGTTCATACATATGGCCTTCTTACCAAAAACTTGATGCGATTTTCCTAATGGCCTTTGTAGTGTAAATGTTACTATTGTGAAATTGGGTAACATGATGCAATTTTGCATTTTGATGATGATTTGAATTAAAGTGGATATACCGAATATCTAAAGAAAATATGTTGTCAAATGAAAATATAAACAAAATGTTGTAGTATCACTCCCGAAAATAATAATGGAAATTTGTATTCTAAAAGCTTACAATTTTGTATTAAACTGAAATTTTTTCAAAATGTGGTAGTATCATTTTGTGGCGTGGTGGCAGCTCACCTTGTCCCTTAATTATGTGGTCGGACATTTGATCCCCACTCATGGAAATAAGCGCATTTCGTGGTCAGCTGTTTACCTCTTTGGGAGAGCTCCTGCGGCGAGGGAATTAGTCACTGTTGTCGACGATAGATACTCTAATTTCGATCAATAAGAAAATAATCTTGTCTATCAAAAGTATTTAAAATTCTTATTGAATATTATATTTTCTTGTTTAAATCTTTATCCAAAATGCCAGCCTTAGTGTATTCGAAAGTAATAGTAAATTTTCACTTTAATTCTTGAAGCTAAAAATGCTAGTTAAAAATAATAGTCTTTAACTTTAAGAAAATTATTTTTAAATTTATGATATTTATTTTGTAATCAAATTTTCAGCACCAAAATATTAATTTTAATAGAGTTTAATTTTGATTATTAACATTGTAATTTTAACATACTATCATCCAGTTAAATGATATAAGACTTAATCATATTTACTGATATTATATTATATGAATTGATAATTGTGTAATATTTTTTTATACTAATAGTATCAAAATTAAATCCATTTTAATATTACATTTTTGTCAATGAAATTAGTTTCTAAGATTATACCTAGCTCTATTGGTCTCTTAAAAGATGATGGGTCTACCTGGCTAATACCAAGCACAAAACCTTCTTGTATTCCTTCCTTAACTTCTGAAATTTCCTTCTTCGGAACGAGAAATGGGAAACCAAAAACCGGTTCATCATTAATTTAAAAAAAAAGAGAATGCCTTTTTTTTTTTAGGTTTTTGTTTTAGTACTCCAAGAAAATTGATATCCTTTTTAATCATAAATTATTTAAAGACATTGAAGAAATATTTTTTTATCATAATATTTTTTGAGAATTACCGTTTTGGATTTGAATTAGAAAACTATTCAACCTGACAAAAAGGTTTATTCTAAGACGAGGTGTTGACTAACACCTCATGCATGAGGTGTCCTGTTGGATAAATGGGAAGCTGACACATAGGCATCCTACATAGATTAGTTTGTTACTCTTTATCTACTCAAGTGTTAATGAAAATTTTATCGGGTTATTTTGAAAAGTTTCTTTTTGTCGTATATTTGGGAAAAAAAATTAAAAATAATAAAAATTACTTGAATCAGTGTGCATTAATTACAATTGATTTGTTTTTAACTCTTCGTTATTTGTTTTCAAAGGACGAAAGAAAAGGAAAAAAAATACAACCAAACAAAAACTACTGCCTCACAAATTCGGTCTTTGCACAGTCCACTTGCACTAAGAGGACTAGTGTTGGTCAGTGCTGGTCGCCCATGCTTCTTAAATTCCGAAAATCGCTAAACCAAAAAAACAAAAAAAAGCAGATAAAAGGAGGAGATGCTAAGAGCTCCAGAAGGCGAGCAAAGGAACAGTAAAAAAAATCAGAATATTGTCCAAACAGAGGAGAACTGGTGAATATTAAAGAGCTCAGATAACATAAAGAGGAGGGCGAGCGCGGACGGTAGAGGAAAAGGGAGGAGAGGCTCCAGTTAGTGTTTACACACACACTGTAAGATGTAGCCATAACAAACCTCTCAACCTCAAACATGCTCAGCCCATATCCACCAAACCAGAAATCCATCCCTCCATACCAACGTAATCAAATACAAAAATAACCAAAATCAACCCTCATCACAGTCCAAACCATAGCCACAACATAGAAAAATCCATTCCAAACCAGTAAGCTCAAAAGATCACCCCTTTTAAAACCAGATCTAACAATAAAATCAGAAACAAATCCACATACACCTTTCATCATTTTTCCAAACACAACAAAATCACCCCCATTCTGTTTCATTTCACCTTCAAACCCATAAAGACAGCTGAAAAAAACGTGTGACCAGAAATACCAGAGCCCAAGGATCTGATCCTAAACATGAAATAAAGATGAAGAAAAGGCACACAACATTCAAAACACAGCCCCACCGCGAGCCTCTTCCATTGCCTTCAATGTTGCCGGGTGGTTGAGATAGAAAGAGGGAAAACCGTAACTACCCTAGGCGGTTGCTCAGGTAAGTTAGCTCGCTCGCTCACTTCTTTGTTTTTTTTTTTTTCAGCTTTTTTCTTTTTGGTCGTGCCATGTTTGGTGAGAAAAGAGAGAGGTTTTAAAAACGGGAAAAAGGTTGAGACTGGACTGGTCATAACTCGTAAGTCATAACTCATATGATCCAAACAGGTTTGAATCCCCTTCAACGAATTACGGTGGGGTCGAAAATCCTGTGTTCCCATTGTATCGTTCCTTTTCTCCGCCAATACAATTTTGACATGTAATAAGACAAATAGATAGCTTAGCGTATTTACCTATGATTTTTCAAAAATTTTGAGTAAACATTGTGCTCTAGATCTTAGAAAGATACTGTACAGAATGCATGTGTTCTCAAGTTATTTCAACCACCACCACACCGCTCAACTGCTTTCGGCGGAGAAATCGCAACTGCCTCAGTTACTACCATCGCATAATCACTCATTGAGTGGTACATTGGATAATCTTATCACTTCACAGTTCACACAATTAAACAAAAAATCAAAGATTAAAATAGAAATCGGTCAATTAAATGCAAAATCCATCTCATCACTTTACACAATTTTACAAATTCAACAAAAAGAAAAATCACTAAAAAACCTAAATTTATCCAATTTTCTAGGCAAAGGTAGAAGCCACCACTGCCAAAAGGGGGTTCCCTGTAGAAGCCATCTTTGCTGAAACAAACTAGAGATCTTCCAATGACAGCTCTGAGAACAAGATACAAAGCTATGGTAGACAAATGTAGACAAATTTGCTCAAGCTCAACGACCCAAATCCCTTTAGTCACGATCTCATGATCTGTATATTGTGTTTCTAGAAAAGATTGGCTGCCTTCATAATTTGTTGTTTGGTGTGATATTTGATTATCATTTGTCTTCGTGTATGGATATTGGTTTAGGAAGAAAAAAAAAAGAAAGATTACTTGCATGTTCATTCAATCTCGTACTAATGCTTCTTTTAAACATGTCTGCTATTTAATGTTGTTCATAGGATTGGATAAGCTTGCTGTTATTCCGTTTCTTATTGTGTTTCTCGAAAAGCTTATGGTGATGCAAACATAATTTGTGTCAAATCCTATTTTAATTTGTGATTCCATTTTCATATTATCTGTTACGTATGAGCCTTATCACTACTTATTTTCTGAAGTTTATGCCGATATTAGTCATGATTCTTTATATGCCTAACTACACGCCTACAGGTTTCCTTTCAATTTTCCAATGCCTGCTATAGTAGATATCTAGCTTATTGTCATCCAAGTCATCCAACTATGTTTCTGCTTTTGTATTTTTGGGCTTCTCAAAGAAATCCAATTAGTTGCAGGGTGCTTATACAAGATATTGACCCCATTGAGCTTAAACCATTTTGTTGCTATCGAGTAATGCCAGCCAAATGAACTAATACAATTGCATTAATAGGGTAGCAGTGGATGGTTCTTGGAAATCTACATTTATATTTTTCATTCTGCATTGAATAAATTATACTTCAAAGCTTTATGTCAATGATGATATCCTTGAAATCAAGGAGTTAGATAACAGGTACTAAATTACCAATATCCGTCCCTGTATCAGTTTACTTCGTGTTATTGAAAACTGGCTTGGACTGGCTAATTCAACCGAAAAATCGATGAACCAGTCATGAATCTGGTTCGAGCCATTGTTTGGATCGGCCACGCATTGAAATCAATACAACTTGACTAGGTTTGTTTCAAAACCGACTCTGCCATTTTTCAAGAACCTGACCAGGTCTTTTTTATTTGTTGCTAAATGATGTCATTTTTTAAAACCTTAAAAAAAATTTTAATCTGACTTATAGAAAAATACAGTAACTTTGTTTGAATTATCATAACTTATAAGTTTATGATGTAAAACTTTGTGAGCTTGCTTGGGTAATTATGTTCAAAATTTGTCAATTGAATTCGTGATTGTGAAATGTGAACAATATTTAGGAATTTATTTTATTTATTTATATTTTTATATTTAAACCTTTAAAGAGTGTCAAATTGTTAATTAATTGTCATTTTATTTTTATTTTTATTTTTTTTGTATAAATCTGGTTTAATCGGTTCGAACAGTGATCCGGTGCCTTAACCAAGTCAATCACTGGTCCAATTCTGAAAACTATGATTTACTTTATCAACAACATCTAACCCTTGTCCCACTAAGTATGGTCAACTACAAGGATCAAGTGATGTCACAAAACTCTATCATATATCATATATCATGTTCATGTTAAAACCATTGACACTTAAACCTTTATTTCCGCTATAATTTTTCAGTCTTCCTCTACGTCTTTTTGTGGTGCTACTATCCATTTGGTCAACACCTCTTACCAGGCCTCTACAGCTTTCCTCCAAACATGTCCAAACCACCTAAGACAAGATTCTATCATCTTTTCTATGATAGGTGTCATCCCAATTTTTTCTCTAGTTCATTCATTCATTATTCTATCATAGCTTGTATGGTCACTCATCAATTGTAACATCCTCATCTCTGTCACATGTAATTTGCTTTCATATTGGCCTTTTGCCGCCTAACATTTAGTTCCATACATCAAAGCCGCTCTTATCGTTGTATGGTAAGATTTACCCTTAAGTTTTAATTGTTCTTTTTTATCTCTCCACTTTGACTATCCTACTTGGATCCTATGGTTAACATATCTCTCTTTCTCTCCATCACTTTGAATGATAGAACATAAATATTTAAATTTTGTGACTTACAGAATGATATCATCCCCATGTTTCACTTTGAGGTTAGAATCTGTCTCTTAATAAACTAACACTACTAGAAATGTATCAAATAGAGACTTTGTGATTGAAATAAATCGGCCACTAAAATAATAATTTTGCAATTAAATTTTTGACCGAACCGAGCCACTATGGAAGGCAAATATGGTGGACAAAATCAGCGGCTAAATGGGCACTAAATAAAAATAGTGACCGATTTTGTTATTGATATTTTTTATAATGTAAATCACTGTGTCCATAAGAAATTGGTCACTAATTTCCATCTAGCAGCCGAGTTCGTGACTGATATTGTTCTAAGAGAAGAGTGAGAATATTGGTCACTAAATAAAAATAGTGACCGATATTTTTTTATGATAGAAATAACTGTTTGCATGAGAAGTCGGTAACTAAATCGGTCCCTAAAATTAGGGACTGGTGCAGTGGATGACATTGACATAAAAGAGTTTTCATCATCTCCAGAAAATTGGTCGCTAAATGAGTCTCTATTTTAAATATTAGTGACCAATGATTATACGAGGGAACAGTGCTTTTTCTAAAGGAAATCGGTCGCTAATAAAAAAGGAAAAAACTCTTGTGATTAAAAACCCAAGTTACCCAACCCAAACTTTCTCAAACAATTACAAGCAGCAGCCTATTTCATTCTTTCAATTTCACTTCAGCATCACGAACCTTACTTAATAGTAGCGGCGCCCACTCAATCACCTTCATCAATCATCTATGGTCCTCTCTTGGAGCTCTTCGATCGCGCGCGGCTGGCGGTCTAAAGAAGGGGCGGTGAGTGGTGCCCAGTGCGCGGTGGTCTTCTTCGCGTCGACAACGTCAACGCTCTTCTTCATCTCCGAGCCTCGTCGCAACGTGGTGGGGTGGGGATGACCGATCGAAAGCTTCTCGTGGAGGCGTCTCGGATCAGCAGCATTAGCTCTCTCAGTGCTCCATGGTTCAATTTTCTTTGTTGTAATGCTAGAGGTTTGCTTCTTTTATTTTGTTGCTGGTTGGTTTTTCATTTACCAGTTTGTTACTCGCATTCAATCTCGGAAGCTTTTTTCTTTTTCTGGCTGAAATCTTGAAAGCGTTTTTTTTCTTTCGGTCATTATCTTGGAAGCTTGGTTTAATTAGTTTTTTTTTTTTGGACTTTTTTGGGTTAGTTTAATTTGTTTCTTGGATTTGCGTTGCGTGTTAATTCTGCATTTGTTATAACACACTGAAAGTCCACACATATAAGATGTGGGTATATATCTAAATTAAAGGGGAGAAAATTGGTGAATGTCCAAGTGGTAACATTAATCACTACAATTTCTAGGATTTAGGTTTGATTCAACAAAGGTGTTTAGCCATCTCTGTTCCATATAGTTAACCTGTCTGAAGATAAAATATTTAGGATTTATATAATATACACTGTACTTAAATCTGAATATGCTAGACTAACTAATTTAAATGCAATTGCTTATGGGCAAGATCAAGGAGAGACAAGATGAGTCAATGTCTGATGAATAACACCTTCAACTCATTGGATAATCCTTTCATGCTATCTAACTTCTTTTAAGTAGTTTATAGTATGCATATGTATGCAGAAATTTACAAACAACAACTGAACCTTGTTATCCTAATAATATGTGGTGTAGATTTATTTGTGCTCAACAGGGCAAACAAATTTTATTCTGTGCATTTCATTTTTTGAATAATTTGCAAGACCTTTTGCAGTTGGTCAAAGATAAATTTGTCTGAGGTTGTTTGAGCAGTCACCATATTTATAGTGCACTTTATCCAACCCTTTCTCCGTTTCTCATGTCCAAAAGCTGAGTTAGGTGTAGCTTATCCTGTTTATTCCTTAATAGCTCTCATCGTTTGATCTACCAATTCTATGACTATCAAAATTTTTATTTGGATGAAATATGTAAATTAAATTGTTTGACTCAAAAATTTTTCTTATTTAGGGTTAAGCATCATTATGATTCCAAGATAGCGATAAATAATGAGCAACTAAGAACAACAAATCTAAATGATGAAACACTGGGTCAAGCAACTTAATTTATATATTTCATCCAAATAAAAATTTTAATGCTCATAGAATTGTTAGATCAAATAATGATAGCTATTAAGGAATAAACAGGATAACCTACACCTAGCTCAGCTTTTGGACATGAGAAAGGGGGAAGGTTTGGATAAAGTGCACAATGAATAGGGTGAGTGCTCAAACAACCTAAGACAAATCTACCTTTGACCAACTGCAAAAGGCCTTGCAGATTATTCAAAAACTGAAACGCATGGAATAAAATTTGATTGTTCAATTGAGCACACATAAATCTACACCCACATATTATTAGGATAACAATGTTTGCTTGCTGTTTGTAAACTTCTGCATACCTATGCATACTATAAACTACTTAAAAGAAGTTACGATAGCATGAAAGGATTATCCAATGAGTTGAAGATGTTATTCATTAGACACTGACTCATTTTGTCTCTCCTTGATCTTGCCCATAAGCAATTTCCTTTAAATTAGTTAGACTAGCATATTCAAATTAAAGTATTGTTTACATTATATAAATCCTAAATATTTTATCTTCAGACAAGTTAACTATGGAACAGAGATTCCTAAACACCTTTGTAGAATCAAACCTAAATCCTAGAAATTGTAGTGATTAATGTTACCACTTGGACATTCCCCAATTTTCTCCCCTTTAATTTAAATATGTACCCACATCTTATATGTCTGGACTGTCAGTGTGTTATAACAAAAGCAGAACTAACATGCGACAAATTAAACTAACCCAGAGTCCAAAAAAAACTAATTAAACCAAGCTTCCAAGGTAATGACCGACAGAAAAAAAAACATTTTCAAGATTTCATGCACCTTTCCCATTTTCTATTCATTGCTTACCTATCAAAACAACCATAAATAAATGAAATAATTAATACATGGCATTTAATTAAAATAATAATAATTCTTAAAAGGAAAGAGATTGTGGACTTTGTTAAGGAAATTTGGTTAATTTGTGATTATTTTAATTCTTCTTTTACCTTTCGTGATGGTGTCCTCCTCAGAATAAATCATATAGCCAGTGCTTCTCAGCAATGATCAGTAACAGCTTTTCTCTTCTGCATCAAACACAAGATCTTCTTCAAATTGTCTTAAGGCTTTCTTGTATGCTGTAATTCTTTTCTTCAGGTAATGAGTTGGAGCAGTTCAGCTCAGACTATAATTTTATTTGGTCTTTTCTGAGACGTTATGCAAATTGATGAAGTGTTCTATATGATTTATATATCTTCAATGTCTTATGGCATTTGGGGTATTCATTTGTAATGGGGACATTATACCCCTTCAACTAAAAGTACAGATTTTCCTTCTGTTGCTGATTCTTATAGTATTTTTTTTTTTCTCCTTTTTGGGGCTGAAGTTAATTGTATGCATAGGTGAAGGGTTTAATGTGGTATACTATTGAAAGGGTTGGTTTTTTCAGTTTTTGTACTTGAATGCATGTGTTTCTTTGATCTGCTCTATCTATGTTGTAATTGGCTTTCTGCTAGAACCTAACATTTGGCACCGCTGAAGTTTTTATGTTTCTGATTTTCATGTTTAGTGAGAAGGGGGAATATGGTCTATTAAAATGATATGTGAATTGGATAGTTCAATATAAACCTCATGATGTTGCAATTGAAGAATGTTATTACTGGCTAATTGATTTCCATTGCTAAGTTAGCATTTAGCAAGAATAATTTTTTGGATTGATGGTCTATTTAAACATTTTATCTCTTTTAGACCCGTAGGTTATTGCTGTTGGATTAATCCATGCTATGTAGGACAATGAAAAGTGAGAAGAGCACTTATTTTGAGCTTCTGAAATATTTTGTATAGACTTTTGTTTTGTGGTTACTCATTGTCCGGTCAGGTTATTATTATAATGGATTTAATTTTGATGCACTATTAGTGTAAAAAAAATTTTTGCACAATCATCCAATCATGTGTTGATATATCAATAAATATGGTTAACTTCTCCACTACTTGAAAAGTCATGCAAATGGAGAGACTTGATTAGATGACAGTGTAAAATTCTCTAAGTGCATCAAAATTAAACTCTATAATTGCCTTCTCATATAAAATGAGTGAAATTGCTTGACCAATAGCCGGAAGGGTAACAGTGGGCTAAACAGGTAAAGTTTGTCTACATGGTAAACAACAACAACGATTAAGGCTTGTCCCATTAGCCTTATCTCACTAGGTGGAATTGGCTACATGGATCACACGGTGCTATGGCATCCAATTGTAAAACTATTTGTACAGTCAAACTTAAAATATAAAGATATAAAGAGTGTCTACATCATTGGATCATAAATGATTAAGTTTAAATTAGCTGACAATTTTCTTAGTGGGTGATGTGAAGGATCCCATTTAATTTAAAATCCTTTTAATCCGCGGCTGAAACCACACTTCCCCTACTTAAATTTCAGTAAGACATAGTTTGGGGTGGGGTTGGTTGATGATATATGTGCATAAATACGCTAACTATATTATGCTTTGGTTATTTTTAGCGACTTTGTCTTTGTGAACTTTCTTGATTATTGCGTATGTTTAGAAAGGGAGGGGTTGGGTGGTTACCTGTTTCTAACCTTCCTCAGTCAGAAATTTAAGTTCTTCCAGCTGTGACAATTGATACCTTAAACATTCATACTGAGCTAGGACAATTTGATTAGTCTTCGTGCTCTTGTGCTTATCTCATATCTTATGTTGTCTTATCTACGTGCTTCAGTTCCTTAAATATATTTGCTATTCCCTCCATGAGATTTGAAACAGCAGTTAGCCATGCATCCAATTTTGAACTAGTTATTTGTAATGCAAATTCTGTCATTGCTGAAGAAAGTTCATCAAACTGGTGCAGGAGTAAGTGCCAGTGTCTCGCTTGATATTTGCATTGAGTTGCAAGCAGAGTCGGGATGTTTGGGGGAGTAGTTTGATGTAGTGATGCATCTCCACAGAAATTTGGGCAAAGCTGTATGCCGTGCTGTTTCCTATGGAGTTAAGTGCAAGTTATGACATTGAGCACTCGCGTTCTACAGAGGGCATAGAGCATGATATGTGGCCCCTAGATCCAATCGGTCCAAAGAAGGCAAAGTTTCCATGTTGTTTAGTTTGGAATCTGCTTCCTGTTGTCTCATGGTTGGCACCCTTCATTGGTCATGTTGGGATTTGCAGGGAGGATGGAGATGTTTTAGATTTTTCAGGATCCAATTTTGTGAGTGTTGATGATTTTGCATTTGGTGTTGTAGCAAGATACTTGCAACTCGATCGTAGACAGGTACTGTGTCTCAACTTTACTGTCTCTAGATCTTGTTGCCCTTCAGCTTAGTATTCATAAAGGCAAGCTTGTTTTGTGATAGTGTCCTATGTCCCATTCAACTTGGTCTTTTTTCTTGGCGATCGGGTTGTGGGAGACTAACGAATGGTGGAAATTGATACATTAAGAGAACACTGATGTAACTAACTGTGATATTGATAATTGTGTTCTTGTCCTGGAAACGGGTTGCATTTGCCACTAGAGGGCTCTATAAAGTCATGTCCCATTTAAATCTGAGAGGTTTTACCTTGAGATACTCAAATCCTCTAGCTTGAGAGAAGAAATTCCTCACCTGAATTTTCCTTTCCCTTTTACCAAGATTGATTGAATCTGAAGAGTTTGTTATTACACCCTTCTTTCTAGCTTTTATAAGGTCTCAATCTCACTTTTTGGTGCTTTTTTCCTGATTGTAAACTTCTTATAATGCTTATGGTTTTGTTTTGTTATTTAGTTTTTCATTGCAGCTGCATGATAATGGGGGCACCCATGCTAAATTTTAATGAAGATGTGTAACCCTAAGAAGCTCAGATTTTGTCACTCTTATATCATTGTTTAATGTGATGATTCCACCTTGCTTTCTCAACAAATAATTCAGTTGTAGTTGTGTTGACATATGTATCCCTAGAATCCATTTTCAAAGCTCTCTTATGCAAGCAAAGAGAACAGAGGGAACACAGAGGTTAAGGGTAGCACCAAGTTCAGTTTGCATTTTTGTTTGTTAGAAATTAGTTTAAAGCAGTTACAGTAAGCTGTAAACAATAGGACTTGTTAGAGTTAGTTACACTTTCATATATTCATATATGAAAAAGAACTTTAATGAGGACAGATGAAAATAATAGAATATGGATCGAGTTCTTGCACTCAAAGTCTAGAAGGAGTTCAAACTTACTCGAAAACCTTAACACACTCCCCTCCCCGTTACCTCTCAAAATTTTGGTTGTAGTCAAACTTTAACTGGTTGAAAGTGTCAACTTCAATTTGACATTCGGTGCAACCTGTATGTTACAGTGTTGTTTGCCCCCCTAATTTGTCTGCCATACATGCATGCATGGCTACTGGCATTCCGAGTATGGGACTGCAATCACATGGGATGATGCCTTGCAGTCTAGTATGCGGCATTTTGAGAGCAAAACTTACGGCCTTTTCACATGCAACTGCCACTCCTTTGTTGCTAACTGTCTGAACCGGCTATGTTATGGTGGATCAATGAGTTGGAACATGTTAAATGTAGCAGCCTTGATACTATTCAAGGGCCATTGGGTTGACTTCTGGTAAATTCTAAGGTCTTTCCTTTTGTTGTGGTTGTTTGCATAGGTGTTTTAATGGTTGGATGGCCCTCCTTAATTGGCCTACGATCCTTCTCTCTCCTCTTGATAGGGTGTTTTCCATTGGCTACTTACATTTTTAGAAACCTTCTGGAGTGCTAGATGCATACGACAAATGATTAGGTGCTCATAGAGCGTGGGGTTGGATTATGCTCTAATCACTTATGGAGTAACATTTCAAATAAATATTTAAGTTGGTGGTGGCCCTTCCCACCACTTGAAGCCAAAATATCACTCCAAGCATAGTTAGAGCGTAATCCAATCTAGTGCTTTGTGAGCCCCTAATAATTTCTTGTATGCACACATCAATTAAAAGGAGGGTGGTGATTTTTGTTCACTCTCCACCAAATAATTGATTTAGATATCTAAAATGTTAATGGAATAAGAAATAACTGTCACTTGTGGCAGTTGAGCCGTATCAGGGTGATTGTTGTTGCCTTCTGCACATTTGAGTGGGTGATCACATATTCGACTCCCTCCTTACCCTGCCCCTATCCCCTCCATGAAATAAATTCCTATTCTTAATGCCTTGGTTAAAAAAAAAAAAAAGTGCCACTTGTGGAAATTGAATGAAATGGCTTTAAATTCTCCCATCCCTGAAACATACTTGTGTTCATTTTTGGTTTGTCTAGATCTGGAGAGAGAAAATGTAAGGAATGAAAAGCGTATTTACTCTCATTTTGATTGGGTAGAATTTTTTTTTTTTTTTGGTAATTGATTGGGTAGAAAATTTGATTAGGCAGAAAAGTGAGGAAAAGAAATGTAATTATCCGTAAGTAAATAAATAGTTTTTTTTTTTTTCATTCTCATGTTGATTGTCTTTATTTTTATTGCACCAGAGAGGAGTATATGAATAAAATTGTAATTATACAATACCGCAACCTTTCTCTTTAGTTTTCCTTTCCATTATAGAGGAGAAAATGGAGAGATATTCTCGTACATGCATAAGTTAACATTTCATGTTTAGGTATACTCATAATAAAAATAAATTTTATCAACTTTATTTGATTGACATTCAGTAAATGAGTTTTATTTACTTTATTATTTGTTTGTGTGTGTGTGTACGAGTTATTAAAATCATCTTTATACAAGAAATGTTCGAAGAAAATGCTATATGCGGGATCCAATGTAAAATTTTCATCTCTCGGCATCTTTTGGATATCATCCAAACAAGAGAGAGGAGCAAAATGCACCCATTTTATTGTGTGCCATGTTTTTTCGTTTCTTTACTATTTTTTTTTCCCCTATTCTCTATCTAACCGAATAAAAGAGGTGATCTCTATGGTACCTTTTCTATTTGAAGGGGTTTGAAAACCTTTATACATAATCTAATTATATTTAGACCTATGGTGAGTAATTAATCACATTAACAATAATATGATAATATTTTAAAATTTAGATTTAAGTCCTTTAATTTTCATATGTTACAATTTCCTTCGAGTCTTTTCAAAAAGTTAAAAAACTTCAGTCCCAATCTAGAAACGCTTGATCTGTTCTGATTCCCAAATATATAAACATTCTTTCTACATAATTATTTTTGTTTAAACATTCAATTTAATAATTGTTTAAATTCAATTGATAGTATCTATATTTAAATCAACAGCATTATAATAAATTATAATGCCATGATAGTTCAAGTTGAGTAATATAATATTCCTAAAATATACAAATTTTTCTTCAGACAGGATTGCCCTCACTAACCTATTGAACATCAAGAAGAACAGCCCTTTTAACATTTGGAGAATATATAGATTAAAATTAATAATTTGAATCTTTTAAAGTCTAAACTGAGGAGAGGTGCAAATTAAGAAAGTGATAAATTAACCACCATTATTAGATTAATAATTTACATTGAAAATGAACCCATTACATGATCCAAAAGTATTCAACCTCTCAATTTTTCACTTTATGATTGCACATATTTAAAGAAAATGTTACACTTACTCCCGAGATTGAGGTTTTTAACATCCAATATTTCCTTTATTTGAAATTCCACATCAACTTTTGCTAATCAAAATGATAACAGCAGCGGTAAAATACAAGGGGTGATTAGTGCGGAGTACAAATTTGAGTAAAAATTTTATGAATTATGAATAAAATCTTACAGGTGTGCCATTCAATCGTGAAAATCTTACAGGTTATTAAATGATAGAAACAGAGTTGAGAGTCTTAAATGAACATGTTAATCAGCAGCCCCGGATCAACAACTGGTGCCAAACATGCATGATGCTAAGTAGATTGTGAGCTCTGCTGCTATGGCAAAGGCCGAATAAAAAAGTTGAAAAGAAAAAAAGCGATCAAACTCCATACTTTGGAGCCTTCCAAAGCTTAAAGGCTATCTCATGCAAGAATTTATCTGCTGGTATTGTAAGATTCCCACCATGCTACATGACAAGAATAGAAACAAAATAAGAGTGGAGAATAGGTTATATATACAGTACGAAAATTCCAAGCTATTTTAAACTTCAAAACCAAAGTAGTGATTTTGTTGATAGCACCAGTAATTGATTAGCTAGCATTTTCATGCTAAAGAAGTGAGACTTCGCAAAAACTGCAAATACATACAGAATCAAATGTGTTGGCATACCAGCAGAGACACTCAAGCACACATGATGTTGATCAATCACTTGAAAGGTTCAAAGATTAAAATATTTAGACACAGGACATCATTGAGAAAAAAGAAATAGATATAGTAGCAGTAAATGATGCACCGACACAGAAATAGAGTGCATTTGTTTTTTATAGAGTACAAAATCATTAATGTGACTCTATCCATCAGCTTAAATTTTTTTGAAGAAATTATTCATAACATGGTATCAAGATGCATTCAATCCTTCTTATCCTCATTATAATAAACTGCTCATGTTTCAAACTCAAAAGAGACATTCGCATGAAGTGTCGTGTTATAGTATAAAACAATTTATATATTTTTTCCTGTCAGCTTAAGCTTCTAGGAGAGAGTTCACGACAGTTTTATTTTTTTTTTAAGAAAAAAGAAGTGATTTTTCGACTTTAAAATGTCACTTTTATATAGAAGCCAGTCAAATCAGCTTCTATGAAAAATGATTTTTTTTATAAAAAAAAAAATTTCTTGTTTAAAAAAACTGAAACGAATGCACCCATAGAGACACTGATTGTAATGAATAATGACTAATTTGTGAATAAAACCGAAAGTAAAATCTAGAAACATACCTTCTTGAATTCTTCAAAAGAAAATCTCTCTGCGTTATCCTTGCGAGTCACAGCATGTTGCCATTGAGCAATCAACATGGGAGAATAGTGCCTGTATCATTTGGTATGGAGATAAATATTCAACACATTCCAAAGAGAAAGTAGGGATTGCTGAGATCTTTAGTTACTATAGTACTTAATTACCTTGCATCTTGCTGAGGGCTTCCTCCTTTCATAGTATAACTGTGCAGAGGAAGGAGCCCTGGAAGATAAGAGTTCTTCTCATCTACACCC
The DNA here is from genome assembly GCA_031216105.1 of Dalbergia cultrata. NCBI lineage: Eukaryota > Viridiplantae > Streptophyta > Magnoliopsida > Fabales > Fabaceae > Dalbergia > Dalbergia cultrata. The sequence goes on along the minus strand of JAVHNL010000110.1, from coordinate 3,421 downwards.
TTCGACACCAAATGCTTGGAATCATCACCATCCATGACATTGCCATATCTCATGACAATGGACAAGTGTAGACGATGTCGGATCCTGGTTGTGCTTGGCTCATAATCTCACCAACCAAGGCATTGACACACTTCAGGTCAGAAGCAGTAACTTTTTGTTCATAACTATCGTCCTTCTCACCAGCTCCAGTGTAGAAGAAGAAAAGATCAAAGAAGTTATTGTCCAGCACCTTCCCTTCTTGAAAGCCAAGCAACTTGAGCAGCTCAATGGCTACATTTTCTTGTGATTCAGAAGTATGATCCTTCACTAGCTCTTCTAATTGAAGTACACTGAAGCCAAGTTTGGCACTAAAAGATTTCAAGTTTGAATTGTTTGTCAATATAGCAGCTTTCATTCACAAAAACCTATATTCAGACAAGGAAGTGCTTTGGCTTATTAGCTGATAAATATAGTTTTGCTACAAAACAACACAGTGGACAAAAAAAAACAGAGAGGAGAAAACGGATAAAGAGAATACCTACCAGGTAAGGTTTGTTTTGGTGGATCATGGAGGCTAACATTCTAAGAAGGAAACAAAACTAGTAATAACCTGTCACCACAATTCATAAAAGATTTGTTGATGAACACAAAAGTTTTGGGTAAATGGGACTCATCGTATTTAAACAAATGTCATATGCATCCAGCAATAGAGCAAACTCTCTAACTATCTTCTCATCCTCGCCTTCTGAAAACTATATATTCAAGTGAATTTGAATGTCACACAGACAAGAAGTAGAAACAACGAACAAAGTTAGCACAAGCATAATGTTGTAAAGGGTGTAAAAATCCGTTAAAAGACATGACTATTTTCTATTTCTATTTCTATTTCTGTTACTGAAAAATCTTATTCAAACTGTTTATGAAAAGAACAACGTTACATTGTCCGAAATTTCCACAGAAGCCAAACTGATTATTTAAACAAAATAAAGTGCTATAATCCACTTGAATCACTCAAGAGTCAAGAAACATGCCACATGATTTTGACAGCTAGATTTAAACCAAAATTTTGACATTCTATCATTTTCCTATAAAAATTTTTTGAAAACATACTTAGATTTAATTTCTATACATACATTGTAAATGTCAACAGTAGAATTTGAAAAAAAGAAAGAAAAAAGAAATCCAAATCATTATAAATATGTGAGAAATACTCACTACAATTTGGCATTTTTCACCAATTCTGTTGTTTATATTGGTTGAGAGTGTAAAGTTAATTTAGAAATTGTTACGAACCATTCTTTTAAAAGCCTAAGCAAACAGATAGATAGAGGTACATGAATAGTTTTACTTACATAAATGCCTCTTTCTGGGCTTAAAGTGGAACAATATTTTGAACCGCGAGCACTTAGTCATAGAAGCTCCGAAACCATGTTAAAAATCATTTTTACCAAAAACCTAAACTGACGGGTAAGATTAATCTCAAACTAATCTTCCTACAAAATAAGTAAAAACAAGAGCACCCAAATACAAAAAAAAGACACACACACACAGAATGACATGAAGGAAAATAGATGCACGGCATTCAGAACTATCATCATCATACATAAATAAATAGTATCATGAACATTATTACAAACAGGTGGTGGGAGAGCACTTACTATCACGTATCAAAATCCGAACTTTTTTCCACACACTACTGTTAACTACGTGGGGGTGGAGGGGTGTTAGACAGTCAGGAAATGGAAGGAACATTACCTGAGGAAGGGGAATTGGGGAGGCTCAAGAAACCGCAGAGAGCATTGGAAATGAGAGAGTGAAGTTGGTGGATGTGCGATGGCGATGATGATGATGATGATGATGATGATGGATCACCAAACGGGCTAAGCCGTCTCCGAATATGACAAGGGATCGGCTTGGTTTGTCTGCCATTGATGATGATTTCTTTGGTTTCTGGTTTTCTGTGGTTATGGTTGTGGCAGTGTGGTTCAGGACTCACTTTGGAATCGGATGCAAAAGAAGAAGAAGAAGAAAGGTGGAGTGCTGAGTTGTAGCAGTTGCGCAAAATTTGTATGGCAAACGGTCTAAGCGTGGCTAGCTAGGTACGTTCCCTTATTATTATTTTTTTAACCTCTCTTAGCTCATTAAGATGTATATAAAAGTCTAACACTAGACTGTATATTTGTTTATAGGTATTAACATAATCTGTGGTACACAGTTTGTGGATATTATGTGGAGATATTGTTATTCACTGTTGGACGATGTGTGAGATGATTATTTGATCAATTACGTTATTTATACACCATCCACCCAAACACTTACAATTCTACCATATTAAAAGAAGAGGAAAAAAAACAAAATCGTAGTAGAGCATTAAAAAGGTAGAAAAAAGAGAAATAGTAAAAATCATCATTTGTTCTTCTACGCAAAGTCTTTCTTCTTTCTTTCTCTATTGTCTTCTCTCTCTCTCTCTCTCTTTCAAAACTTAGGTTTCTCACCTCATACCCAAAATAAGAATCACCCTCTTTTTCCATCTCACAAAAACAATCTTCATGCATGAAAGCTAAGGATCTCACCTTTACGTAAGCCCCGTGTCTCTGAGTCTCTTTCTATATGCAATATTAACTATTGAAAATCCGTTTCAAAAAGCACAATTTGTCTAGAATAAACCTCTTGCTCTTGAAATTCGAATCACCATAATTAATATCATAGTCAAACTTTGCTTGATTCTTTGTAATATAAAATAAACCATAAAAACTATAATCATTAAAATACAAAATAAATTTAAATCATGGTATACAAAATGCGAAACTCTGCGGTTCGGAACCCTGCTCACAATGTACACGAGAGCACTCTATTATGATACAAAAGGCAAAAAGACTTCACTCCAAAGTGAAGCTCACCAATTGAAAGTATCTCTACTGCTGAGGAGGGGGTGGATGAGAAGGACCAGCAATAATACCTAAATCTATAATAAAAAAAGGGAGAGGGGTGAGTTTTATCACAAAACTCAGCGAGTGAACCTGCAACCCCCTTCATGGGATTGCAATGACAAGATGCATAATAAATATAATAATAATGACAATAATAACAGCAAGACAAACTCTAAAACAAACCTATATGTGTGTATATATATATTACATTTTTAAAACAAAATCATAAACTTCTCTAAATCATAAATAACAATACTCTAAACACAATACCTATATGTATAAATATAATGATTGTCTCAATCACTACAAAGTAATACTCAGTTCTTGGGGAACATGAGCTTCTATCTGTAATGTTATAGTTCCTGGCAAAACCTTAAGGGATGGCCTCCATGGTTGTTTATTAATCCTCATCACACATACTTAACTAAAAAGAAATAAAGCTAGCAATACTAAAATTCCATATTTCTAAGTTTCATGAGAACTCTTAAGTTTCTTAATATTCTGAGAGCTCT
>JAVHNL010000011.1:22415-72415 GCA_031216105.1 Dalbergia cultrata | reverse complement strand
AGGGAGCATGTTATAAAATTAAATTATAGCAATAATCAAATACACCAGGAAACAAAAGAACAAGTGAATAAAATTAAAATTAAATTGAATTAAGAATTTTTTAAAAAGATAGAAACAGACAACAATTGAAATTAAGAAGAAAAATAAAATTAATTAAAATAAATAAATATGAAAAATAGAAAAAATAAAATAAAGAGCAAAAAGAATCAAATAGCACCACTTCCCCAGCAACGGCGCCAAAATTTGATGTGACACTACAAGAAATCAGCTCAAAGGCAACGTTTCAAAAACGTTGCCTAAACACGAAAAAAGCGTTGCCTTTTATCAAAGGCCACACTTTTCGATCAAAGGCAACGTTTTCTGGCAGTTGCTTATACTGGCGTTACCTTTTCTCTAAGGCAACAGTTAAAAGAGAAAAGGCAACGGTCTCTGAAAAAAAGCATTGCCTTTAATGAATCAAAGGCAACATTTTTGTTGCCAACCAAAGGCAACAGTTTTTACGCATTGTACGCGTTGCATTTTATTTTAACTTAAGGCAACGCTTATAAAACGTTGTCTTTTCTTAGGTTAATACTTTTTCTTATTATTTAGGCAACACTTTATAAGTGTTGTCTTTTCTCCGGTCAAAGGCAACAATTTGTCTCGTTACCTTTTCTTACTGCTTAGGCAACGCTTTATAAGCGTTGCCTTTTCTCTGGTTAAACTATTTAGGCAATTAGAAAGAGTTTCCTCTTCTCAGTTCTGATTGTATATCTCTAAAAACATTTTTTTTTGTCTCAAATTTGATATTCTTAAAACCAATATATATAACCTTTTCAATATAATCTAGAAACCACATTAAATTTGAACAAAAAAAGTTACTTAATTGATTGGAATTCATAAATAAAATAAACCATAATTAAATAATATAATTAGCTAAGTAAAGAACTAAGTCATCTTAAGAATATATGGTAGTCCATAATATTAGTTGATACACATAGCTCTAAATAAAAACAAATCTAAAATACACAGGTCTAAATAGAAACAAGTCTAGCCTTAAACCAAAATATAGATAAAGTGATTATATGTGGTTCACAAAACTAAAGGACATTAGTTATAAGAACTTGACAAGACAAAATATCTATAATATAACCCATCATAAACTTAACACAGACAGTTTATAAACACATTGCACATATTCGGATGTAAAAATTTATATCACTTGGTGACTATCATGCCCTTTAACCAGCAAATAAAAACCTTAAACTGAAACAGTCTAGCAACAAATCACAAATATTACCACCTATACCTATGCTGTTATGATGACAGACAAATATCCCAGCTAAAACTAAATCTGAGCTAACAAAAGTACAAGAAGTAGAACTAAGAAAGGCTGATGACTCAAAACCTCAAGACTGAAATTTTAAAGAAGGTAATTACATAGAGTGAATCAAGTATTTTTCCACATTTACTCCATCAATAAACCCTGTACAGATATTCTCACCTTCACAACTTACATGAAGCGAGTTTGAGTTGAGAATACATATTATTTGTGTAAATGTGATGACAAAGGAAGTGAAATATACAAATTGGCACCTTTTGTATTGCTACCCAAGAAGGATTGTCCTTTTTGTGAGGTCGTGGAAAGACAGGTTGAGAATGGATTGCCCACAAATCTTATGGTCTCTACAATATAAAGATCCATAAGATATCAATCAAAAAAATTGACAACAAAATAAAAAAAATATCTTTTTGTATTAACAAAACCATATCAAAAGTAAAACAGCTTAAAATATGAGACATGCTGTTTTGTATTTATGAGACTAGTGTAATGCTCCCAGAGTATATAAGAACTCCTGCGGGTTTGTGCAATTTCTAGAGAAATTGGAGGGCAACATTATATTAATGAGATTCTTGATATTTTATTCTGCAATAATGGTACTGTCTTCTGACAAACAATATTTCCTTCCAAAAAGTAAAAGAAAATGAAACTTCAATTTCTTTTACAAAGTCAAAAAATGGAACACTTTTAGTTTATAAACCCAGATGCTAACCAAAAAGCAATACCTTACCAAGTTGGCATCAGGAAGTTTACGGACAGCTTCATAAACATTTTCAGCAGTGGCTTTTACCTGAAAAGAGAGACAAAACATGAAGATATTCAACCAAAGTATGTACTGAAATCAAGCAGCAAAACTCAACTATATACTACACGGTTTGTATAATGAGAACCTGTGCTAAATCTCGAGGTGAACAAGGTTCTTTTCAAAAAGGAAATGCATATTAAACTAATAACTTCAGTAGCATCAGAGTCACACTCAAGTTCCTGGTATTTACAGCTACTACTACATACAAATATGATCATGTTTCTTATGTCTTCCTGATTAACAGCCTAAGTAAGCATTTGCACTAATGTTTTAAGTTTTAACAAAATTCTTAGACAAATTCTAGATGAAGAGGCATGCACAAATTATTAAATAGAATTCAATAGGAAAATCAACAGAATTTAAACAATTGAACTAAAGTAGCATTTCTTCTATTAATTTCTAGCTTACTTGTTCTCTGGTTCTGCCAAATCAAAACTCTGCAAATAAGCAGGAATTTACCAACTTTATAGTAAAAGAAGGGATAAATAGTACCTAAAATGGTGAGAGAAAAAAAATGAATAATATTATGATTGCAAATATTGACCCATGAACAAGAGGTGACAATCATGGAAATCGTAGAACAAGGACCAAGTAGCTGAAAGTTCAGGCACTATATGGAAATGTTGTCATAGGTTTGACACGTTTTGTCCATATTCCTCGATAGTACATATCAGGAAGTTCATCCAAATGATGATAATGTGAAACATGTCTAACTATTCAACGAAACATAAAAAGGAAAGTGTCCAGTAATTAAAGTTAATTGGAAAATTCTTAATTTTACTTTGAAACAATGCAGGTAGATATCATAAAGTCAAGTATAAAAACAAAGAATCACATTAACTTGGCCCAGTAAGTAAAATGCTTAAACTAAAAGCACATAAAAAATCAAAAGAAAATTCAAACAAGAATATCAAGACAACAAAAAAGGAAATTACATAACAATCACCAACTTAGCACCTTGTTTCTTAGCTGTCTCAGACAGGTGATTTTTTAAAGGTTCAACATGATCACTTCCATCTAATTGAACACCAATGAAGTATTGAAGTTCGCCTTAAACACACATTATAGAAAATAATATAAGAAGTTAAAACTGATATTGACTTTCTAGGATCCAAATTATTTGCTTTCTTGGAGGAGTATTATGATCACCTTTTGGTCACGCATAGGTTGCAAGTGAAACAAATTCCATAACTTCTTTCCTATAGATTATAAATCACAAAAGTTTAGCATGTAAAATTTTAAACAACAAAATAAAATAAAAGGATGCAGCCTTTCTCTAGTAAAAGAATTTTTTAAAAGAAAAAAGTGAAGTACTGCTATGAGGGATGATAAATAATCCACCAAACAAGAAAAAGAGTGAGTGAACCAAAGTGCAAATAATCTATAATTTGACTAATTATTTACCACAAATAATCTATAATTTGACTAATTATTTACCACTCTTAGTATAGTTGATCAACTGCAGTGATTTCCCTCTGTTCTATGATAGCATCTCTAATCTTTGCAACTGTTGCTTGATCTGTTTCTGGCCCTTGAAGAAACCTACACAATGGATGAAGTGCATTACACTTTCACAAGCCAGGTAAGTAGATATCAAGCTAAAAATATCATAAACAAGACATGATATCCTTGCCACATATGATTGATTAGTCATTCATTTATGCAGTGCAGCTAACTTACCAGTGTAAATATTGATTTCCACAGAAATGAAAATGCTTAACTTTAAAGGTTATCTACCACATAAAACTAATGTAAAAGAATAAATAAGCATCCAACACCTTAGAAGTGATGACCAAAATCTAAACATTTGAAAGCATTCACATCCCTTTCTTATCTCTTCCCCCTATTAAATAAAATCTCAAACTGTCATTTTTTTCCTACACATTCAGGAAACACCGAGACTAACTTATATGATTGGTAGGTAACAATATGACATTGAGGAGACAATTGATCTATTAAAACTGGGCAAAAATCCATCAACAATTTTCAAAATTTCAGTTGGCACAGAAGGAATTAAACTTTAGCATATGAGATGAAGTAAAATTTGTACTGACAATTTCGTCCCAGAATTTCTTCTCGAGTATATTCAGTAAGTTCAAGAAAGCTATTAGACGCAAATATCTGCACAGGAATCAACAATATTCATTTAAGATACTATCAATAGACTCCATAAATTACTCACATGATACAATACCATCTTTTCATTTTCTTTTGACATATTACTATGGCCAAGTCAGTCTTGGAACCCTTTCTATTTATTTTTATATTTTTAAGGGAACTAAACTACATAAAAGACAAAAGGATATTCTTGTCCAATAATTTGTTTATTGGCATATGTATTTTTTTGCAGTTTCAACGGCTAACACTCCTAAAAGCTAAGAAATTATTTGGCATATGGCTAAAAATAGTTGTCTTTAACATTCCTTTCAGCCATCAAACAAAAGGGCTTGAAGGATTGAGAATGCACAGGTCCATTTTACCACGAGCAAAGATTAAACTTTATCATGAAGAATGGGGATGGCAAAGATTAAATTTGATACCATGTGAAATAACTGCAAATGCTTCATGCTGGTTTGTTCAATGATGTTCCTCTAACTAATATTCAAAGGAATTGGCATACTTTGCTTACATGCTACAAGGTTCATCCCTTATGGTCCTAGGTGTATTTTTTGTATCTATCAGAGGATGTCTCATCCTCTTTTGTACATTCTCTTCTATTCTAATAAAATTTCTTTTTCTGTTAAAAACCAAAATCAATATCAATATATTATATAACCATAGGGCACACTGCCCTTTACCTAATTCCATTTCAACATCAAAACATAGTATTATTCCAGTCCAGCATAAAAACAACATAATCTCACTTTATAAGAATCTGTTACTCCAATCCAGCAACAAAAACAAAACCACATTGACAACAAAATCTTTCTTTGTTTTTCAATAACTCTGAGATCAGATAGAGGAATCAACCATAGGCAAACATACCAAAATAGACATCAAATAATCAACTCAAGAACCATTTACCCAAAACAAAACTAAACCAAACATAAAATACACACACACACACACACACACACACACAAAATAAAAGCTCTGGAAGGAGTAGCTTACCTTGGCAGGAGCAGGAAACGAGCAATGATGAGTGAGAAGTGGGGCTGCTCTTTATCGCCGCCGCACCACCGCAAGCTTTGCCACGAAGCCACTGTTCACGTTGTCAGCCCACTGCACCAGACCCGCAGAGCTATCTTGCGAAGCCGTCGCGTCAATAGCACCGTCACCACCGTGGTCTCACGTGGGCGCCGCGATAGAGAAGATGCGATGGTTGAACCAGTGCGATGGCTGAAGTTAGGTATACGACGGTGAGGAAACTAGGGATTTAATTGAGAGGAAGAAGGCTTACAAGGAGGTGTGGCAGCTAGGGATTTAATCATGAAGGTGGCTGCTGTGAAATTGGGCTGGGTATGTTACGGTGAATAAGTCTTACAAAAAGCAAAGTATAATTGCAATTCATTTTTCTTTTGTTTTAAAAAGAGGATATATTTTTAGTTGGAAATGAAATTTTCATGAAAAAACAATTTGGGTAGCGCCAATTATTTAGGCAACGGTTCTATTGTGGTGCCTATCAAAAAATAAATGGCAATGGTTAAAAAGTGTTAGCAATTGATTAAATAAATGTTACCATTTTGCAAAAGATATAGCAACGGTTTAAACCTATTCTCTTTCTCATCTAAGGCAACGTTTATAAAACGTTGCTTTAAAATCAGTTGCAATAGCCCTATGGTCAGAAAACCGTTGCCTATACTAATCAAAGGCAACGGTTTTGAAGCGTTGCCTTGAAAAAGTGTTGCCGTAGGTCTAAAATGTTGTAGTGTGAGCTGTCACTGCCAGTAGCAAATTAAAAGTATTGAAATAATAAAATTACACCAAAATGTAGACAGGGTGCAATCCAGGTCATCTCATGTGGAAGTGTTTTAATTGATTAAAAAATTCAAAGGGATATTATTTAACGTTATTGAACAAAATTAAATTAACAGAATTATAATAGCAAGAAGTTACCTGCACAAGGATTCCTTCAGATCAAGAGATGTTCAATCATTGATTCAAAAGGTAAATTTGTAGTGGTTGTTGCTTTCATTAATCATGTTTTCACATAACAATGGTACAATTATACTCAACAGTTATACAATCGCAGTCCTGCCAAGAGTTTAACTGAACATAAGAACTAGTAATTCACTATCATGATTCTATGATCCTAAGCTAGTTTAAATACCAATTATAGCAACCTAATTCCTAAAGGAAATTAATTCCAATCCCTTGCGTAATGAATAAACATCATACGGTTAGGCAATTCTAAAAAAACTACAATTGTACTAACCCATACAAATAATATTTAAAAGAGATGACAAAAGGGAAAAGAAAAGCAACCACAATTGTAATAAAAATAGTTAATCTCATTAGTACTCTTAATCTTCAGTCTTCCTTGTGCACAGTAAAGAGGTTATTCCTCCATAGAGGGAGTGTCACAATTGTTATTGAGAGAAAACTGTAAATTAAAATCTAGAAATTTAGAGAGAAAACGAGTGAGAGAGATTTCAAAACCTAAAACTAACCTAGGTTTTTCAATCCTCAATTACAGCCCAAAAATGGAGTTATATTGCGAGTGGCTCCAAAATAGCGAAAACAATTCGCAAAATCACACCGAAGCGGACTCACTGATGATCTTCAACATTTATGTCGAGTGGCTCCTACCATTTATCGCATGCTTACCTTGAGTGTTAAAGCAGAAGGTATCTTCAGCATTGATTGTGAATACTCAACCTTCGTGTTGGGGTCTAAAAGTGGTGTTCAACTGTGGGAACTTCACATTGCAATCTCAAATCATGTGGCCAGGCTTGCCATGCCTAAAGAACACTCCTTGGCTAGCTAGACAGGGACAATACCATGGTTCTTTCCACACTTTGGAAAATCAATAGGAGGGTCTCTCTGAGGTGCCTCCTCCTTTTTCTGCACTCGAGACTTAAACCTTGGGGCTTGTGGTGCTAACTTCTTCTTATAGTCTTTTGCCTTTGATACGCTCAGCTTCTTGGCTTTCGTCAATAATGCAACATTTGTTTACTAGGGTAGGGAAGTCCTTAATCTCCATATACATGACGACGATATTGATTTTTGGCTTCAGCCAAGTGTCGTATTTGACACATTTCTAAATTTCATCGGGTTTCCCTTGAAAAACTCTTGAGAACTTAATCACCTCTTTGAACCTTGTAGTGTACTGTGCAATGCTCATCCATCCTTAGGCCAGCTGCATGAATTCTATATCCTTGGCATTCCTTATAGATTCCGAAAAGTACTTCTTGTAGAAGTAGGCCTTGAACAATTCCCAATTGATCAGGGTGCCAGAGGCCTCCAATAATCTTCGGGTGCCAATCCATCAAAACTCAGCATCTGCCTCCAGCATGTACACAGCAACAGTTAACTTCTGCTCCTCGGTGCAGGTGATCATCGAAAATATCTTCTCCATGCTTTTAATCCACTCTTCCACGTGGTTCGGGTTCAGAGTTCCTCGAAATAGTGGCAGGTTCGCTTTGCGGAACTCCCTGAATTGAGCATGCTCGAGACCCTTAACAGTATTGGGGCCACGACTAGCATCACCGTGACGGTCCATCCGCTCAAACATCATCTGCATGGCCCTTGCCATTTCCTTGAGAGCTTCAACAGTTTCGTTACCATGCTCGCCTCTGTCTGGAGTCCTATTCTGCCGTGGTCGTACCATTGATCCCTGAGCACACAGAACAACAACCATTGAGGTGATCAGGCTCAATACTTCATGTAAGATGTGCTAGTTATCGTGGTACCTAGACACATAGCAGTTCTGCATCTCTATCCTATAGCTTATCCTATCAATAAAGCAACTACACATGACATAACTATTGTGTAACATCCCCAAATTTTGTCTAGGTTAATTGACTCGATAAACCCGAGCAATTAATCTATCGATTAGATTGTTGATCTTGGCCCCATAGCGGGAAAGGTCAACATTGATGATTTATTGTTGGTTAATATCATAGTTAGAAGACATAAAAGAATGATCAATAATAATTAGTATTAAGACAAAAGCTCTAAATTAAACATATTTGACAAGGACAATTTAATTGTAAGATTAAATTCCCTAATCAATATTTTAATTACTAAATTACATTAATCAAGGATATAGTATAAAATTTATAGCAAATAAAAAGTCAAATAAATAGTAAGGAGTTAATTAGAAAGATTAGTTAATGCTAATTAATGATTAGGATGAAAAAAGAATAGAACCAATAGAAATTAGATAAGTGTCATAAAATATAACAAATAATATTAGGATAATCAAGTGTGTCTAGAGAAAGATGCAAAAATTACAAAATTACCATTACTTAGTGGAAATTATGAAATTACGCTTACTATGTAAAGGAAATTACAAGTATACCTTGACTTATAGTAAATTCTAAAGATACCTTTACTTTATAAATAGAATTACAAGAATGCCACTAACCTTGTCTAATTACTAAAATACCCTTGTCTTGGATTAGGAAATTACCACGTGTCAGTACTTTAATAATTACAATAATGCCATTGCACAAATCCCTAGAATTTTCTTTAAGCAAGAATGAATATAAGTCATTGGATTAATACTAAGAATGGTTAAAAGCTAAATTAATCTAGAATAAGCTTAGTTATAGTTTACTATAAATGATAATAATCTTAAAAATGAATTATACCTAAAATGATTAAAGTAGACATGATTAGCTACTAATAAGAGTAATTACTAACTTAATAAGGGTTTAGTGTGATTAATCTATGAAAGGTTATCCATTAAAAATAAAATAAAAATAAAAGGTGGATTAAACTATTTCTGATAAAAAGTGCTTGTTGCCAAAAGTGGTCAAAGCATCTAAAATAACCAACATACAATGTGTTTCTCTATAAGACAACTCTTAAACACATTAGACCCTTTCCATCTATCATAATTTAGACCAACATACGAAGGATAAACATCTACACAAATTTATTCAAAACAACTTACACTCAACCTAACAAAAATACAAGACAACACTAAGTCTTATATCAAATTAAAAACACAAGATCTTCTTTATTTCTTTTCTGCATTGACGAAATCTTATAGCTACCATTAGGGTAGTAATGACTTGATTTGAGGCTTGCTTGAGGCCTTGGTGAAAGGTTGATGGATGTTGATGTGACAAGTTGTTATTAGGCATAAAGACTAGGCTATATGATAGTGTATTTCTAGTATAAAAACTAACTAGCAAACCAAACCAAATTCTAATCTCCCATTACCCTAACTAAATGACCAACTAAATGAACTAGAGAAGAATTTAAAATCCCCCTAAACAGGTCCTAAAAGGGTCATGCCCAAGAGGTCTATAAAAGGGACCATGTTGGCTTTATTGTTCCTTACAATTCTCTAAATCACGTCTAAGCTCCAAGCTCTTTATTTCCTTGCATTCTTTCTCCCAAACCTATTCCTTATACTCCCACACTGCTAGCCCCAAGTCCCTATTATGTTTATAAAGGTTACTAATCTTAATCTTTGTAAACTTACACCAACACTCACTAGCTTCCATTCCAACCAAGATCTTCAAGCCTAAGCTATGAGCAAGGAAGAATATTCTCTTCTACCTTTCTTTGTTTTTTTTTCGTGAGTCTCTCAAGTGAGTGAAGGACTCATATAAACCTCTACATTGCTAAGTAGGTGGTTTTTATCTTAAGAATATGAAAGTTTTAAGTTTTAGCTCATTTTAGACCTATAGACTTAAAGCTACCACATTTAGCTTTTCTAATGGTTGTGTTGTCTCCTTCTCTGAAAAACATGCTCTACAACATGTGTCAGAATGTTCCATGTCTCTGTATTGATATATATTTTTGTGCTAGACATGCTGGAAGTAATAAGAATCCATGTTTTAGATTGAAAAGAAACAAGCACATACACACACTAGTGCTAGAAAATGGTTTTGACTGAGCTAGCAGCACAAAAACGTGACACATTTGCAAACCACGTTATCTGAGCCTCTGAAAAAGTTATGCATGAAATATAACTCCTCAAAGAACATTCTCCAAAAGAAAACATAGAAAAATACGCTCCCAAAACAAGGATATAATTTTCTAAAGTTCATCCTTTTCACTAGAAATGTTGTCTGACCTTTGAGCACTAAACTGAACTTATCATTTACCATAAAAATGCAAAACATGTAAAATAGGTGTTGTTGGAAAGCTAAAATCTTAAGGAACACAAATATTTAAAATAGACTCACTGAAAATATGTACGTGGTTCTAGAAATACAGAACAAGCTACATATTGAGTTTCTGCACATTGCTGAAATAGAGTAAGTTTGTAAGGGTATAAAAGTCATTTCACTTAGTATACTTTTGTAAAAAGCACGTCCAGAGAAAGATAGTTGTGTTAGGATTCTGAAAATTTCTTTATCTTCTTGAAAAAGTAAGTATGATCAGAGAAATTAATTTCATATGCAAACATGCCAAAAATAGAAGTTAGCTTTCAAAGACCAATTAACCAAAAATAGTACCCTCTTTATGTTTAATTATAATTTATCCTTTACAAAAAATTTATTTAGTAGAATAATAATAATAATAATTATACATAATCCGTGATTATATATTATTAAGGGTTTCCACCATAAATAACTAAGAAAACTCAACTCTTGAACTATAAACTTACATTGTTATTTAACCAAGACTTATTGACTATAAGACATATATAAAGTATGACTTGACCTATGACCTTTAATGTGTGTGAAATATGGTAAATGATTATACATGATCAATAACTTATTACATACATGAATGCTTTCAAGTGCTATATTTCATGTGAGATATTATCTATGAAATGATGTGAATGTATGAAAATGATAAAGATGGATGATTGAGTATGCCATGACCTAGTTATGATAAAATATTGATATGCATACATTCATGATTCGCATGACATAGTCAAGAATGAAACTCATTGCTTAACCCTTAAGAGGGGGCTAAGGTATTGGTGTTGGTGCACTCAGTGAAAGTTAAATAATAAATGAGAGAAGGTCATTGCTTAACCCCTCACCCAGTCCATGGGATTATCCCAGGGCAACATATTTTGTGGCAATGGCCATTGTATGAGCTCATTACCCATGGAGGTGGTTTAAGACATTGGTGTTGGTGCACTCAGTAAGTGAAGGGCCAAATCAAGTTAAAGAATGCATTCATTGTTAAAAATCCTGTATTTAATAATGTGATGATTGCCATGACTATGATATTTGTTTGAATTTATTATCCTTGTTAATGAAATATCTTAAAAGACACTTCACTTCGGAGTATGAACGTTTGCAAAAAATAAAGCAAAAATGTAACCTATAACTGCCCATGCTTTCTTCTGATAATAAACCCAAAGTGACTAAGGATGTACATGATACCACTAATATTAAGATAAGAATCCCCTACTGAGAATATTATTATTTCTCACACCTGTAACAGTGTCATCTCTAGATCCAATCACGTCTGTCAATGGTACGCCCCTATCATCACTCTGACTGGACCTCGAGAGATAGGGCTGCATTCTCGAGGAGTTCTATAACACCATAATATTTAACCCAATATGCCTAGGACATATCAAAGTTAATTATTGGTTATTATTCTTTTGTTTCATTCTCTAACTTTAAAAATACTTAGCGAAAAATATGGGTAAATTTTTTTTTTTGAGACATAAAACAAAACGTGAGCCACGTGTGCTGATGTAAATCCAAACATTAAGCACTATCATAATACATAGGGAATACAGATCATATGTTCACATATCTAAAACACAACATTCATGAACATGAAACACAAATATATTACATAACATCTTAACGTAGTTCATTCATGGTAATACATCATAAAAAGCCATCAAGTAAGCAGAGTCACACCCAAACAAAGCAGACTGAGCTTTTACTAGATGAAAATACACAGCAGAAAGAAATACATGAAAGTAGAAAGTACATGGAATATCAAAACATTATATGCCAACCATAGCTCCCCTCCACTATTCCTACGAGTGCTCATATATAAAGTCACCCGTAACAAAAGATGCAGCGTAAAAAGGGGGATCCTCGAGTGATAGCTCTAGCACTCTATCGGGTCCTCCGTCGAAATCTATTGGCGATCCTGATCCTCCGATGAAGGGGGCACATACCCAATGAACTGGGCAAGCTCCACAGGTGTATTCAGGCAAAACGAGGGATGAACATGGCCTCCATGATGTGGAGGCATCTATGGTCATTGGGCTAGCCTAGGTTAGGTCACTGTATCCTCACTGCCTCTACCCACGTCCATGGGTGCCGTATCCGAGTAGATGTGTGGGGGGGGGGGGAGTCCTCAGACAAGTTGTTCTCTGAATACCTCGAACGGGAAACATACTCAAGGTAATCGTGAACTACCGATGTGATGGGGTGAGCATGTCGAGTCTGCTCATCACGAGGTCGAGTACGCTCAAAGATCAAGTCGTCACCATAAGGGGAAGTGAGTAAGCGAAGGGGTGTCCCATGTATACAAAAATGTGTACTACACAGCGACCCTCGAAGTGATATGAGCAATGGTTCGGGTCGTAGTGCACCTCCCACACTAGGGTGCCATTGAAGATCACAAATGAAGCCATCACTCTCTGAAGATGTAACGGAAAGAAAGAAAGATAGAGGGAGTGAGAATCTTAATAAATAATCTCAGTAGGGGAAATCCTCCTATCCTAGTGTCATCGTCCACGTCTCCAGGAACCTTGGGTTTATTATAACAAGGTGAGCATACATGAAGTTCATTTTTAGGTTTTAAGCATAATTATCCAAGGTCCGTTTATTTTAGGATGAATCTTGATGTTATGAATGTAGCATAGCATAGTATGAATATATGACAGAAACATTATACAAATATCACTTGAACATATCATAAAGAAACATACTCATATAAGTGGCATAAAGAGGCATATAACTTTTATTTAAATTCTTTCTCTTTTCTTTTCTTTAAGTGACATTACATTCATCATTCGTTATAATAAGGGGCCACCCAAATATCTCTTCTTTTTTGAGAATTTCCAGGTATGAGCTCATACCTAACTAGTCGTCACTAGTTTCTGCTTATCCTAAGATAAGTAAAAATCTCGACTCCCGGAGTGTGGGTTAGGAGGCTTAAGGATCGCCTATCATAACCTTTAATTCAGGGAGTCTATAGGGTCATTTCCTTTTGTGAATCACCTCCATAACCTTTAATTCGGGGAGTCTAGAAGGTCATTTCCACATAGCTTATGTCACTTTAAGTCTTTTAGCGGATCACCCCTCATAACCTTTAATTCGGGGAGTCTAGGGGATCATTTCCTCAACTCATATCATGTAATAACAAATGCATTTCAAATAACTTTCTAAGTCCACAAATTTGGCAGAAATTTCACAGCATGACGGCTATACACCAAATTTATGCAAATTTTCTTTATGTCACATAAACACACAATTCATACACTCGAACATCAACTCATAAACATGATAAGCCATATAAAATAGCACATAAATTAGCACATAAAGATCTCAATTCCTTTGTAAAGAAAATAAACATACTCCTAACCAGTGTGCTGAAATCAGGGACCGGACTCAGCTAATGCATATGCTATGCTCTCAACAAGTCATAAATAAATTCTAACTTTCATTACCTCCTTTATCTTACAGTATCATATGCATTTGATCCTTACGGGACTTAAACTTATCTCTGATTAACCTAACATACGATATAAGTCTTTTATGCACCTAAGGGATCACAACTAATAATTCTCACTAATATTTATGCTTACAAACAATACAAAACAGCCTTAGGTAGTTTGGACATAACTAATATAATTCAGTTACGGGTTCTAGAAGCTACGTCTTTGACCCTTTCTAAGTTTCGACTCTCCCTATGGTACTAAAATTAATTGTTACTACCTTTAGGAATTAATCCTACTTCTCTAAACAATTCTAAAAAAAATTTATTTCTGATTTAATCATCCTAAAACAGCAGCCATAATCTTGTTTTCTAAGGGTTCTAAAACTCACATTCTTAGTCTTTTCTAGTTACTAGTTTTTCCCAACATTCATAAAATAGTTTCTACTTCAAATAAACATAATTTTACACATTCTAACACATTAAAACAACATCATACAGCAGCCAACATAGCAAGGCAGTAACCGAAATGTTGAATTCCAAACAACGCATAAAATCACATCTTTAATACATATAAGTTACTAGTTTCTCTTGGAATCATTTTAGGACTTCTTAAACTCTTTGAAAACCAATTTATTTCATTAAAAATCATAAAAATATACTACTAAGGTAGTAGCTATTTTAAATCGTTCTTGAGTGAGCTTTAAATCATAAAATCATACTCATAATATTCTTTAAGTTTTCCTATGCTTAAGAAAATCGTAAGACATAGTTTGTTGGCCTTTGTGATTAGATGAAACTTATGCTAAGTCCACCACCATCACATGGCCGAAACTTGCATTCATGGAATGCTTCCATTTTCCAAACTTTACTTGAGATAAAAAGGGCAAGTCTTTGAGCTCTAGAATCTTTAGGTGATGGCAAAAACATAAACATGCTATGCACTTCATTTTATCCTTCATTATAAAAGTAAAGTGAGAACTTTAAAGTAAATATGAGATGCAAGTTCATTCTTATCTTTAAAGTTTAGGTGATGACTTGAAATATAAACATGAAATGCAAAGCTTGAAATTTAAACATGAGAATGCAAGTTCATTTCTTTATTCTTGAGAGTTTAGTGATGACATTGGAAAGTAAATATAATTTGCAAAGCATAAACTTAAACATGGATGCAAGTTCATTTTTATCTTTATTAGAGCCCATTCAAGACTTTAAAGGAACATAAGCCTCAACCCCAAACTTATTTTAAAAAGACAAAGTGAGTTTTAGAATTCTTTGTACCAAGGTTTCAAGGAAACCTTATGGTGTGAACTTCATCATCAAGCTCAAGGAAATGGATCAAGAGAACAAACCAAGTAATGATATTTCTTTGCGAACCAAAATCAAAACAATAAAAAGGAAAAGGAAAAGGAAAAAACCGAAATGCTTTTAGGCCCAAAGGCCTAGTCTTTAGCTTTAGAGGTTACACAAGTGATATCCACATGATCATCATCTTGAACCCTCATCATCAAGCTAAAAATTTCTTTTAGAAAAACAAGGCTCCAAAGCCAAAAATAGAAAGGAAGAAAAGGAGTTCAAAGACTAAGAGAAACTAAGAAAAACTTGTCCATAAAAAAACATCAAATAAAAGATAAAGCTTTTAGAACAAAACCCCTACCAAGTAGTGTTTCTTGTTGTGAAAAAGAGCTTGTTCTTGTAAGAAAATGAGAAAAAAAAAACTCTTCTCTAAGGTGATATGTGTGAGCTTTGTGTGTAAGGATGAAAACTTATGTGTTTGAATGAAGATCTATGGTGATTGTGTGCTGGTTTGAGGCTATAAGGAGGTGGTTCTTTGAGGAAGATGAAGAAGATGAAGGAGATGAAAGAAAAGAGAATTCTTGAGTTCTTGAGGAAAAAGAAAGAAAACTTGAATGAACTTTTAAGACAATACTTAGAGAATCAGAAAATGGAACCAAGTTCACCCAAGATGTGTATTTATAGAGAATTGAAACATGAAGAGATGAATTGAGGAGGGAGAGGCTGTGGGTAATGCAGCCACGGGGGGAGAAAAATATCTCCTCAAAGTGTCATTCAAAGGTAAGGTTGAAGGTATGGCTAGGTATGGCTCAAGGCATGGCATAAGCATGGTTCTTTGTGTGTAAAATAAATCAACATGTGATGAATTTGAAGGAGGAATGGCGCCGGTTTCATGCAGCCAAGGGGAGAGAATTGTTTCATCTAATTATGGTTTAGAGTGTGTTTACATGTATCTTTGATTAGGCTTTTGATTAGGAGTTTGTAAGTAAGTGTTACGTAAGGTAATGGGTAATTAAGGGTGTCAAGACATGATTAGAGAGTGTTCTTGCTTCATTAATGAAATCAAGACTCATTTTACAAGATAATCAATCACAAACATAATTCCTTAATCTAAGGAATTGGAGAGAGAAAACACTATTTAAGATTCCATGACATGGAATCTTGACTTTAAGAAAAAGATTAAGTTTATCTAAGCAATCTTAGGTTCTAATTAACCTTAATAAATTATTTTGACTCTAGATTAATCACCGAAATTAATTAATCTTTGATTAGAGCCTAATTTTGCTTAGGTTTCCTTAATTACGTCATTAGGCCCAAAATGCACTATTTCAGGGACAAAATAGTAATTTTGCACAAACACTGCCCGGGACCACTAGAACTTAAACAATTATCATTAATCACATATGATTATCATTCCGAACTCCCGGCAAAGATTATAGGCTCAAACGGCACTTATACCCGTGTAAAACGCCATAGGGATATTTTGGTCATTTTGAGCCGAAAGTTCGAAAAATGATATTTTCATCTTTGTTATCAATCATAACACGTTTAATGCTTTTCAAACATTGAGTTGACCTTTCGATGACCGCTGGGTCGGCCATCCTCGAATTCCGGGTAAAAATGACCTTAGGGGCATTTTGGTCATTTCGCTCAAACAGAAAAATTAGGGCGTTACAAGTTTGTACCATCGCGGTGCCCCTAGCAGTAGGATGCGGAGTCGCCATAACTCACATAGTAGGCCTTATATCATTTCTGAATCTTCCAACTCCAACGTGCAGATTCTTGAAGCTCCCCCACACCACATAACCATGGTAGAGTTATCTTCTGAATCCGAGGTCGAGATCCATGAGGAGCCCTTAGACATGGAGCCTCTTCAGATGATTCCCCCTAAGCCTATTCACTATGATGCTGACAAGAAAGAAGATCCAGAGGAAGACCCCATGGAGGTCGAGGAGGACTTGATGGGAAAGGACTTCGAGGAATGGCATGATGACTTTGAAGTCGATGGCTGGAAGAACTGGGAGATGCCATTCGATGAGTCGGGACCTATTCCTAGCTTGGTGACCATATCTAATTAATGATCTTCATAGTGATGCCTCCAATCATCCCACTATTGACGAAGTACCGACATAGAGAACTAGTGCACTTCCTTGCACTATGCACCCAGTCATTAGGAGTCCCTTCCACACCCACTATATTATTTGAGTGATGGAGTCATCCACCGCGCTGCTACTATTAGTATCTTTTAGCTATGTGGTTTATTTACATTTCCGCATAACAAATGTATTAGGGAACCAGTTGTTTAGCTAATGTAATTCATTTTGTTACTTTATTATGTTGTGTATTAAAGGTGGGAATACCCAATCCCTATGACCCATTCTATGTATTTTGTTTATAGCGATTGTGAATGATCGATATAAGTATTAACTATTCATGCCTGTCATTAAGAGAATTAATCGACAAAATAGTTTTGATTAATGAACGTTAATTCCACTTCATGTTGCAGGCTTTATTTTTTAATATGGGGTTTCAAAAAGAAAAAATTTCCCACTATTTTCATATATCATTAATTTATAAAGAGAAAAAGAAACGCAAAGCAAAAAGGTAATAACTAATAAGAATGAAACATGGCTTAAGCATGGTTTGAACTTATTAGGGAATTACATATTGCATCATGCCAAGAAGCATAGTCAGTCCAATCCTTAAGCTCCGTGAGAACCAAACTACTCTGATACCAAAATGTAACACCCTAACTTTTAACCTAATATGCTCAAGTCACATTCCAGTTAATTATTAGTTGTTACGCCTTTGTTTCAGAAATTAACTTATTCTTCTTTAAAATACAAGTAATAAAAATATGACTAAATTTTTTTTAACTTCAAAACCAAAATGCGAGGCAAATGTTTGTATAGATATCAGTCAATACTCCCATAATAATAGTAATCATATAAATGTCGTAACCGACCAGAAAAAGAAGAAAAAAATGGAAAAATGAAGAAAAGACCACCGTGCACCTTAAGTGGTATAGACAACTATAGTTTTTCCTCTTTTATTTATCTTCTCTTCTCTTCCTCCCCGTATGAGCGCCCCTCTCCCTTTCTTTTCTTTCTTTTCCTCTCTGTTTCCTTCTCTCCCTGCAGCTCTTTTCTTATCTTTCTTCAATCTTCTTCTTCTCACTTTCACACAACATCACACCACCTCCATCATCATCACCATCTCACCCTCATCCTCTCCATCGTAATCGTCTCTCTTTCTCCCTCTCCTCTAATCCACTTTCTCTCTCTAAACCCCATTAGATAGTTGAAGATTTTAGAAGCTTTAGGAATGATTCTCTTCATCAATTTTACTCTCCAAGTGGTAAATATGCTTCTAAACTGCTCTATTTTAATTGTTAAAGTTTCTAAATTTTTAGAGATATTGTTAGGGTTCTTAAACCCTTGAATTTAGGGTTTTGGTGATTTGGGGCTAATTAATGTTAATTGATGGCATAGTTAGCTCACAAATATTAATATTGTCTTGTGCCTAGAGCGGTAGAGCAATCAGACGTCAACACTTGAATGGGTACTGGCAGTGGAGTGTTCTTCGGTTCCTTGAACCAAGAGTTTGTGAGTAGATAGTGTATCTATAGCTTATTTTATGCATGATAAATTTGGATTATGAACATAAAATTATATTAAGAGTTGAAAATATGTGGATATATAATAAAATAGATTATTTATTGAAAAATAGGTTTATGTTTGAAATGAAAAATTTATATTTAGAGACCAAAATATGATTATTATGCATATTTAAATAATTTTAGTCAAATTGTAATGAATATTAAATTTTAGAACATCTTATATAAAATATCAATTTTGACTTTATATTATATGTCTCATAACTTGAGAATGAATCTTATATTGTGAGAATATCCTGAATTTGGAGTTGTGTTGGAAATATGAATAAATGTATTTGTGAGAACTGTTAGGTTGATCATTATGATATTGAACCAAGATTATGAAACTATAAGATTGAAATTGATTGAAAATGTTTTGGGAGTAAACGAAAGTAGAAACTGTAGCTAACGGCAGGGACATTAGCCTTGGTGCACCATGGAACTCCAGTTAGCAGTTGAGGTGCTAACCCGCACATAGATGCAGCTATGTCTGGACTTGTATTTGGCTATGGGCCAACTCCAGTTAGCAGGCGAGGTGCTAACCCGCACATGACTTTTGTCATGTCTGGACTTGTATGGCTATGGGTGAACTCCAATTAGCAAGTGTGGTGCTAACCCGCACATGACTTCGAGTCATGTCTGAACTTGTTATTATTCTACTTCGGATAACTCCCCATTATGTTTTGGGATTTATGTGATTTTATAGAGATATGTTTGAGAAATCTGGAATCATGACTAGAAACATATTCATATAAGTTTATATATACGTTATTATATTTATCTTGATTTATGATTGCATTTAGTAAACTATGGATATCTTATCTCTCACTAACTTGCAAAACTCACCCCATTGTCTTTCCATTTTTTTTTTCAGATACACGTGCTGGTGCTGGATTTGGTGTTCCTCCAGCACAAGTTTAGTAACTTCAAAGCTGGTGAGCCTTTTTGTAAAGGCCATTTTTGTTGTCTCTTATTTTTTTTGTTTAGCCTGTAGTTGTAAACTGCTCCATACGTCACAGGCAGGGTCCCTGGATCTGTGTTACGCTTAGATTTGAGATTTTATTACTTAACTATGTAAATTACATTACAAAAAGGATTTGTAAACTTAATTTAGTTTATGTTTGAAATATATAATGCATTATGTTTGATTGAATTGGAAAACTAATTTGGTATTAAATTTGGAATATGCTAAGATATTATATGCTGGAATGGCGCATTCTGAGAATGCTTGATGCCTATTTGCTGGAATTTAAACTGTAAATGTTGCAAGTTGTATTTTATTTGGGGAATGTCCAAAAAACAGAGGAAACTCTATCGGTTTTTTCTAGAAAATTTGGTGTTTTAAGGCTTGCTAGGGAAAGTGTTCCCTATGCTCCGGTCATGACATAAGTTGGGTGGTGACAATAAACCTCATCATAATATATGTGTAAACCATAGGATAATATGACACAACTAGATTAACATTTCATAACCATGATGTAATGGCGATGTCCTATGAACATAAAGGACATCCTAAGATACTAAGCTCAATAATAAAGATTGAACATATAATAGTCCAAAGCTACACATAATTATAGCAAAACTAAACTAGTCTTCAGTACATGTCCATCAAAAGACTAGGCTACAAACAGGTATAAAAGGATGATAACTCTCAAGCTAATGCCAAAAGGAAAACTATCTACATGCTTCCATTGTGACCCTCCGCTTCGATAGGTAGCGTGACTCTCATGTCCACGCCTCAAAGAAGATCACAAACAACACCATCATCCACATCTAGAGATGACACACGAGAAAGGAGAGGAATGAGAAACTTATTCAAGATTCTTAGTAGGGATTCCCGACTCTAACACAAATGTCATCGTCATTGTCCCCGCCACTTCGGTTTTCATTATGAAAGAGATGTGCATGCACAAGGTTCAATTTTAATCTTTTCAGAAATCCTTTTATCCAAAGTAGGTGTCTTTTAGCATGGGTCTTAATGTCATGAATTCAACAGATATCTTATGTATGCATGACAATACCACAAGAGCATAAGTAACACATGCAAATAGAATAAGCATGCTCACAACATGAGTTGGTAACATACAAATCTAAAACACAACATAATGCTAGGTATATAAGCAGGAGATAAGCTAAAGAACTAAAGTCACCTAGCACATATCATATGATTAAATACACCAATAGAAAAATAATGTAATATATGTATATACACCTTTACTTCACTTTCTCATAATTGAACTCTCAAGTTCTTTTCTTAATGACCACCCTCTCTTATAACCATCCTAAACCAACCATCTCACCTTCCTTGGCAATTTTACAATAACCACCAGAACTTCACTTCATTGATCACCTAGGATGAGCTCAACCTAACTAGCTATCGCTAGATTGAATATGGGGTAATAGAGAGGGAAACACATTCCTTACTTTATCTTAACTTTCTTATCATGAGCATGTAACTTCTTTGGATCACCTTTCATAAATATTAATTCCTGAAGTCTAAAAGATCATTTCCATGTGTCTTATGTCACCTTCAATCTTAGCATGTTATTTAGAGGTGCCAACATGATAATATAATTTTAAATATCATCATGACTTATCACATAACATTTCATGCTTATAAATTTCATAATTTTTCCTAAGTTCACAAATTCGATGGAAATTCAACAGCATAACGGCTGAGAATGGAGTTTCCCTAAATTTGCTACATGCTAACAAACACATCAATCATGCATCTCAAATATCTCAATCACAATTACAATTCATCATAAAATTGTTCACATAAGTATGCCATCATCAACATTTCATTGCATGGTAAACATGCTCCTACCCAGTATGTCAGAATCAAGGACTGAACTCAGCCAATGCATATGCTTTGCTCAATAGGATATATATACATATAGTGTACTAAGGATTATCACAGATACCATTCACTATGTTATCCTCAAGTTAATGGTAATTACACTTTTAGCCTTATACGGGTCGAAACTGCAACTCAGCTTAACCTAATACCCATAATTGATCTTTTGGGGATATAAGAGACCAATTACAATGATTTCCACTAATTATTAACCTTATGAATAGTTTCAAACAATGCTGGATAGTTTTGGGCAATTTAAAAAATACACAATTTCAAAGTTCTAGAAGTTACGTTTTTGCCACTTTCTAGTTACCGGCTTTTCCTAAGGTGTCAAAATTAATTATCACTGCAACTAATAGAAATTTTTACACATAAACCCAGTCCCAAATAGAATTATTTTGGAAAATAGTGTGTTGCAATAGTAGTTATAATTCTCAATTCCTAGAAGTCTTAAAAACTATATTTTTTTGTCCTTTCTAGTTTCTAGTCTTTTTCTAAGATGCTAGAAATAATTTTCACATCAATTAATGGTAATATTTACACACATAAGTCATTCCAAATAGAGACTTATAGATTTCATATTATTAAAACTGTAGCTACAAATTTTAATTTTTAGATGCATTAGAAACCCCATTTTTAATCTTTTCTTGATACTAGTTTCCCTAGAATGCTAAAAAAAATTATTACACTACTTTCTTTGTAATTTATACACAATTAAGTAGTTCCAAACAGCATATTTTAGATTTAACTAACACTACAACATTTTAGAGCTAAGGCAACACTTTTTAAAGGCAATGCTTCTAAACCGTTGCATTTGGTCAATATAGGCAACGCTTTTTCAGATCCAGAGTTTTGGCAACGAGTTTTAAGACAATGCTTAAAAAATGTTGTCTTAGAGGAAAAGGGAATGTGTTCGAACCGTTGCCTTATCTTTTAGAAATAGGCAATGATTTTTGATTAATTGGTAATGTTTTGTACCCCTTACTATTTAATTTCTAACAGGCAACATAGTTAACCTGTTGTCTAAATTAATTGGCACTACTGAAAATATCTTTTCTCACTCTCACTAAAAACTTATCCATTTTCTAAAACTAACTTTACCAAAACCACTCAAAATTTTATAAGTTGTGAGTTCTAACCCCCCTTCCATCAAATCCCTAATTTTTCACGTCTACCCAGTTGACGACGCTCTGAGTTCACCACCGTTCACCGTTCATCCTGCTTGTGCTTGAGAGGGACAGATATGCGCCCTAACCATTTCACTCCTTGGTAAAGCCACAACTACCACCGTGGATCCCTTCAAACGTCCGCTTCGGCCATAACTTCAAAAACGCAATCCCTTTCATCGCTCCACGGCTTTGCAGCCACTGTGAAGAAGGCGCCTTCGCAGCCACCTATCAACGTCCGCATCAACTCTGAGTGTAGATGCCACTCCTTCGTCAAAGTTTCCTTCTTCTCCAGTTGAATTTCAAACATCAAACTCAAACCTTATATATGTATAACCTTCTTGAGTTAACCATTAACCTTAGCTTCTCATTTCCCACCTAATTTGCTCGCTAGAAACCAGTCGCCGTATGACGATCTACCGGAATCTTCCAGATCGACACCGCCATCGCTACTTTCTGGCATCTTGAAGATGTACGGTTACGTTTCTCTTTCTCTTTCTGATTTTTTTTTCATTTCATTTTTTTCTTTTCTTTTTCGATGTTCTTCGTTTCTATGTTATCACTGTGCAGAGGTTTTTTTTTAAAATTTTTTTGCTTGATATTATTGGTAGGCACAATATGAGGCAGAGGATATTGCAGCTAGTGTAAGCTCAAATCTTTGGGTAAATCTGATCGTGATGCTGATGCTAATGTATGCTTTGATTCTCTTCTTATTCTATTATTATAATTTCATTAATTTTTTTTATATGTTTTCTGCTTCGCGAGGAACGTTGAATTTGATTATTATGCTGAATTTTGAAATTTGTTCATAAAAGTTCAAGCCTTGTTGAACTGAACCCTAGGAAGCTGGTTAGTGAAATTGCTGAAATTCCTTTTCAGCAAGAAATTTAAAGCCTAAATATGACCCAAAGTTCACTTCTTTTTTGGTGTTCACTGAATATTTTATATCAAAATTTACTTCACTTTGGAAGATGGGGTGTGCCTAGATTTTGCTCACATATATTTTATTTTTCTGCCCAGAGTTATTTGCTGTTGTTATGATAAATTGCTGAAATAGCTATTTGGTTTGGCCAAATTCGGATTTACAATATTTAAGTTGGTGTGCTTTGTTTGCTTTATCTGCTTGTTGAGTGAATGGAGCAAAGTTTGAAGTCTTGGTTGAATGGATCATTGAGATGCTAATGTTGGATGCTTGTGTTTGATGAATCTATTATTTGAGGTTGATGAATTGAAGCGTAATTCAATAATTTTGGTGTTTAAGTGGATCATTGATTCATTGTGATATGTAGAATGCGTGTGCCTTTTTCATGGTACTGACCATGTTATGATTAACTGCTGAATAGTTCATTAATAGTTGTTTTACTGATAAATAGTTTTAGATCTCTTTTTGAGTAAATGAAGCATAGTTCTATATTGTGGTTAAATGAAGCACAGTTCCATGTTGTATTTTTTTTCCTCTTGCCTTTTTTTTCGTCCATGCTGTAAATTTTCCATGTTGTATGTAGTGGATCACTTTCGTTTGCTAGAAGGTGAGTTTCTTTGTATGTGTGTGTGTGTGTATGTGTGGTGTGTATGTGCGTGTGGTTTTTTTTTTTGTGTTCAGAAATTGTTCTTGTTAAGTGTATGCATTTTTGGGGAGTGTTTCTGTTTCTGTTTTTGTCAAAAGTTATAAGAAAGGTATATCCTATGGAATATAGATGATAAAGAATGTTGAGGCTAAAAATCATGAAAATGTTTTAAAAGCAGTCAAAACACCTTTAAACAGTTTTTTTAAGCCCAAAAGCACCACCAATTGGCTTCGCCTGTTGCCACGATGATGCTCTTGTCTAGGGCTTTCCGTTGATATGCATTAATAGTCATTCTGATACCTGGATCAAAAGTTATGCCTATTTGAAGTTTTGCCGACAAATAGAGTCCCTATCAATTGGGTGTTATGTGCCTTTATTATTTGGACCCTAGATATGATTGAATTAGCTTAAAAATCACTACTAATCTTTTAATCATAACTCAGTTTTGTTTTTGTTTACTATTTTTCTTACAGCAACCTTAGTACTTTACAGTGAAGATACTCTCTAGTTACCAAAATTTTTAGCTGTTAAATATGTAATACTTGTAGGGAGTTAAATTGTGGCACAGTTCTCATTATTGTTGGTTATTGAAAGTTAAAGGGAGGGTCTGATGGTGGTATGTCTAATAGTATAAATGATCAATTAGCATTTAGCACAAATTATAGCCGAGAAGCAGCAACATATTTGAATAATTGTCTACTGTAAATTTTCTGCTATGAATTGGCATTTGCAAAAGTTTATATGGTTTGACATTAGGTTGAATGGCTCGTCTCAGCATGTTTGACATTAGGCATGTGCAAATGCATATGAGTTCACTCTCAAGAAGAACATCCAATCTACCTTTGCTTGATCTTTTGGCAATGGAAGATTTGTTGCATTAAGTTTTGCTCTGGGAGATACAATTTATGATTTATGAGCTTCCAAGTGCTGGCAATGCCCTTTAAATTCACACAGCCTTTTATGGACATTTTTTACTGAACAGGTACTAGGCTATAGAAAGTAATTAGAAATCTTAACATAAACCAATTAGAATTACTTTTGAGGTTTAGTTTGGACATTCTTATAGTCTTGTTCTTGCTTTTGTTGTCCTTTCTGGTCTAACCTTGTTCTTGCTTGGCCCATTACTTATTATATCATTTAGTTGTTCTTATTGCAAGTCATGCGGCATGAGATGTTTAAATGGTCTGTTATCTCGATTAAGCTTTTATTTGTTGACAGTGATGCGGCATGAAATGTTTAAATGACTCTCTCTGTTGTTTTGTGGTTGTCCTGGTAAAGTTTGCATACTCTTCATTTCTATATTGATATTTGCTTACTCTTCAGGTTCTGGAAGCATTTCAAGCATCAGTTCAATCTAAAACCCAAGCTATAATTAGCTCATGAAGGCA
Source organism: Dalbergia cultrata (assembly GCA_031216105.1). Lineage (NCBI taxonomy): Eukaryota > Viridiplantae > Streptophyta > Magnoliopsida > Fabales > Fabaceae > Dalbergia > Dalbergia cultrata. The sequence continues at coordinate 46,650 of JAVHNL010000011.1, read as the reverse complement.
TAGATTATAAACACAAGTATAAATTTCAAGCAAAGGACAGTATAGTTTAGAACATAATTGTATTATGTTTGGGTACTCAAAAGTAATTAATTAGTAGCAGTAAGATTCAATTGCTAACTTTAGCAAATTAACATCTAGACCCTATTATTAAGGATTCAAATACTAGAGTTGTTATTTTGTTATGCTTGTATTTTGGACCTTTCTAGCATAGGTCAAATTTGTATTCTTATACACTTATATGCAGGTTATAATCAATTTTTGGTGGTAGTAGTGTTTAGACTAAGACAACCTTGTGCATGTGAACTACAGAGTTTCTGAAGCTAGCAGAGAAAATGGTAAAAATAGATGATAAAGACATGGAATACATGTTCCTTTTTAGGTAAATCATCTTTGAGCAATTTTCGATAAAGTTTTATTGTTGCTGATTTCCAATTGAAGAGAAATAAACTGTTGCCTTTAATTAAAGAAAAGGCAATGTTTTTTATAAGTTGCCAAAAAGCAGCATCATTGACTGTTGCCTTTAACTAGAGAAAAGGCAATGCTTATAAAGCGTTGCCATGCTTTATAAGCATTGCCTTAAGTCGGAATAAATTGCAACACATGAAAGGTGCAAAAACGTTGCCTTTGATTGGCAACAAAAGCATTGCCTTTGATTGAATAAAGGCAACGCTTTTTTTTTTGGAACCGTTGCCTTTGCTCTGTCAACTGTTGCCTTAGAGAAAAGGTAACGCTAGTATAAACAACCCCCCAAAAAATGTTGCCTTTGCTGGGAAAGTGTTGCCGTTGAGAAAAGGCAATGTTTTTTCTGTGTTTAGGCAACGCTTTTGAAATGTTGCGTTTGAGCTTTTTTTCTTGTAGTGTAAAACAAAATAGTACCCATAATTTAAGTCCCTAGAAATCCTAGAAATCAAATCTTGAATCTTTTCTAATTGCTAGTTTTTCTAAAAGTTATTCTAAGATATTGGAAAAACACTTGAAAACTATTTTGTCTCTTTGAAATTTCAAATAACATCTTCTAAACAGCAACAAAACTTAAAATCTCATTAGTGGGGCTTTTATACATACAAATCATGCTTTTACTTTCTTTTAAGCTCCCAAGGCTTTCAAAAATTTCTTTTACACAATAAAGACACAAGTTGGAACCTTAAAATCAAATAAAATCCATTTCAATCCATCATCATGTCATGGCCGAATGTATGCATAAGAATGTGGCCATGATTTAAATTTTTCATTTAAGATTCAAGGGCAAGTCTTGAGCTTTAAAGTCTTAGGTAATGTCTTGAAGGTAAACATGCTATGCAAGTCCATTTTTATGTTAAGATTTTCCATTTTTATGTTAAGATTTAAGGTGATGGCTTGAAAATAAACATGCTATGCAAGTCCATTTTTATCTTGATAAACTCAAGCTCAAGACTTTACAAGATGAGATTCTTGTTCCCAATCAATCTTAAACATAGTGAGCTTTAGAGTCCCTAATCACCATGGTTCAAAGAACCTCATTTCCTTGGAAATGAGAAGAAAAATATTCTCTTGAAGGAAAGGAGAAAGCTTGGTCTCTTGTAAAGGAAATAAGAAGAAAAATCTTCTCTTGAAGCTAGATGGTGCTTCGGCCAAGGTGAGCTAAAATGGATGGAGGAGTTTTCTTGAGATCTTGTGTTGTGGAATGGAATGTTTATGTATCTAGGAGGTGCTTTGTGGTGGTGGTGTGGTGGTTTGAGGTTGAGAGGAGGTGGAGGAATAAGGTTTCTTGAAAGTGAAAGAGAAGAAAGAAAACTTGACTTTTGAGAGAAAGTAAGAACACTTTTTTTGTCTCAAAAGCTTGGCCAAAAAAGTGGATGGTAAAATGAGAGTGTTTGTGAGTGTTAGTGTGTTAGAAAAATTAAAATATGAGGGGGAACAATGGGGGTATAGCTATGGCCTTGAGGTTATTTGGGAGGAAAAATTTTCATCTTTCATGTAGGTTAGGATGTGTATTAGAGGTAGATTTAATTAGGCAAAGGGTTAGGGATTAGTAATTAAGTGTTTGAGTTAGTAACAATGTGTTTAAGCCTTTCAAGACATGATTAAATAGTGATCTTACACATTTAGTTGAATTAAACTTGATTAATTTGAATTTCAAAAGCCAACAAGATTCCAAATTTTAGGGAAATGGAGAGAGAAAATACTATTCACTTTTTTACTTTCTTTATGTCTTAAGAGTTCTTTGATTAAGAATGAGATTTTGAATTTCCCTAACCAATCTTAAGCTTTAATTAACCTCAATTAATTATTTTGACCCAAGATTAATAATTAAAATTAAATTATCTTTAATTAGAGCCTAATATTATCTATATTTCTTTAATTACTTAATTAAGCTCATTTCGCACTAAGGGCAAAATGGTAATTTTACATGAAAACTCTTCACTGAACCTTTCCAAATATAATTCAACTCTTATAATTGACATTTTTAACCTCCTTGTAATGACTAGGTTCAGTCAGCACTTAATCTCGCGTTAAATTACCGTAGGGGCATTTCGATAATTTTGCGCACGGGAAAACCAAGAATTTGAGATCTTCATCTTTATCATCATTCATAACACATCTAGTCCCCTTTAAATATTAAACTAACCCCTTAAGGATAGCCTAGATCGGCCGTTTTCGATTTCCGAGTAAAAATGACCTCAGGGACATTTTGGTCATTTTACACACGAGAAAATCGGGGATTGTGATTTTTGCACGGATTTCTTTCTAAAACACATATATCCTTATTCTAACATTAAATTACCCCATTGAGGATGGCCTGAACTGGTCGTCCTTGATTTTCATGCAAAAATGACCTTATGGATATTTTGGTCATTTTGCACAGAAGGAAAAAAATCAAGGCGTTATATCTTAAGCGTTTGCTCTGAATTGATTATTCATTAATACACTAGAGAAATTAGCTCACATCTGTATCCATGATTAGCACTAACAAGTATCGTTTCAGGCACAAAATCTTTCAATTGTTGGTTGGATACTCGTACTCAATTGATGTGCTTAGATGTGTATAATTTGCTTAAAATGCCTATCTTTATAAAACACATTTTCCTTGATACAAATATGAGATGTTCTGTTTAAATTGATCAAATACAGTTGTGGATAATTTCTGAGTTCCTTCAGAAACCTATTTCCATATGCTTTTAATCCAACTGAGATCAGTTTGTTAGTCTCAAAACCATCTTGAGTGTGTTGTGCTCATAAATTTTATAATGTGTTATATTCTGAATCATATGTGTATCAGTGAGCAAAAGTACATGAATAACATACAAATATATACATTTTGAGAAAAGCTTTTAAAAGAATTTTCATGCTCTAATACTTTTGTAAAAAGTTTCCTAGCTCATAACAATAAGCTCGCCTGTGCTTAACGGTTTGATAAAATTGGGTTTGATCCCTAATGAACTTCAAAAACCTTAAAAAGGTCTGATACTTTTCTCACGGCATGCTCTGTTTTGATTTTCATACATCTTTGAGCATCAGTCTTAATAGGGCTTAGGAAAAGAATGTGCTGAATAAGATTTTCAATTAAGAAAGAATATCACAAGTATTACTTGTTTTTTGTTCAAGCACATTTAAATTTTAGAAAGTCTTTTTATAACGCAATTGGAGTAAATGGACTCAAACGATGACATCTACTTTACTATCTTCTTAATACATCTTACGAAACACTCTGGTTTAATTAGAAAAAAAATATCATAATCCAAATAGTTGTAATTTGAGTTAGATATGGTCATAAAATATTTTGAGCATATCCATATCATGCCTTAAGAAAAAGACTTGCTGAAATTTAATGGTTGTGGTGTTTTGAAAGAACATGCGCTTTTCAAGATACATTTCATTATATTTCTATCAACATCTCTTCAAAAAAATTTCTTTAAATTGGTTTGTCATCATAAAAAAGGGGGAGACTGTAACCTCCAGAACCCTTCAAAAAGTATGAGCTACAATGTTTTGAATGACAACAAAATCAATTTAAAGAAAATATTTTGAAGAAAGACTAATGTTTTCGTTGAGTTTCTTGACTAAGTAAAACAGGTATTTTCAAAATGCACAAACACGGACCTGAACAAGAATAATTTCACTTTATATGTGCAAACATGTTTTATCTCAAGTTAAGAGACAAAGCTTAAATGAAGTAAATATTATATCATGCAAAGTACATTTACATGCATCAAGGAACGAAGCAAATCATAACAAGAAACTAAGGAAAAAAAGGTCTTTAGAAAGTAGCATGGGACATCAAAAAGTAAACTAAGAATGAAGATATCATGCAAAACCTGACAGCCACATGTTATAGAATCTTCAATCATCATAATCGCAAATCATTCATCCTCATAAAGCCAATATTGAAGATCAGAAGCCCAAAAAGTCATCAAGGAACTGATAGCACTCGTCAAAAAGCTCACTTCATTGTAGAGTGTTGAATGCTATAGGAAAAGGAGGGAAATTTGAAATTCAAATTTCAAATATTGAGTCAAACCTAGTTTCATAATTGATATGTCATCTCTTCTACCTAAATGGTCAATTACCGTATCTTTTAGAAGGAGAAGTTCGGAAACCATGTTCAGAAAGTAGAAAAGAAGGCTCTAAAGGGACATCAGAAACCTCAACCATACAACGGCTTCTGGAATCTATGTGATAGACTGTCAACCTACTCTTCTAAACTGACTTTCCAAGACACAATGGATGATTTACACATGTCACTTGGAGATCTGATCAAAGGCAATGGTCATGAAGGAAGTCCACTATAAATGGAGATGCTGTGCTCAAACACTGATGAGATGATTAAAGACATAAGAGTGAAAACTCTGGAAAAATCCCTCCACACTTCTATGATGTTCATAGTATCATTTTTTTTCCTTGAAGTGTAAAAATCTTCTTTCTATGTTTCTTAATGATTTGTATACTGTTCTTAGGAAGAGACGTCAAAAAGGAGGCGCTCATATTTCCCAGGTTTGATTTATTGAATATTTGTAAAAAAACTTGAGTGTGGGTTAGTTTGAGTGGCAACCTAAACACTTAAAATTTGTATCCTTGATCCAGTAGTGATTAGTGAGACACAGCTTGGAAAGGCTATGAAGAACTCCTTGCAACATGGCTGTAGGGGTTGTCTAATAGTCACGATTCAACTTCGAGAGGCTGGTATAGAATGACTCAGTTTGTGACAATAGGGTTATCTACTGGTTACTAGTAAGAACTCAGGAAGGCTACTGTAAAGATTATCCAGTTTACCTTCTCAGGTTGAGAAAGTTGTTTAACGGAATCTTTGTAAATTACAGAACCCTTCAGAAAGTATGAGCTTCATTGTTTTGAATGACAATAAAGCCAATTTAAAGAAAATACTTTGAAGAACGACTAATTGCTACCTTAAGTTTCTTGACAAAGTATAACAAGTTAATCCGGTTTGTATCATACGGACTTAAAGCAAGATTAATATTTAACTTTGCATATGCGAGCATGTTTTATCTCATGGGAAGAGATTAAGCAGAATAGAAAGTGAGTATTATGTCAAGCAAAGTACGTGTATACATATTAAAGCATAATACGGACATAAAGCAAGAATAGTATTTCACTTTGCATGCGCAAGCATGATATATCCCATGGGAAGAGACTGAGACTAAAAGGAAAGTGAATGTTATTTCAAGCAAAGCATGTATTCATGCTTATGGACCAAAAGCATAAAAATGGACTTGACTTGAGAATAATTCCACTACACATGAGCAATCATGTTTTATCTCAAGGAAGGAAATTAAGCTTAAAAGAGGTGAATATTATCTCGTGCAAAGAATGTGCAAATGCTTAAGGACTGAAGCAGATCAAGTCAAGAGCAAGAAGCCTAAGGAAACGATCTTCTGAAAATAACCCGGGACTTCATAAAGAACACTGAACAAGGAGGAAATCATGCCAACTCTGGAAGTAACGTGTTACTCAGTTAACAATAATCTCAATCACAAATTAATCTAAATCAATGATCCAAGATTAAAGATTGGAAGATTAAAGAAAAATTACATAGATTGATTACACTGTTAAAAAACTCACTTGATTGTGAAGTAAAGAACCCTAAAGGAAATAAAGGGAAAATTCAAATTTCAAATTTCAAATCTCGAATCAGACACAATGTTACAACTGATACATCATCTTTTCTGCCTGATTGATTCATGATCCTAGCTACTAGAAAGAGAAGTTCAGAAACCACGATAAGAAAGTAAAAAGATAGAGGACATCAGAAACCTCTTCAATACAACGGCTTCTGCAACTGATGTGACAAGTCTATCAAGCTACCTCTATAGACTAATATTCCAAGACACAACTGATGATCTACACGTGTCACTTGGAGATCTTATCAAAGGCAATGGTCATGAAGAATGACCTGTATAAATGGAGATGCTATACATGAATGCCGATAAGAAAGTTGAAGATATAAGAGTGTAAACTCTGGAAAAATCTCTCCACACTTCCTGTACTGTTCATCATAATATATAATCAAGCATCTTGAAGTGTAAAAATTTTCTTTACATGATTCTGTAATGATTTGTATACTCTTCTTAGGAAGAGATGTGAGAAAGAAGTCACGCATGTTTCCCAGGTCTATATTATTGAATATTCTTAAGGAAACATGGGTGTAGGTTAGTTTAAGTGGCAACTCAAACACATAACGTTTGTAACTTTGATCTATTTGTAATCAAAGTCTGACAAAGCTTGGAGAGGTTAAGGTAAAACTACTTGCAACGTGATGGCAAAGGTATTTACTCATCGTGGTTCAGCTTGGAGAGGCTGGTTCAAGACTACTTACAACATGGCAATTGAAGTTGTCTGCATGTCAAGGCTCAGCTTGGAGAGGCTGATTCAAAACTACTCGGTTCAGCGTGGAGAGGACGGTTTAGAACTGCTCTATTAGTGACAGTTAAGGTTGTCCACTGTGCACTGTGAAAGCTTGGAAAAGCTATTGTAAAGACTATCCATTTTCTTTCCCAGGTTAAGAAAGTTGTTGTTAGTGAAATATCAACATGTATTCAGTACTGAATGTAGACAGGTTGGCTGAATCAGTATAAAAATACTCATGCCAATTCTCTCTCCCTTAATCTTTTATTCTTATATTATGCACTTTATGTTAATTACTGATAAAGTTTCATTACAGTTGCATCATTATTTTAAACTTCAGAAATCTATTTTCTAAAACTACTAACCACTTTTTCGCCGCACTTCAAGCCAAAAGTTTGACAGTATTTTTTGGTTCAAAGTTTCAAATTTAGAAGATAGCCTCAGAAAGCACGATTCAACCCCCTTTCCTGTGTACTCTTTTACCTATAATCTCAACATGTGTTGAGCGCTGAATGTAAGCAAGTTTGACCGAACCAGTATACAAATATTTATGTCATATCTCTCTTCCTTGTTCTCTTAATTTATGTTATGCCTTTTAACTAGATAATTGCTAAATACTATTGTAGCTAAGTTATTATTAATTCAACACTTCAGATATCTATTTTATGAAACAACTAACCATAATTCTGCTGCACTTCAAGCTAAATGCTTGATAGTATTTTTGTTAAATATTTCAAATTTGAATAAAGTACTAAAGCACGATTCAACTCATCTTCTCATGCACTCTTTTACCTACATATTCGCCCTTATACATTTCAACCAGGTGGTCATGTTTTGAAGAAGATTCTGCCAAATCAAGAGAATAACATAGGCAAATGGACACCCACATATGAAGGCCCTTACACCATCAAAGATGCATTTTCTGGAGGAGCATTAATCTTTATCAGCATGGAAAGTAAAGCACTGGCTAAACTAATCAATTTGAATGCTGTAAAAAGGTACTTTGCCTGTAAAAATAAAAAAATAAAATAAAATGGCTCACTAGGTTGAAAACCCAGAAGGGCAACCTAGGCAAAAATTAGAGCACCAAAAAAATAAGAGCAAAAGGCCCGCTAGGTTGAAAACCCAAAAAGGCAACCTAGGCATAAATTAGGGCACAAAGAAAAAGCTTGCTAAACCAAAAACCCAAAAAGGATGGTCTAGGAAAAAATTAAAACAACTCTTAATTGCTAGGTTGAAAACCCGAAATGGCATCTTGTAATATCCTAAAAATTATTTAAAAATTAATTGGAGCTTTACTAGTCATAATTTCAAAAATTTGACATACATAGCAATGATGAGGACGATCCAACGGATCTGTAGAAAAAAAAGTGAATTGTAACCTAATGGGTCCCATAAGCTTGCTGGGACAGCCGAAACCCTCGAATTAGGGCCTGGAGATGTCCAAAATTGAGAAATTATAGGATTAAGATTAGAAATAGGTAGGAATAAAGATTTTATACCTAGAATTAATTTTTGGGCAATGTTTGATCACCCGGGTATATTGCTTTACCTGTTCAGTAAATTTTTATTGTGCAATTCCTAACACTGAAAGCTAGTTTGACCTTTACAAAAGAAGGATGTTTATCCATTTAAATCAAATAAATTGCTAAGATTCAATCTTGAATAACAAAATCAAATCCTAGATATCCATTTTAGTTTCTTTTCATAAGGCAATTACACTTTATAATTAAACAATGATTTCACTTAATATAAGATATGTATAAGCTACCAACTCCATTAAATCTCCACTTCTCATCCTTGACCAACATCGAGAGAACATCCAACTCCAGTGTTGCTTCACCTAAGCCATGGAAAACTTGATTCAAACCTCAATTTTCCTAGTCTAGACTTGATAAAACCACAAACTCTCTTTACAAAACTTATTCTACTCATCAATACCTACTAATTTAACCAATTGAAATTTATATTCCTCACCTTATGCCTCATACCTCATTGATTAGGGAAGGGTTTAGGGCTGTTTTGGTGGCTTCAAAGTGAGCAAGATCACTCTTGGATTATCCTTTGAAGCCAAGATCCCTAAAGCCACCCAAGTAGGGTTTTGGAACCTCTTTTACATCAACTTCATTTTTCCTATTTTAACTACTGATTTGATTTGATATTTTTTATTTTACTGGTTGATAATATGTTGATATTGATGTATTAATTTTGGTAGGGTGTTTCGATGATGTTAGAAAACCCATTTTGGCAAAACAAGTTTTGAATCATGTGCTGGAATTCTTGGATTTGTACTGACAGGTTATGGTTCACAAATTTTCTGATGTATTTTTAGATTTTTTTGTGAGCTGAAAAAATTCTATGTTGAAGATAACATCCTAAGGCAACTTCGTGATTTTTCTTGGGTCTTAACAATGACTTTTACTATTTTCTAAAAATTTAAAACCGAGACTATTGTTGAGTTGTCTGGACAATCAGTTCTAAAGCTCTGAATTTGTCTAATTTTTTTACCATAGGAAATGGTTGAATTATCACTTAATTTTTATAGGTATTGAGGACATATCGAAGTCCAACCCTAAATTTTTTTAGGACCTTATATGATCACTTGATAGGGTAATAAAATTGAGACATTTGGTTATGATTGAAAATAAGTAGGTTCTGATATCCGAATTTGTAGAATTTTACTAATATAGGTAGAGAACTCTCTTTGCTCTAAACTTTCTACAGGATCTTGTTAACACGTTAAAGTGTCTTGGATAATATTTTTAGCCTTTGAATTTTTGGTTTGATACGCAAACAAAATTGTGTTGCTTAAGTAAAGAATCTGTCAGTGTGCTGGAAATGAACCAAAATCTTGAACTGATTATCTAGTGATATTTGGTTCAAGTATGATGTATATGAATGCATGCTAGTCACATTAAGGATTGGGTTGAGGCATGATTGGAATCATATTGTGAATGAATGGGTATATGTACTATATGCATGCATTTGGAAAAGAAAAGTGAATGATGCATATAAGTGGCTAAAAAGAATATATGAACTTCAATCGTGCATATTCTAACATATGGAGAAAACAGAAACAAGATTTAGGTTGAATGAGGGGAAGGCAAAAAGACAAACTTTCCTAGAGATATTATGAGCCGGTGAACATATTGGCTAGGAATATAATTGTGTGATTCAAAAGAGGAAAAAAATGAAGCCTGATGATCACGTATAGGAATGAGGTCAATCCTAATAAGCAGTCTATTTCCTATTGTGGAGTTGTCCACCTCAAATACCTTTTGGTATAAATTATCCATTGTGGAGTTGTCCATGGCAGATACCAATTGGGTATAAACTAATTCTTTCTCATAGCCACAAGAAAAACTAGGAAATCCCCTTGAACATATTCTGAACAAGTAAATATGATTTCATTTAAGATTTCAGCATTTATCATATGCATGTCATTATTATTTTGAATGTCTGCTTAGGATGATTTACTAGGTGTTTGAACATCACGGTGTATATGCATTAAGTGATTGATCACTAAAAGCTACCCACTTCGAAAGTACGATTGGGAACTTTAAAAATGAACCATTGTTATGAAATGCATGGTCACTCTTTTTCTAATAAACCAAAGTGGCTGGGACGATGATGATGACATTAATTATGATTGTATATTTAGGGAGTTGCCCTACTGAGAATTGTATAATTTTCATCCCTATGTGTTTTTGTGTTCCCGTGTCGTCTCAAGGTTGATCCAGAGGATAAGGAGGCTGTTGCATGAAAGGAATCAACTTTGCAATAGTTTAATAGAGAAGATTTGTACTTGTTGTAGTTAGTTTTATATAAATATAGATATGTATGTACCTTTAAGAGATAATAGATGTACTGTAAAGCTCCTTTTATATTTGACTTTGTATTTAAATAACTATTGTTTATTTGATATAGATAGATAGATAGATATATATATATTGATAGAACCATGAATTAGTTACACGACTTGACTGATTATTGTTATAGATATTTAAGAAAAGTCCGCTAATTTATAAGTAACAACTCTTATTTATAATATCATGACTTAAGGATGATGTTATATTTGGGAGCATGTTACACGGCCTATGCAATGGTGAAGGATCTGTCCAATGATCAAGAAGCTATGTGGGACACCAAAACTGGGGCAATTTGAGAATGGATCATGGCATATTGTTGAGCACACAACGAAGGATTACACTCGCGATCATGAATTTTGAGTTTGGCGCCAATGAATCAAAGAATGGGTTGATCACATCAAAGCAGCACTTTTCTTACTTCCCTCTTCATCTCTTAATAGTCATTGATGTCCTGTAAATAGTTTCCTTTTTGAAGATTAATAAAATTGCCTTTCTCTTATGCTATGTCTCTTTTTTCTTTCTTCTTCTACCAAAACTCTTTGTTTATGTATTCTCTTTTTAAAACCATCAAAAATCAAGATATTATAATTGAAGTACAATTAAGAGGTTAATTTGCTAACAAATCTCAAAAATGTAAGTCAAGCAGGGGACTCAAAGATCAAGATTGACTTACAAAGGAAAGGAGGTAACTAGCTTAGCCAAGATTCGGAGATGATAGTCCAAGTGTGGATTTTGATGGAAAAAAATAAAAAATAAATAAATAAATACTCGCTTGGTCAAAAACCCAGATGGGTGATCAAGGTAAAAGTTAGAGCAATAAAAGAACTAAGGCAAGAAGCAGATGTTGAAGCATTACTAGATGAAGGTGTGTTGGAGAACTATAACAAAGAGACTCATGGAATGGCTTATCTATGAAGACAGTTCATTTTTGGGATAGACGAAAGCTCTCTTGAAGGACAATGCGAAGATACCTTAAACTGAGGCAATTTTAATTTTTAAGAGCTATAGTCCTCATACTTGTCACTGAGTACATCACCGCTATATCAATTTTACATTAATTCATTCATCATGTCATCAATCCACTAGCTTTGCATCATTCATCATATCATCAGTGCCTCAATTTTGCATTATTCATCATTCCATAATTGCGTCAATTGTGCATCATCTAACAAATCATTTTCATTGTGTGCTAGGAATTGTCATGCATCCATCCACAAAATTTCACATGTTTTACTTTCACAGCCTTTGCTTTCACATGCTTTTCATAGTCTTTTACATTTTACAAGTCTTTTCACATTTCACATGCTTTCATAGCCTTTTTCATAAGTCTTTTCACATTTTATATGCTTTCACAATTTTCACTTTCACTGTCTTTTAAAGTTCATATTTCATATGCTTTCACAGCTTTTTACATTCCGCAATTCTTTTAAAGTTCACATTTCACATGCTTTCATAGTCTTTATTTTCAAAGTCTTTTACATTTCACAAGTCTTTTGAAGTTCACATTTTACATGCTTTCACATATTTTAGATTTCACATTCATTTACTTTGCTTTCATATGCTTTTACTTTCACAGATTTTAAACTTCACAAGCATTTACTTTGCTTTCACATGCTTTTGAATTTCACATGTGTTTAATTTCACAAATTTTACCTTCACATACTTTTAAATTTCACGGTCTGTTAATTTTATATGCATTTAAATTTACTTGTAGTGTACACTCACCATAAAGCCATATGGTATCATTCTCAACCTGATATTAGCAGTGTGCACTCTGTTAGCTTTAAAACCCTTCAGAAAACGTTAATGCAATATCTTTTGAGTGATAACACAAGCAAATTAAAGAAAATAATTTGAAAAATGACTAATATTTTCCTTTAGTTTCTTTAAGCTATAAACAGGTCTCATCATTAGCATAACATGGTTCTTGAAGCGATAAGAACTTACTGGAAGTGAAAATTATATCGTGAAATGAACGTATACATGGTTAATGGATTGAAGAAAATCATCGTGTACAAGAAACCAAAGCTCAAATCTTTAGAAAGTAGGACGTGACTTTAGAAATTTTGCTTCAAGTGAAGATTTCAATTCATCTATGAAAGCAATGTATTCTACAACCTTCAGTCATTATGATTGCAATATCTCATCATCTACAAGCTCTGATTGAATACTGGAAGATCAAAGAGATATCAAGAAACTGATAACGTACTTCAGAAAATTCACCTTACAGCAAAATGGTGTACTTTATAGGAAAATAAAGGAAATTTGAAATTCAAATTTAAAGTCAAACTCAGTGACAAACTAGTGTGTCATCTTTTATGCTAATTAGGTCAACTTTCTGGAAATAAATGTTCAGAAACCTCGTTCAAAAAGTAAAAAATAGTTTCTGAAAGTGACCTCAGAAACCTTCATTTCACAATGGCTTCTACAGCAGCTATGACAAAAGACAAGTTACTCCTCTAGACTATATTTCCAAGACACAAACAAATGATCAAAATGTGTCACTTGGAAAATTGATCAAGGTCAACGGTAATAAATGCAAACCATCTATAAATAGAGATGTTGTGCTCACAATGAACAAGATTTTGACATTGTATTAGTGCTAAAATTCTAAGAAAATTTCTTCTTACCCTTTTACAAAGTTCATTACTTCATGTAATCAATTTCTTGTCTGTTAAAAATCTTCTTTCTACATTCTTTGTAGATCATACATTCTTCCTAAAATAAAGTCATTCCAGTTTTTCTAAGCTTGTTATTGTATATTTTACGGAAACTTGAGTGTAGGTTAGTTTGAGTGGCAAACCCAAACACAAATCTTTGTATCCTCGAGCCAATAGTGATCAGTGTGAACTAGCTTGGAAAGCCTAAGCAAAGACTACTTGCAATGCAATAGTAGAAGTGAACTACTGGTCACAGTTTAGCTTAGAAAGGCTGGTTAAATACTACTCAAGTTGTGACGACATAGTATACTTGCTGGTCACTAGTTTAGCTTGGAGAGGCTAGTCAAAACTACTTGGTTTGTGATAGTAGAGTTAGCTACTGGTCATAAGTAAGAGTTTGGAAAGGCTACTGTAAAGGCTATCATTTTCTTTCTTGGGTTGAAAAAGGTTTTAGTGGAACTCAATAGTTGTTGAGAACTGGATATAGGCAGGACTAGCCAAACTAGTATAAAAACTCTTGTGCAATCTATTCTTTCTCCTTCTTCTCTTATTTATTCACTTCACATCATTAATTATTTTTTGTTTTCTAAAAAGCTTTCTCTTACAAATTCTATTATATATATATATATATATTCGAGTTCAAAAAGTTTACTTTCTGACATATCTAATGATGTTTCTACTGCACTTCAAGTTTAAAACTTGATAGTAATCTGTTTGAGTTTTTCAAAAAGTAAGTCAAAGCACGATTCAACCCCGCCTTCTCATGCACTTTTCCACCTACAAGTTGCATTAGAGCTCGGTCCTCTAAGGGGTTGAGCATTCTAACGACATAGAGGACAAAGATCCCAGGGACAAACGACATAGAATATTCATATAGCAGAAGGACACTCCTTTAATAGGCCGCCATTCTTTGATGGTGGGGACTATGCATATTGGAGACACCATAATGAGTTGTTCGTAAAATACATAAGCCTTTACTTGTAGGAAATCATATAGAAAGGTGATTATGTTCCAATGGCAGAAGTTCCAGGAACTGATGATGCATCCTTAACATCAAAAGAAGTTCCCAGGAGTAGGTGGATAGAGCAACACAAAGCCAGAGTTCAGTTGAACTCCAAAGCTAAGTACCTACTGAAGTGTGCACTAAGCAAGGCTGAATATGACAAAATCATTACTTGTGACATGGCTAAGGAGATATAGGATAGATTGCATATGCTACATGAAGGCACTGATCAAGTTACAAAAAAAAAAAAACTAAGATTAATATGATGGTTCATCAATATGAATTGTTTAAAATGAAAGATCAAGAAAGTATCGATGAAATGACCACAATATTTATGCACATCATAAACCAATTGAAAGGTCTTGGAAAAAGGTATTCTAACTCAAAAATGGTTAGAAAAATATTGATAAGCCTTCCTGCCAAATAGCTTCCCTTGGGCATAGCCATCACTGAAGCCAAAGACCTTCAAAACCCATCAGGCAGTGCTCTCTGAAATGCATGGTGAATCCATAGAGAAGATGAAGTCCATGGCCTTGAAATCATGTTATCAGAAGCAGAATCAAGCTAAGGCAATGAAAGTTGCTGAAACCTCTTATGAAGAGGAAGAATCTAATGATGAAATAGAAGACGAAGACGGAGACAAAGAAAAAAAAGACATTAATCTCAATAACGATAGAAAAGGCAAGGGAAAGCTGGAAAGCATCACTTGCTACAATTATGGTCAAAAGGGACACTTTAAACCCAAATGTCCCAATATTAAAGGTCCTTAGAAAAGTTTTGCTCCAAGAAAAAAGGCATGCTGACTACCTAGAGCAACTTAGAAGAAGAAAAGGAAGGATCAAAAGGCCAAGACGAGAAAGAAGTTGCCAACCTATGCTTCATAGTAGGCTACAATTTAGAAAGTAAACCTAACGTAAACAACTCTAACCCTGATATTTCCAGCGATGAACTATTAGCTTTATATGAAGAGTTGCTTGAAAACTCTCAAACTATTTCCAATCATTATCTTAACCTAAAAAAGAGACATCAAAAGGTTGTTTTAGAGCTTGAAATTGCCAAGTTAAAAGTTGAGGTCTCTTAAATGAGAATAGTTAGAAAATTATTTCTGAACTAGAAATGACTTCAAAGCTTCTCAGATATGACTTTGAAAATATATTAAATAGTTTAAGCAATCGGGAATAATGATTAGAGGTTAGAGGCTATATTTTAAAAAGACAGGGCTTAGATATGAAGAGGAAATGGATGAGAAAAGAAGGGCAATGTAGCACCCTAATTTTTAACCCAATACTCTAGAACATATTAGGCTAATCATTAGGTTATTACTTCTTAGTCTCATTATTTTATTAAAATACTTAGCGGAAATTACGGGTAAATTTTTCTTTTTTGAAAACATGAATCAAAGTGAGAGCCGCGTTCATATCAAATCGTAAATCAGAAATTTAAAGCACAATTATCAAAGCACATTGAACTTAGCAATCAAAGCATATAACCATCATGATTGATGTTATAAAGAGAACACTTCATTAATATTATAGTTAAAGGTACATATATATAGTCTCACCCTTACAGAATCGGGCGGAGCTTGGAGTACATGCAAAAAAAACAAGAGAATAGTAAAGTACATGAAACGACATAAATGAAAACCAACTACGCTACCCTCCTACCAAACTACGAGTACTAATCTCAAACCCCCTCCCAAAAAGATACTGCCGAAGGGGAGATCCTCATGACGTCTCAAGTGCTCGAAAAGCTCAACGACCCTCAAAGTGGTAAGAGCGATGATCCGGGTCGTAGTGCGCCTCCCGAACGGGTGTGTCAATGAAGACCACGAATGTCGCCATCGGTTTCTGAAGATGTGACGGAAGAGAGAAAAAGAAGAGGAAGGAGTGAGAATCTTACTAAAGAATCTCAGTAGAAATCTCCTATTCTAGGGTTACATCGTTCACATCTTCAGGAACCTTGGGTTTAATTGAAAAAGGTGCGCATGCATGTAAGATTTATTATTAGGGTTTATAAAACTATTTATCCAAGGTCCATTCCTTTTAGCATGCATCTTGTTGTCATGAATGCAACATATTCAAACATGAAATGCATGGCAATACTTAAGCATATAAATAAACCATTCAAAGCATTTCAAAATAAACCATGTGGCATAAGGGCAATAATTCTCAAGTGAAACTTTCCTCATAATTATGTGACTTAAAAGCATCATATCTCTTTCTCATACTTGAGTTCTTTTGTTCTTTTTCTCAAAAACCACCCTCTTAAAAAACATATCCACCTATTTCCAACCGACATACCGCCCCGGCGATTTTTATCATAACCTCTTATCTCCATCTCACCTAATCGCCTAGGAATGAGCTCAATCCCAACTAGTCGTCACTAGCTTTAAATGGGGAAATTGAGGGGGTAACATATAAATATTTCATTCTCTGAAATGCTCTACTGGCCTCGAGTGCACAGCGAATTGTCCGCTTTGGTAAGGTTGCATCTGCACATCCCCTCATGGATTTGCCTCCTCCTCACCGTAGTAGGAGAAGTACGTCTCAATGCTTGTCACATAAAAATCTCCAGGGGGTGCTCAGCCGAACCGGTGTCACCCAGGGTTTTCAACTCATATGGTACTTTACAACATCTTTTCAACCCTTTTAGGTTTGACGGAAATTCGGCAGCATAACAGCTGTTAAACCGAATTTCCTTCAAACTGCCACAAGCTAATTCACACAATCATGTTCTCATAAACTCTCATGCTATGACAAACTTTAACATTTCCATCAATCATTTTCTCATGCATCAAGCACATCTCATCATATCATTGCATCATATAACACATCATAGCATTAACCAATTTCTTAGTGTCTTATGCATTGACCCTTAAGGTCCTTAACTCACATTCTAAGTTATAAATCATCAAACCTAATCTCTCGGGAACTTATAAGGTTATAACTAAGTATTTCTCACCTCATACTATGGTCAAGAACATCTCTAAACCTCAAGGATGCAGAATTCATAATCCTAACTTTACAGGTACCTAGGAGTCACAACAATGACCCTTTCTAAATCCAGTTTGTTCCTAAGGCATCAAGATCAAGTCCTAAACCATTTATGAGTCATTCCTACACATTTAAACTAATTTAAATCCATGATTAGCATTACTAAACCTTGCTGGACAGAATCTAGAAAATTCAAACATTAAAGGATCTAGAACTCTCAAATTAATTCTTTTCTAGTTTCTAACTTCTCTTATCTTTCACATATGAGCTTTACCATTAATTATACTTAAACATAGGCATATTATCACCATTAAAACAGCTCATACAGTGGCAAATAATAGCAGGGCAGAACCGAAACAACCATTCTCCATAAAGGCATAAAACACAATTTCTAAAGCATACAAAATACTAGTTTCTCTTGGAACCTTTTTAAAACTTTCAAAACTTATTTATAAACATTTTTAACATCTAAAATCATCAAAATGTTCATGAGTGCAGTAGCTAAATCAAACTTGTCTCAAGAGGTCCTAAATTCATAAAACTTAGTTCTATACATTCCTTAGTTTCATAAAAGCTTAGAAAAATTATGAAACGTAGTTTTCAATACTTAGCAACATCAAAACCTCTTAGGGCCAAAATGTGAACCAAAGGAAACAAATATTTTTAGACCTTTGTTTGAGACAACAATGGGCAAGTCTTTGAGCTCTAGGTTCATTTAAGTGATGACATAAAAATAAACATGCTCATGCACTTGTTTTAGCTTGCATTAGAAAGTAAAGTGATAGCATAAAATAAGCATGAGATGCAACTCATTATTATCTTGATATTAAGTGAGAACTTGAAATATAAACATGATAATGCATAGCTTGAAACATAAACATGATAATGCAAGGTTCACTTATTATCTTGATGCTTAGTGATAGCAAGGAAAGTAAACATGATGTGCATAGCATAAAAGTAAATATGATGCAAGGTTCATTTTATGGTTAGCTAGAGCTCATCCAAGACTTTAACAAAATAACAACCCAACATATCTATCTCATTACAAAGAGAACTTTAGAGTTCTTGAACTAAGTTCTCAAAGGAACCATGAGGTTCTTGAACATCATCATCAAGCTCAAGATAAATAAACTTCCAAAACAAAACAAAATCTCAAGGATCAAAGTACAAAAACTGAAAACCTTACAAAGGAAAAGCAAATGAAACTAAGTCAAGTTCTTTATTAAATACCCAAAACCCCTATCTAGAGAAAGATCTCTAGAACGTGCCGGCCAACTTTAAGGTTGACAAGGGTAGGCTTGGGCTTTTAGAAATCCTTAGATTAATTTTCTTAAGTTGAAAAACCATGTGAGCTAGATATCATATAGATGAAGTTATAAGAAAAGGAAAACTCAAGCTTTAGAGGTTTCTTTGAGATGAACACAAGGTCATCATCTAGAAACTCTCATCATCAAGCTATCATGCTCATAATCATGGCCTCATGGCCGAAATGAAAGGAAAACAAAGAACCAAGGAAAAGTTTCAAAAGAAATCCAAGAGAAAGCTAGAGAAACTCATTTTTCAATAAATAAAGTTTAGAAAAACACTCCTACCTAGAGTGAAGATGAAAACTTGAACTCTTTCAAAAGGAAAACAAGATGATGAGCTCCTCCAAGAGCAAGATGGCTTTGGCCTTGTGGAGAGGAAAAGAAAGGAAATGTGTTCTTGGTGAGCTTGTGTTTGAGAATGGAAGTTTAGGTGTTTGTATGATGATCTAAGGTGGTGGGGTGGTGTTTCAAAGTTATGAGATGATTATGTGATGAGAGGATGAAGAAGATGAAGATGAAAAGAAAGGAAGAACTCTCTTGAAACTTGAGAGAAAAAGAAAGAACTCAAGAAAGCTTAGGAAAACTAAAAGTGTGCAAATGAACTAAAGTGTTTGCATGTGTTTCTAGGCAAGGTATTTATAGAGAATGAAAACAAATGAAGGCTCAAAGAGGAGGAGGGGTAACCGTGTGGTATTGGAGGGAAAGGAAGAGAAAATATCTCTTACACAAGGTCATTCAATCATGGTTTGAAGTATGGAAGCTATGATACAAAGTATTGCTTGATGTGAGTGAATTTCCTATCAATTTTTGAATGAAATTAGGCTTCTAGAACCTTGTCATGGATGGAACTTTTCCAGCCACAAATAAATGGAGAAAATGGGCTATTTCAATTAGTTATTCATTTGGAAAATCAAGCTTGATTGAAAGTTATGACAAGGTATAGTATATGTGACTTGAGGTATGGCCTTGGAGTGTTGAAAAATTGAACATGTGATGCATATGGGGGCATGGAGGTCTCGGCTAGACCTGGTACAGCAAGGGGGAGGAGGATTTGTTTCATGTAATTGTGTGTTAATGGTAGGTTTAGATGTGTATTAGCTTAGGTACAAGGTTAGGAATAATTAAGCTTAAGTTTAGGTAACTAAGAATGTGATTTAAGGATTTTATGACAAGATTAGGAGTGCTCATACATCATTAGAGAATTAAAAACTCATTTGTGAATAAACAATGTGTAACACAATTCCATGATTTAAGGAATTGG
Organism: Dalbergia cultrata; assembly: GCA_031216105.1. Lineage (NCBI taxonomy): Eukaryota > Viridiplantae > Streptophyta > Magnoliopsida > Fabales > Fabaceae > Dalbergia > Dalbergia cultrata. The sequence continues at coordinate 26,717 of JAVHNL010000011.1, read as the reverse complement.
AAAGAGAAAACACTATTCAAGATTCCATGACTAGGAGTCTTGAATTTAAAATATGATTTTAAGTTGTAATTAAGCACTTTTAGGTTCTAATCAACTTTAATAAATTATTTTGACTCAAGATTAATTATGGAAATTAATTAACCTTTGATTAGAGCCTAATATTGCTTAGGTTTGCTTAATCACGCGATTAAGCGTAAAAACACGAAACTAGGGGCAAAAACGTAATTTTACACTAATTTCTCCTGGGACCTCCGGGACCAACACTAGAGTCATGGTCGACATAAAAACGCCTTTTAAAACCATCTGGAGAAGTTTTGGGTTCATCCGGCACTTGCAAGCAGGTAAAACACTACAGGGGCGTTTTGGTCATTTTGACCCGAAAACTCGAAAAACGAGATTTTCGATCCCGGAAAGATACACGAGTCATCTAATCCCCTTCCAACATTGAGTTTGCCCTTTGAGTACTGCCGGATCGGCTTTCCTCGAATTCCGGGCTGAAAATAACCTCAGGGGCATTTTGGTCATTTTCGCTCTTAACATAAAATCGGGGCGTTACAGGCAACTCAGCCAAAGAAATTGAATAATAGAGTTTCTTGTACTTTCTGTCATAAGAAGGGACACCCACTTGACATGTGCTTTTTGAGGAAAAAGTCTGTCAAAAAGTTAGGAAACCTCCCTCTTTAAAGTCTAACCCAAAAAGACCTAAGAAGGTATTGGTACCTAAATAAGAAAGTGTGTTTATTGTAGGTGTGTCTGAGAATGCACGTTGAACTAGACCACAAGTGGTACATGGATAGTAGATGCTCCAAACACATGTTCAAATCTAGAAGGTGGTTTAGAAATTTGAAGCTCAAGAACTCTAGATCAGTAAAGGTTGCTGATGGAGGTAGAGCTAAGGTCACAGGTAGGGAAAATGTTGGTAATGATACTTCCCACCAAATTTCTGATATGTTGCTTGTTAATGGTCTAGCTCACAATATATTAAGCATCAGCTAGGTCTGTGACCAAGGCTTTAATGTTTTATTTAATGCTCATGCATGCAAGATAGTAAATCCTACTTCGAGACAAGTCATCTTATCTAGCAAAAGGCATGATAACAATATGATAACACTTATGTGTTATTCTTGGATGATCTTTTAGACCAAGATGCAAAATGTCTCGCATACTTCACGGATGATAAGTGGCTGTGGCACAAGAAGCTTGAACATGCTCATATGAAGCTTATTTATGAGCTATCTCAAAAAGAGCTAGTTAAAGGCCAGCCAAGGATCAAATTTCACAAGGACTCAACTTGTGACTTATGTGAGAAAGGCAAGCAAACCAAGGCTTCTTTCCACAAAAGAAATGTGGTTTCAACCACTAAGCTACTTAAGCTTTTACACATAGATCTCTTGGACCAACCAAGAATGCATGTCTTGCTAGGAAGAGATATTGTCTTGTCAAAGTGGATGATTACTCTAGATTTACCTAGGTTTTCTTCCTAGCTTCTAAGGATAAAGTGTTTGAAAGATTCAAAGTTTTTGAATAATGTATATGTATTCAAAAGATTCTCAAATCATCTCTATTAGATCTTATCATAGATGAGAATTTGAAAATCATGTTTTTTTATCATGGCATCTCTCATGAGTTCTCTGCATCTAGAACTCCCTAACAAAATGGGTTGCTAAAAGGAGAAATAAAATCTTACAAGAGATGGCCAAAACAATGCTTTTAGAAAGTAGTTTATTAAAAGGGTTTTGGGCAAAGGCTGTAAACAGAATCTTTCTAGGGCCAATCCTCAAAAAGAGTCCCCATGAGCTATGGAAGGGTAGAAAATTCAATATATCATTTTTTCATATCTTGGATCATCATGCTTTATTCTTAACACTAAGGACAAACTCGCAAATTTTGATCCTAAGTCTAATGATGGCATTTTCCTTCGATATTCCTCGGTCTCTATAGCTTACAACGTATACAACAAGAGGATGTTATGTGTAGAAGAAACGATCCATATCAAGTTCAAGGAGTTCAAGAAAGACTTCGATAATGATCTTGAATGGTTGAATAAGAATCTTGAGAAACTAAACCTCAAGGACAAGCAGATGAAAGCTCAACCTTCAGAAAGTAAGCTCCAAAATGTAGAAACTTTAGAAAGCTTACTCAAGACTCCAAAGTTATTAGAAAGTGACATTTCTAATCATGAAGAAGACTAGTCTAGAAACGATAAAGAAACTAAAAAACATCATGGCTATAGAAACTACAAAGGAGTTTTTGATTTGAAAGCAGTTTCTCATAACAAATCCTCCCTTTGAAATATGTCAAATTGTGCATTCATCTCCACCATTGAGAATGAATACATAGCAAAAGTGTTGAGTGATCAAAGTTAGGTGGATACTATGCAAGGAAAACTTGACCAGTTTGAGAAAAGCAAACTATAGACGTTCATCAAGAAGCCCAAAGGGAAGACTATTATCTGAACAAAATAGGTGTTCAGGAACAAACTAGATGAAGCTTGCAAAGTCATCCGAAACAAAGCAAAATTGGTTGCACAAGATAATAATCAACAAAAGGGAATTGATTATGATGAAACCTTTGCACCAGTAGCTAGGCTGGAAGCCATAAGAATGCTACTTGCTTTTGCTGCCTATAAGGGATTACTCTCTACCAAATGGACGTCAAATCTGTATTCTTCAATGGATTCCTCTCTAAGGAAGTATATATGAAGTAGCCTCTTGTTTTCTAGAGTTAAAATGGTCTCAACCATGTCTTTAATCTAACAAAGGAACTTTATGGCCTGCAATAAGCTTCTCAAGCTTGGTATGAAAGGCTAAGTGCTTTTCTGCTGAAGAACGAGTTCAAGAGAGGTAAAGCTGATACTATCTTCTTTACTTATGAGCAAGACAATCACTTTCTGATAGTTAAAATATATGTCGATGACATTATATTTGGCACCTCTAGTTTTTCTTTCTATGAAAAGTTTTCAAAATTAATGCGGAGTGAATTTAAAATGAGCATGATAGGTGAACTCATGTTTTTCCTTGATTTGCAAATAAAACAGCAAAAACAAGGAACCTTGATCCATCATGAAAAATATACAAAAAAGCTTTAGAATAAGTTAATATGGATCAAGCCAAACCTATTAATACCCTCATGCATCCATCTCAAATCATCAATGCTGATAAGAATGGTAAAAATGCATTAGAAAGTAATTATAGAGGAATGATTGATTCATTTCTGTAACTTACACCAAATGGACTAGACATTCAATTAAGTTTGGGAATTTGTGCTAGATTTCAATCTAACCCAAACCAATCACACTTAAATGTTATCAAAAGAACTTTTAGATATTTATCTGGTACTACGAATCTTGGCTTATGGTATAAGAAAAGTAGATCTTATGACATTGTAGGTTATTGCAATGCTGACTTCGTTGAAGATAGTAAAGAGAAAAAGCACTAGTGGATGCTATTATTTCTTTAGAAAAAGCCTCATCACTTGGTCGTCCAAGAAGTAGAATACTATTGCACTCTCTACAGCTGAAGCTGAATATGTAGTTGCTGTCAAATATTGTGAATAAGGAACCAGCTAGAAGATTATCACCTAAGGTATTCCAAAATCCCTATCTTTTGTGATAATACTAGCGCTGTTAGTCTTGTTAAGAATCTGCAATTGATATTATATTTTTGCTCTTATACTGTTGTTTTAGCTACGTCAGCTTTCCATCCATGCTCTGATACCTAGCTTACATTAGTATTCTATCTATATGATTAGCTTTGGAACATATCATGTTATATGCTCTGATATGTATATACTTGTGTACCCTGATATGTAAGCCATGTCACACTTTTTAAAGTTCTTTTTCAAAATCATACACTCTAGTACACAATATTTGAAGTTTCCTAATTCATATTACAAGCTCACAAATGATGCTTTGATACATATGGGATCAATCCCTGTTGAGCTTCAAAAACTTCTTGTCACATATGCTGATAAAATTGAAAAAAGGTTTCTACCACCTTCACAAAATTCACTTGTGTACAAAGTTTGTACGTCTTCATACACAAAAATTGCATCATGTTTCACAAATAAGTTTAGATAAAGATGTGCTAAATAAGAAATCTAATCAAGAATAAATATCTTAAGTATTACCTGCTTTATTCAAACATAATTTTTTCAAAGTTATAATGACTAACAATCAAGTTGTTCTTTCTTTTTCAGAAAGCTTGTTCTATAATGACTAAAAATCAAGCTTTTTTAGCAACTGCCATAGAGCCCACGACACCATTTTCAAACAATTTGACAGTCAAAATTCTTTTTTCACAT
>JAVHNL010000011.1:0-21915 GCA_031216105.1 Dalbergia cultrata | reverse complement strand
ATTATGCTATGTTCATTCAGTATAACTCTTGTGATATGTTGTATATGGTATTGACATGCATTCATGATATGGTATAATGCATTCAAGACATTAAGACTCATGATAAAAGATATGAACCTTGGATAATGATACTTGGAACTTAATAAATGAACTTTATACATGCTCACCATTTTCATAATGAAACCCAAGGTTCTTGAGGACGTAGATGATGATACATATTAGGAGGAGAGTACCCTACTGAGATCCTTATATAAGTTTCTCATCCTCTGTTTCTTTCTTTCCGTCTCGTCTTCAAAGGGTAATATCATCATTCGTGATCTTCGCTAATGCTCACACTTGGGAGTTACACTTTGATGCCAGGCATTAGACATTTCACTTTGTGGGTCGATGTGTTGTACACCTTTTTGTCTTCATAGAGCACCCTTTTGCCCACCCTATCACAAGATTTAGGTTCTCTCCTGCCACTCTGTTCTCTGATGACTTGATTTTTGAACGTGCTCACCCACGTGGAGAGCAAATCCAACATACCCGTACAGTTACCTTGGCTGTTAGAGATTATCCTAATTATATTCCCCATTCACCTCTTCATCCAACCGAGCCTATGATAGATCCCTCAAAGGAGTCACCATCCCAACATTTCTCTAGTGGTTCTGCCCCTACTATCCCCATGGAGATTGGAGATGAAAGCAAGGGAGAGGCCACCATCACACGGCCACTGAGGAGAGCTATGTCGATTCATCAAGGAGCTACTCGTCCTCCTCGGGGTGCTCATGCCTGACTTGCCATGCGCCTTGGTACACCCGATGAGCTGGCTCATTTCATTGGTTACATACCTCCTTTTCAGTAGTGACATCCTTAGGAGCCAATGATGGACTGCATTGGAGCACTTGAGCATATGTTATGGACAGCCTTCTTTTGCTTCTTTTGATTTGAGGTTATCTTACATTAGCACACTTCGGTGAACTTAGTGGATGAGATAGGTCTTTAGCTAGTTTACATTATCCTTTTCTTTATGTATTTCCTTTATTGACTATGTATTACTGTACTATCCCAACCATTACCGGTGGGAATGATGCTACTCATTATGTATGTTTATTTGGTGTATAAGGTGGAATAGGGATATTGATATTATATGAATCCATGATGATTATCTATGCTTGTGGTGTTGTGGCACTTGTATCTCGTGTTTTGTTTACTATCTACTTGTATGCGGGGCTCACGTTTTTATTTTTAAGTTAAAAAAATTTACCCATATTTTCGCTAAGTATTTTACAAATGTAAGGTGAAGAACTAGAACAAAAGAGTAATAACTAATAATTAACTCGAACGCGTCCTAAGCATATTAGGTTTAATATTAAGGTGTTACATAAAGTATTTATGTAATATAAAATGTTAAAGATGTTGAACTTTGTCTCCACTAATAAAGTGCTAATGTGACATATAATGTTAAAGATGTTGGACTTTGACCCTACTGGTAAAGTATTTACATAATATAAAATGCTAAAGATATGGAACTCTGTCCTTACTAATAAAGTATTAATGTGATATAAAATGTTAAAGATTGGTCTCGTACCCCATTGATTAGAAAATATTCCTTGATAGAAAGAGGTAATCCCAACTATTCTAACACCTTGTTTATCACCACTATATTTTGTTAATGACGATTGACATTTGATATGAGCACATTAGCCTATTGATTGAATAAATAGGATGTGTAAAGAAATAGATGAATAAAGAAAGAAATGCATAAAAAGATACATATAAAGAAAGAAATATATAAAAAGATGTATAAAGAAAGATACACATAAAGAAAGAAATGTACAAAAAAAAAAACATGTACAAATGAAGAGATGTGTAAAGAAAATGATGAATAAAAAAAGAGAAAGTAAATGGCAAAACATTATGCAACTGAATATAATTTTATATGTATGTGTATGTTCATTTATATTGTCATGCATCCATGTTATAGAGTATTGCATTCATGTTAAGAAAGACCATATTAAAAGAGACGTCTGCCTTAGGTAAAGATTTCTGAAACTTATTAATTGAATTTTAATGGATGTTCATACCTTTTTAAAAATAAATCGAGGTGGCTAGAGATGATTTCGATAACGTCTTATTTTGTGCATTTTACCAGGAATTTTCGAGTTCTCATCCCATTTTATTCTCGCATCATCTCCAAAAGACGATTAGGTAACTATGGATCATTTGAAGGAGCACGTTCAAGGACATTTGATAGAATTTTATTTCAAATTATGAGAATAGCTAGGATTTTATTCTAGTTCAGTTGACTTATTTAGATGAATTATATACAACTCCATTGGAAGTTTAATTACTTCATTGATTACCTGAACAATGTTAGCCGGAGAATATTTATTGTTTTTGCTTTTTATTTACTATTTACGACATACTATTTGGATTTATGGTGGGTGAATGATTTCAGAAATTAGATGCTTTGTATTTGTTTATGAATGTGTTAATTAGCTTTCACGAAATAAATATTATACATAATTTATCTGTACGTAAGGCTTGTATTTTATTTTTATAAAAAATATTACCATTGTTTTCCTTATATCTTATTTTATTAGAACAATTTATGAGATTGAAATGTAATAACTAAAGGTTAACCTTAACACGACTCAAGCGTAAAGAGGTTAAAATTTAGGATGTTACACCTGGAAAGTGGATCCTGTATGACCATAAAAGGTTCAGAGCCTGGTACCCTTATGCTTATTCTACTTGAGCTCTAGATCCCCTTAGCTTGCTAAACTCTTTGAGCTTCTTCAATTTGTTAGCTCTAGAACCCTTCTAAAAGCGTCAATGCTATATGTTTTGAGTGATAACATAATCAATTTAAAGGAAATATTTTTAAGAAGGACTAATGTCTACCTTCAGTTTCTTGAAGCTACAAATAGGTCCTATCATGTTAGCATGACACGTTCTTAAAGCAATATATTTTCACATGACATGTGTAAACATGTTTAAAGAGATGAGAGCTAAATGAAAGTAAGAAATATATTGTGGAATGAATGAATACATGCTCAACGAATTGAAGAAAATCATCATATACAAGAAACCAAGGTTCAAATCTTCATAAAGTAGCATGCAACTTCAAGAAGTACATCTCAAGTGAAGATTTCTGTCCAATTTTGAAGCTAACGTGTCCTACAACCTTCAATCCTCTTAATCACAATCATAACTTCATCTACAAGCTCTGATTTAATACTAGGAGATTAAAGAAATTTCAAGAAACTAATATCGAACTTCAGAATATCGCACTTTACAGGAAAATGAGGGAGATTTGAAATTCAAATTTAAAGACAAACCCAATCATAAACTGACATGACATCTTTTCTGCCAACTTGGTCAATTGCTCTAGCTTATTTATAGAAGGAAATGTTTAGAAACCTTATTCAAAAAGTAAAAAGTCGTTTCTAAAGGTACCCTCAGAAACCTCTATTTCACTATGACTTCTGTAACAGATCTGACACATGACGAGCTACTCCTCTAGAATGTATTTCCAAGACAAATAGATGATCAACACGTGTCACTTGGACAACAGATTAAGGGCAATGGTCATAAATATAGACCATCTATAAATAGAGATATTGTGCTTTCAAAGAACAAGACTTTTGTGAAGAACAAGTATTGAAATGCTATAGAAATTTCTCCTCATCCCTTGTAAAGTAATCAATTTTTTTTCTATAAAAATCTTCTTTCTACGTTCTTAGTAGATACGTTCTTAGTAGATCATACGTTCTTCCTAGGAAGAATCATAGAAAGGAGTCATTCAAGTTTACTAGTATGTCATACGAAAACTTGAGTGTTGGTTAGTTTGAATGATAAACCCAAACACAAACCTTTGTATTCCTAATCCAGTAGTGATTGCTATGAGGTAGCTTGGAGAGGCTAAGTAAAAACTGTAACGCCCCGATTTTTTCTGCTAGAGTGAAAATGACCAAAATGCCCCTGAGGTCATTTTCGGTTCGGAATTCGAGGAAAGCCAGTCTGGCAGTACTCGAAGGGCAAACTCAATGTTGGAAGGGGATTGGATGACTTGTGTACCTTCCCGGGATCGAAAATCTCGTTTTTCGAGTTTTCGGGTCAAAATGACCAAAACGCCCCTGCGGTGTTTTACCCGTTTGCAAGTGCCGGATGAACCCAAAACTTCCCCAGATGATTTTAAAAGGCGTTTTTATGTAGACTATAACTTTAGTTTTGGTCCCGAAGGTCCCAGGAAAAATTAGTGCAAAATTACGATTTTACCCCTAATTTCGTGTTTTTACGCTTAATCACGTGATTCAGCAAACCTAAGCAATATTAGGCTATAATCGAAGGTTAATTAAATTCCTTAATTAATATTGAGTCAAAATAATTTATTAAAGTTGATTAGAACCTAAAAGTACTTAATTACAACTTAAAATCATATTTTAATTTCAAGACTCCTAGTCATGGAATCTTGAATAGTGTTTTCTCTTTCCAATTCCTTAAATCATGGAATTGTGTTACACATTGTTTATTCATAAATGAGTTTAAAATTCTTTAATGATGTATGAGCACTCCTAATCTTGTCATAAAATCCTTAAAACACATTCTTAGTTACCTAAACTTAAGCTTAATTATTCCTAACCTTGTACCTAAGCTAATACACATTTAAACCTATCATTAACACACAATTTGATGATCAAAACCTCTCTCCCTCCATGCTGTCTGGTTTAGCTGATGCTCCATGCCCACCATATGCATCACATGTTCAATTTTTCAATACTCCAAGGCTATACCTCAAGTCACATACACTATACCTTGTCATAACTTTCAATCAAGCTTGAATTTCCACATGAATAAATAATTAAAACAACCCATTTTCCCATTTATTTGTGGCTGGAAAAGTTCCAGACATGTCAAGGTTCTAGAAGCCTAATTTCATCAAAAATTGATAGGAAATTAACTCACATCAAGCCATACTTTGTAGCATAGCTTCCATACTTCAAACTATGCTTGAATGACCTTGTGTAAGAGATATTTTCTCTTCCTTCTTCCCCCTCAATGCTACAGCCAAGGCTTCCTCTTAGAGGGCCTCAATGTTTTGTTTTTCTATAAATAGGTGCCTTAGATGAGCTTGTGTCAATTTAGTTCATTTGGTAAGTCTCAAGTTTTCCTTAGCTTTCTTGAGTTCTTTCTTTTTCACTCAAGTTTCAAGAGAGTTCTTCCTTTCTTTTCATCTTCATCTTCTTCATCTCTTCATCTCAACATCATCTCTTAACCATCAAACACCACCCCAAGGCCTTGAATCATCTCCTAACATCTCAAACATCACACCTCAAACACAACCTCACTTAAAACACAACTCCAACCTTCTTGTTTCCTCTTGGCCGAAACCATCAAGCCCCAAGGAGGAGCTCATCATCTTGTTTTTCTTTTCAAAAGTTCAAGCTTTGTGTCTTCACTTTAGGTAGGGATTTGCTTTTCAAACTTGTTTTGCCCAAGAATGTGTTCTTCTCTAGTTTTCTCTTGGATTCTTTTTAAACTTTCCCTTGTTCTTCTTTTCCTTTTCATTTCGGCCTCTTGGCCTTGAATATGAGTATGATAGCTTCATGATGAGAGTTTCTAGATGATGACCTTGTGTTCATCTCAAAGAAACCTCTAAAGCTTGAGTTTTCCTTTTCTTATAACTTCATCTATATGATATCTAGCTCACATGGTTTTTCAACTTAAGAAAATTATTCTAAGGATTTCTAAAAGCCCAAGCCTACCCTTGTCAACCTTAAAGTTGGCCGGCACATTCTAGAGATCTTTCTCTAGATAGGGGTTTTGGGTATTTAATAAAGAACTTGACTTAGTTTCACTTTCTTTTTCTTTTGTAAGGTTTTCGGTTTTGGTATTTTGATCCTTGAGATTTTGTTTGGTTTTGTTTTGGAAGTTGTTTACTTGACCTTGATGATGTTGTTTAAGAACCTCATAGTTCTTTTGAGAACTTGGTTCAAGAACTCTAAAGCTCTCTTTGTAATGAGATATGTGTTGGGTTGTTATCTTGTTAAAGTCTTGAATGAGCTCTAGCTAACCATAAAATGAACCTTGCATCATGTTTACTTTTATGCCTTGCACATCATGTTTATTTTCCTTGCTATCACTAAGTACCAAGATAATAAAGGAACTTGCATTATCATGTTTATATTTCAAGCTATGCATTATCATGTTTACATTTCAAGTTCTCACCTAAATATCAAAGATAATAATATGATGCATCTCATATTTATTTTATGCTGTCACTTTACTTTCTAATGAAAGCTAAAACAAGTGCATAAGCATGTTTATCTTTATGCCATCACTTTAATGAACCTAGAGCTCAAAGACTTGCCCATGGTTGTCTCAAACAAAGGTCTAAAAATATTTATTTCCTTTGGTTCATGTTTTGGCCCTAAGAAGTCTTGATGTTTCCAAATATTGAAAACTATGTTTCATACTTTTTCTAAGCTTTTATGAGTACAAGGAATATGTAGAACTAAGTTTTATGAATTTAGGACCTCTTGAGACAAAGATGAATTAGTCACTGCCCTCTTAAATATTTTTATGATTTTAGATGTTAAAAATGTTTATAAATGAGTTTTGAAATTTTAAAAAGGTTCCAAGAGAAACTAGTATTTTATGTGCTTTAGAAATTGTGTTTTATGCCTTTATGGAGAGTGTTTGTTTTGGTTCTGCCTTGCCATTATTTTGCCACTGTATGAGCTGTGTTAATGATGATAATATGCTTGAGTTTGAGTATAATTAATGGTAAAGCTCATATATGAAAGATAAGAGAAGTTATAAACTAGGAAAGAATTAATTTGAGAGTTCTAGATCCTTTAATGTTTGAATTTTCTGGATTCTGTCCAGCAAGGTTTAGTAATGCTAATCATGGATTTAAATTAGTTTAAATGTGTAGGAATGCCTCATACATGGTTTAGGACTTGATCTTGAAGCCTTAGGAGCAAACCGGACTTAGAAAGGGTCACTGTTGTCGCTCCTAGGTACTCGTAAAGTTAGGATTATGAATTCTGCATCCTTGAGGTTTATAGATTTTCTTGACCATAGTGTGAGGTGAGAAAGACTTAGTTATAGCCTTATAAGTTCCCGAGAGATTAGGCTTGATGATTTATAACTTAGAATGTGAGTTGAGGACCGTAAGGGTCAATGCATAAGACACTAAAAAGTTGTTAATGCTATGATGTGTTGTATGATGCAATGATATGATAAGATGTGCTTGATGCATAAGAAAATGATTGATGAAAATGTTAAAGTTTATCATAGCATGAGTTTCATAAGAATATGTTGTGTGAAATAGTTTGTGGCAATTTGAAGGAAATTCGGTTTAACAGCTGTTATGCTGCCGAATTTCCATCAAACCTTAAAGGGTGGAAAGAAATTGTAACACCCTAATTTTTAACCCAACTTTCTAGAACACATTAGGTTAAACATTAGGCTATTACTTTATAGTCTCATTCTTTCATTAAAATACTTAGCGGAAATTACGGGTAAATTTTTTTTTTTTTGAAAGCATAAAACAAAGTGAGAGCCACGAACTTAACTAGTCGAACATCAGAAACATAAAGCACGCATAACAATTATCAGAAGTCATAAAGTAGAGCATATACCCGTAGAACAATCATAATAATAAAAGAAACATTCCATTAATAACGTAATTAAGGTACATACGTAGTCATGCCCTCATAGGGACGGGCAGAGCTTGTAATACAGCGGAAAGGGAAATACAACAGAAAACAAGAAAGCAGAAATAAACCATAACTACCCGAGTGCACCTATGGTGAATAACCTCAAAAACAAAACAAGGTTTATCCACTCTACATGTGGTGTGTGCACTAAGCCTCCCCTACGACGTCAACTACTGGAATCCGGGAAATGGTGGAGTGTAACCGATCCATGGACGCAGAGCAGCAGGAGTGGGAACATGTGAAGACTGAGCGTGGGCTCCTCAGTAGGGGCGCCTCTCGGCTCGCCTCGCTAGCCTCAGCTGCGTAACGGTCTCCTCGCTCACGTCTCGCACAAACTGAGGTGTAGGAGCAGAACTCTCAGTATACATGTGCGTCGGCGGGTCCTCGGATGGGTCGTCCTCCGAACTCAGGGATCGAGGCACGTAGTCCTGAAAGTCTCGAGGCATCGAACCACCAGTATACGTCAGCAGAATCCTCTCGTCTCGTGTTCGGGCGCGCTCAAAAACCATCGCGTCATCATAAGGTGACGTTGGAGAAAAATGATAGCTCTGTACAGGATGTGCAAAGGGGCGTCCAATGAACATGAAGACTTGCACGGTACACTGCCCCTCAAAATGATATGACCCGTGGTCCGGGTCATAGTGGACCTCCCAAGTAGGCGTGTCAATGAAGAGCACGAACATCGCCATTGCTCTCTGAAGATGTGACGAAAGAAAGAAGAGAGAGGAGTGAGAATTCTTGCTAAAGAATCTCAGTAAGAGTCTCCTATCCTAGGGTTACATTGTACACATCCTTAGGAACCTTGGGTTTAATTATAAAATAGTGATCATGCATATAAGGTTCGATTTAGGGTTTCTCAAACTAATTATCCAAGGTCCATTCCTTTTAACATGCGTCTTGGTGTTATGAATGCAACATGTTATATCATGGATGCACGTCAATACTTGAGCATATAAGACAACACAACAAAGCACATAAACATAATCCATGTGGCATAAGAGTATATAACTTTCAAGTGAATCATTCCTCAACTTCGTGACATCAATCATCGTACTTTAGCATATAAGCCACCCTAAAAATAACTAGGTTATGAGCTCATACCTCAGCTAGTCATCACTAGCTCTTGCTTATTATCTTGAATAAGCGAAACATAAATAATCATCCCGCTCGCAAGTACGGGTAGGGGGCAGGGATCATCTCTCTCTGGGATTACCCTCTTTGAAACGCTTTGCTAGCCATGCATGGCATCGCAATTTGTCCGCTTTGGTAGGCTGCATCTACTCATACCCTCACGGATTTGTCTCCTCCCAGGGGTACTCGGCCAAACCGGCACCTCCTCGGGGGAAGCGCGTCTCAGTGCTTTGTCACATGCCGAACCGGTGTCACCCATGGTTTTCAACTCATATGGTACTCATAAACATTTCTTTCAACCCTTTAAGGTTTGACGGAAATTCGGCAGCATAGCAGTTGTTAAACCGAATTTCCTTCAAACTGCCACAAGCTAATTCACACAACATGTTCTCATGAAAACTCATGCTATGATAAACTTTAACATTTTCATCAATCATTTTCTCATGCATCAAGCACGTCTTATCATACTATTGCATCATACAACACATCATAACATTAACAACTTTTTTGTGTCTTATGCATTGACCCTTACGGTCCTCAACTCACATTCTAAGTTATAAGTCATCAAACCTAATCTCTCGAGGACTTATAAGGTTATAACTAAGTCTTTCTCACCTCACACTATGGTTAAGAATATCTCTAAACCTCAAGAATGCATAAGTCATAATCCTAACTTTATGGGTACCTAGGAGTCACAATAATGACCCTTTCTAAGTCCAGTTTGCTCCTAAGGTATCAAGATCAAGTCCTAAACCATTTATAAGTCATTCCTACACATTTAAACTAATTTAAATCCATGATTAGCATTACTAAACCTTGCTGGACAGAATCCAGAAAATTCAAACATTAAGGGATCTAAAACTCTCCAATTAATTCTTTTCTAGTTTCTGACTTCTTTTATCTTTCACATATGAGCCTTAACATTAATTATATTCAAACATAAGCATATTATCACCATTAAAACAGCTCATACAGTGGTAAAACATAGCAAGGCAGAACCGAAACAAACATCTCCATTTAAAGGCATCAAACGCAATTTCTAAAGCACATAAAATACTAGTTTCTCTTGGAACCTTTTTAAAACTTTCAAAACTCATTTATAAACATTTTTAACATCTAAATTCATAAGAATATTCAAGAGGGCAGTGACCAATTCATCTTTGTCTCAAGAGGTCCTAAATTCATAAAACTTAGTTCTACATATTCCTTGTACTCATAAAAGCTTAGAAAAGTATGAAACATAGTTTTCAATATTTGGAAACATCAAAACTTCTTAGGGCCGAAATATGACCCAAAGGAAATAAATATTTTTAGATCTTTGTTTGAGACAACCATGGGCAAGTCTTTGAGCTCTAGGTTCATTAAAGTGATGGCTTAAAGATAAACATGCTTATGCACTTGTTTTAGCTTTCATTAGAAAGTAAAGTGAGAGCATAAAATAAATATGAGATGCATCATATTATTATCTTTGATATTTAGGTGAGAACTTGAAATGTAAACATGAAAATGCATAGCTTGAAATATAAACATGATAATGCAAGTTCCTTTATTATCTTGGCACTTAGTGATAGCAAGAAAAATAAAGATGATGTGCAAGACATAAAAGTAAACATGATGCAAGGTTCATTTTATGGTTAGCTAGAGCTCATTCAAGACTTTAACAAGATAACAACCCAACACATATCTCATTACAAAGAGAGTTTTAGTGTTCTTGAACCAAGTTCTCAAACGAACTATGAGGTTCTTGAACAACATCATCAAGCTAAAGTAAACAACTTCCAAAACAAAACCAAACAAAATCTCAAGGATCAAAATACCAAAACCGAAAACCTTACAAAAGAAAAAGAATGTGAAACTAAGTCAAGTTCTTTATTAAATACCCAAAACCCCTATCTAGAGAAAGATCTCTAGAACGTGCCGGCCAACTTTAAGGTTGACAAGGGTAGGCTTGGGCTTTTAGAAATCCTTAGATTAATTTTCGTAAGTTGAAAAACCATGTGAGCTAAGTATAGTATAGATGAAGTTATAGAAAAAGAAAAACTCAAGCTCTAGAGGTTCCTTTGAGATGAACACATAGTCATCCTCTAGGAGTCCTCATCATTGAGCTATCATATGCCCATCAAGGCCTCATGGCCGAAATCACAAGGAAGGAAAAATAAGAAAGTTTCAAAAGAAAAACCCAAGAGAAAGCTAGAAAGAACTCATTTTCAAGAAAACAAAGTTTAGAAAACACCCCTACCTAGAGTGAAGACACAAAGCTTGAACTTTTGAGAAGAAAAACAAGATGATGAACTCCTCCTTGGGGTTTGATGGTTTCGGCCAAGAGGAAGCAAGAAGGTTGGAGTTGTGTTTCAAGTGAGGTTGTGTTTGAGGTGTGGTGTTTGAGAGGTTTGATTAGAGCCTAATATTGAAACTTTGAGAGAAAAAGAAAGAACTCAAGAAAGCTTAGGAAAACTTGAAACTTACCAAATGAACTAAGGTGTTTGCATGTGTTTCTAGGCAAGGTATTTATAGAGAATGAAAACAAATGAAGCCTCAAAAGGGGAGGGTGCTGGCCGTAGCTATTGGAGGGAAAAGGAAGAGAAAATATCTCTTAAACAAGGTCATTCAAGCATGGTTTGAAGTATAGAAGCTATGATACAAAGTATGGCTTGATGTGAGTGAATTTCCTATCAATTTTTGATGAAATTAGGCTTCTAGAACCTTGACATGGCTGGAACTTTTCTAGCTACAAATAAATGGGAAAAATGGGTTGTTTTAATTATTTATTCATGTGAAAATTCAAGCTTGATTGAAAGTTATGACAAGGTATAGTGTATGTGACTTGAGGTATGGCCTTGGAGTGTTAGAAAATTGAACATGTGATGCATATGGGAGGAGGACAGCTTCGGCCAGGCCTTAGGTGTAACACCCTCCTAACTACCATGTATTACTCAAGCATTAACATTGTAATTAGAAGAGTATCACTTCCTTTCTATAATATCCACTAGCCAAATGAAATGAAATAAGGTAAATCAAACTCTAGAGTTATAAAGAAAACTACTATAAAATGTACATATATTATTACTTTACATACCGCTTTCTTTAATACATACCATACTTGAAGTTAAGTCACTTAAACATAATACAACACAGGAACTACTATCAAAAGATCTACCAAGCTTGCTCAAATATCAAGGTCCAACAAAATACTAAACACACAGAAATGGACCTAAGACATCTAACACCAATTAGTCTACAAGCTGGTAAGTTCCTGGCACTATACTACACTACATACAAGTCAAAAGCCTACGTAAGTCTCATGTCCTCCTACGCGAAACCATTGGCCATCGGTATGATGGCCTCTCCTCAGCCAGAGGCATCTGCAGAGTCTGAGCACAATACAGCATATACACAAATAGGGGTGAGAATATTATAAAATTCTCAGTAGGGTAACCCCTTACATACAGACAGAATATAAACAGTAAATGCATTTATAATAATAAAGAAAAACATCATGTTAGATCACATATATCAATATTAGCATACATGAGTCAAAGAAAATTATATGCAAAATGGTAGTAATCATAAGTGTTTCTCTTATATCACATGGAATTCAACTTAGTGTAGTAGTTCTTTTTATTAACATAGGGAAGGCTTAGATTCACATCAGGTAACATATGTAGTGGATAACTCCTCAGAGGACCATAGACTGCTAGGACATGAGCTCATTCCTATTCGTGATCATCAGACTTCATTTTTTCCATTTCTGAATCACACACAGTTCTATTTCCTAGTCGATAAGTCTCCGACTCATAAAATTTCTTGGGAAGTTCTTATTTTTGCCTTCCCTCTCTATCACACATAAGCCTTGTTTCTATTTTCCCCGTATGTTAAAACATGCACCATTAAATTTCACATATTCTCTTTTGTCATACAACCATGACATGGACCTTTCTATTTCAAAGTCAGGTTTATATCCCAGATATAGGCATTCAGTATCATTGAAGTCTCATTCATACTTTATAAACAAGCCTTTCAAACAATTAACATACATTCATATGATATATACTTGGATTAAATAGATTTCTATCATTAACTTAATACATCTTCACCATTCCAGCTTCTTGACAGATTTACCATTATGGTGACAACATTTAATTCACATCTCCAATGGGCAATTCACTGGCCATAAAAATTCTCTATGACACCTCAATGTGTCTAAAAGTCCCTGTAAAAATTTCATAGCAAACAGAATACTAGAACCATGTCAAATAAATTCTACAATTTTAGTGGTCAGAGGCCACTTTTTCACAGCTCAGAATAGGATTCACACAATTTTTAACTTTAGCAAATGATAGAAACAACTCAAAATAAACATCACAATTATACTTAAAGATGTCTACAAAACTCTGTAAAAATTTCAAAGGATAACTACATCATTTGCTATGAATAAAAATTTATACAGATTCACAAATTTCAAGTACCAAGATTTCAGCCAGCATAGATATACTCTTGGTTCTTGATTTTTCTCAGGCAGTAAAACTCTTTATTATGCACCACGAAAATTATCAGAGTTTCCTGATGATGTTAGCTTCAACATATAATTTTTATAGCTCATAAAAATAACTAAAATTGAACCAGAAAATTCATGAACAAATCCTGTCCTGCTGAAATCCGAAAATTCAGCAGCCTAGCCAAAACTTATTTTGACAAAAATCATTATTTAACCTCATCCAAACACTCCACCAAAATTAACACATCAATATCAACATATTATCATCAAATATAACCATAAATTTCAGAATAAAACCAAAAAAAATTTACAGAATAATTTGGAAAGAAAAAGGCCAAAGAAAACCCTACACTTTGAAGCTTTCACGATCTTGGCTCCAAGATTGATTTCCTTTACTTCCAAGCCTTCTAACCCATATCAAACCCTTCCTTACACAGCTGATAATAAGCTCTCAAAGTAGGAAAAGTTGATGGATTCAAATTCTAATCGGTTAGATTGAAAGATCTTGATGAGTGGAATAAGTTTAGTGAAGGGAGTTTGTGATTTTATCAAGTGTAGACAAGGATTTTGGAGCTTTGAATTTAAGTTTCAAGCATTTTGAGGAAGCAAAAATGGAGTTTGGGCTGTCTCCTTTGTTATGGCCGAGAATGAAGATGATAATTATGAGGATTTTGATTTTATTTATATTAAGATAATGTATATAATTTAGCAATTATGAAATTATCTTCTTTGAAATTTTGTAGCATTCTCATTGGCTCTTGAAAAAGGAAAGGATATGTATTGCTCTAGACCATACACTTGTCACCCTAGGTGGCAAGCTTGCACCGTAGCTTCATCCCAGGTATAAAAACTACACAATCGTAATTTTACCAAACGGGTAAAACAGTGTACCCGGGTAATCCACTATTGCCTGAAAATTAATTCTAAGTATAAAATATTTATTCCTACCTATTTCTAACCTTAATCCTATAATTTCCAAATTTCGGCACCTTCAGTCTTGAATCTAAGGTTTCAATTTGTTCAGTGGTCTACGGGGCCTGCAAAACACTATTCACGTTTTTTTTTTTTTATGTTCGTTACATTGTTCTCATCATTTTTGTGTACACCAAAATTTTGATATTCTTACTACTAAAGCCTCAATTATTTTCTGAAAAAATTAGGATGTTACATTACTCCCCACCTTAAAAAAAAATTTTGCCCTCAAAATTTCATACCTGGAAATAATTCCGGATGATCTGTCTTCATACTTGATTCTAGTTCCCATGTATACTCTTCATTTCCAGGTCCACCCCAAGCCACTTTTACAAGTTGCACAGATTTATTTCTAAGTTGCCTGACTTCTCTATCAACGATCTGAATAGGAGGGGCTTGAAACGTCAAGTCATCCCTTAACTGTATAGACTCGGGCTCAATGATATGGTTTTGATCTGGGTGGTACATTCGAAGTTAAGATACATGGAAGACATTATGAAGGTTGGATAAATGTGGGGGTAAGGCTATCTGGTAAGCAGCTGAGCCAATTCGTTGAAGAATTTGAAAAGGACCTATAAACCTAGGTGACAACTTTTTAACTCTAAGGGCCCTACCTACTCCAGTAGTGGGCGTGACCTTCAGGAATACATGTTCTTCCTCTTGAAATTTTAAAGGTTTCCTTCGAGTATCAGCATAGCTCTTTTGACGACTCTGTGCGGTGAGAATCTTGCTCCTGATCTTCTGGATTTGTTCCGTTGTTTGATTAACAAGATCGGGTCCCAATAGTCTCGCTTCTCCCGAATCATACCAACACAATGGGGATTGACATTTTCTTCCATATAGAGCTTCATACGGGGCCATGCCAATACTAGCGTGATGGTTGTTATTATAAGCAAACTCAACCAATGGGAGTAACTTGTCCCAACTTCCCTTCTGCTCAATCACGCATGCCCTTAGCATATCTTCCAGGGTTTGTATGGTTCGTTCTGTTTGCTGGTCAGTTTGGGGGTGATAGGCAATGCTCAAATAAAGTTTGGTACCAAAGGCTTTTTGGAACGTTCCCCAAAATCTCAAAGTAAACCTTGGATCTCTGTCAGAAACTATCGAGGAAGGAACACCGTGTAGTCTTACTATTTCTTGGATGTACAAGGAAGCTAACTTATCCAAAGGAAAATTAGCCTTAATGGGTAAGAAATGAGCAGACTTGGTCAATCTATCTACTATAACCCATATAGCATCATGACCTGACGATGTCCTTGGCAAACCCATTACAAAGTCCATAGAAATACTTTCCCACTTCCATTCCGGGATTTCTAAGGGTTGCAAGGTCCCAGCTGGTTTTTGATGTTCTATTTTAACTTTTTGGCAAGTTAAACACTTCCTGACACACTCTTCTATATCTTTTTTCATTCCTGACCACCAGAACATTTTCTTGAGATCCGCATACATTTTACTAATGCCTGGATGTATAGTAAGTTCGCCCCTATGAGCTTCCTCTAAGATCTTTTTTCTAAGATCGCCACTTGTGGGTACACATACCCTATCCTTGTATCTCCATATACCTTGTTGGTCTTGAGTGAATCCTGGCAACTTCTTTGCATGAATTGATCTTAATATCTCCTGAAATTCTGGGTTTTCACGTTGTGCAGCTAAAATTTGTCCTTTGAACTCACTTGTTACCTTTATTTGCCCTAGCACCACACCCTGAGGGTTCACAGACATGTCTAAACTAAGTTCCTTGAAACTTTCAACTAGCTCCGGCTCTTTAATCATCAAGCATGCTAAACTTAGGATTTTCTACTCAAAGCATCGGCAACAACATTTGCCTTGCCTGGATGGTAATTCAGACTAAACTCATAGTCCTTGAGGAATTCCATCCACCTTCTTTGCCGCATATTCAACTCTTTTTGATCAAAAAGATACTTTAAACTTTTATGATCAGAAAACATTAAAGCGCACACCATACAAATGATGTCGCCAGATCTTTAGGGCAAAAACCACAGCTGCAAGTTCAAGGTCATGGGTTGGATAGTTTACTTCATGAGGTTTCAACTGTCGAGAAGCATAGGCAACCACGTTATGATTTTGCATCAACACACATCCTAAACCCTTACTAGAAGCATCACAATAAACCTCATAGGGTCTATAAGGATCAGGTAATACTAGGACTGGAGCCGTGGTTAACTTTTGTTTCAACTCCTGGAAACTATTTTCACACTT
This sequence comes from Dalbergia cultrata, assembly GCA_031216105.1. Taxonomy (NCBI): domain Eukaryota; kingdom Viridiplantae; phylum Streptophyta; class Magnoliopsida; order Fabales; family Fabaceae; genus Dalbergia; species Dalbergia cultrata. The sequence goes on along the minus strand of JAVHNL010000011.1, from coordinate 5,385 downwards.
TGGTGTCCAATTGAATGGAGCATTGTTTTGGGTTATTTTAGTCAGAGGTAATGCTATCTGAGAAAAACTCATGATAAAACGCCTATAATATCCAGCTAACCCTAGGAAACTCCGAATCTCCGTCACCGTTGTTGGTCGTTCCTAATGGAGTACTGATTCTACCTTACTGGGATCTACAGAGATTCCTCCTCGTGATACTACATGACCTAGGAATCTAACCTCTCCCATCCGTAATTCACATTTCGACAACTTAGCATACAACTTTCTCTCTCTTAGGATTTGTAACACAACCCCAAGGTGCTCCATATGTTCTTCCTCAGTCCTTGAATATATAAGTATGTCATCTATGAAGACAACTACAAATTTATCCAAGTAAGGGAGGAAGATTCGATTCATATAATCCATGAATACAGCCGGAGCATTAGTCAATCCAAAAGACATCACCCTATACTCGTAATGCCCATATCGAGTTCTAAAAGCGCTTTAGGTATATCCTCATTCGACCCGAATCGATGGTACCCGATCTAAGATCAATCTTTGAGAATACATTGCACCTCGTAATTGATCCATGAGATCGTCAATTCTTGGCAAGGGGTACTTATTTTTTATTGTCACTTTGTTCAATTGCCTATAGTCTACACAAAGCCTCATACCCCCATCCTTTTTCTTCACCAGAAGAACAGGGGCTCCCCATGGAGAGGCACTTGGTCTAATAAAATGCTTCCTAACAGTTCTTCAATTTGGGACTTTAATTCTTTCAACTCCAAAGGGGACATCCTATAAGGAGCAATTGAAATAGGACCCGTTCCTGGAACCAACTCGATGGAAAATTCAATCTCTCTTTCAGGAGGAAATTCTGGAATATCCTCTGGAAAAACATCTGGATATTCCCTCACCACTGGAATCTTGCTCAACTCGTAGTTACATTCAGTTTCACTAGTAGAAAGGAGAACATATTCCTGACGATCTGTCTTACTAGGGTTGGATGTTACAAGGTTCAAGTAAAAAGAAAAAGGAACCACAGGAATGGAGGGTAGAGTAGAAAGAAATATGGCAGCTCGATCTGGACAGTGTAAAAGGACATAATTGGGTACTAGCCAATCCATACCTAAAATTACATCTAGACCAGATAAAGGAAGACAAACTAAATTGGCAGTAAAGTCTCTAGCACCTATTTGAAGAGGAATATTTACACAGGTATAACAAGTCCTAATAGGACCAGCAGTAGGAGTGGATACAAGAAGATCATAAGGTAGTTCAGACACAGATAATTGCAACTTCTGTACACAGTCATGGGATATGAAAGAATGAGTGGCACCCGTATCATACAGTATATCTAGGACATTACCATTTATTTCACACTTACCTCGGATCAGATCGGCAGATTGAGAAGCTTCCTTGGCACTTATAGTAAAAACGCGCCCATGTTGTTGTGGCCTGGAGGCGGGCTGATGACCTTTCTTGTTAGGGCACTCAAATATCTTATGTCCTGGTCTCCCATAGCCAAAGCAAATGATTTGTGTTGTCCAGCAAGGTCGATTCCCATGATTTTTCCCACACTTGGGGCAATCTCTCCCTGTCTCAGGTCTTAGAGGTTGAAGTTGTTTTCCTTTGTTGTTGTTATTGTTTGGTAGAAACCTTCTCCGAGGTTGGTTAACAGGCTTGAATCGGGGACCTTGAGGTGCTAATCCCCTTCTAGCATTGTTTTGGGCATACTTGAAATTTGTTAGCTTCCTGTTGGACTCCTCTGCACGTCGACATTTATTTACCAAGGTAGGATAGTCCCTAATCTCCAAGAGACTTACAGCTGCTTCTATATCTTCTCGTAGACCTCCTTCATATTTCATGCATTTCCAAACTTCATCCGGGTCACGTTGATAAATTGTAGAAAACTTGCAGAACTCTTCAAATTTGGCAGTATACTCTGCTACACTCATAGGTCCTTGTTTGAGAGCCATGAACTCCAATTCCTTCGCATTTCTCACAGAAATAGGGAAGTACTTATGGTAAAAAGCTTCCTTAAAAATAGTCCAGGTAACTACAGTATGGGAAGCTTCAAATAATCCCCTAGTGCCAACCCACCAGAAATCTGCATCTGCTTCTAGCATATAGGTGGCAAAGGCCACCTTCGGATCTCTGTGCAAGGAAGAACGGAGAAAATCTTTTCCATGGCCTTTATCCATTCTTACGCTTTACGAGGGATTAAAAGCTCCTCGAAATGGAGGGGATTTGCCTTCTGAACTCGGCAAATTTCTGATATTCTACATCGACTTCGTTCACTACAGGATTATCAGCTGGGTTTTGCCTTTCATTGCGGTTCAGTTGCTCCATCATTCGGGTAGTAGCTGTAGCTTGTTCCCTCATGGCAGCCGCCATCTCACGAAAAGTATTCATCATGTCGGCATCGTTTCCAGCTCCACTCCTAGTTCGCCGATTCGAAGTCATTGGTTCCTATCACACCAAACGAAAATATTGAGTTGATCAGTCTCAATACCAAGCAAAGTGTACAGCAACCCACAACATTTCCAATCAGCAGTCATACACATATATATAAAGTCATAATGCATGACAATTTCTAAGAAAGCATAGCCGGTCCAATCCTCAGGCTTATAGGATAGTCCGGCTCTGATACCATAATGTAACACCCTCCTAACTACCATGTATTACTCGAGCATTAACATTGTAATTAGAAGAGTATCACTTCCTTTCTATATAATATCCACTAGCCAAATGAAATGAAATAAGGTAAATCAAACTCTAGAGTTATAAAGAAAACTACTATAAAATGTACATATATTATTACTTTACATACCGCTTTCTTTAATACATACCATACTTGAAGTTAAGTCACTTCGCTTATAATACAACACAGGAACTACTATCAAAAGATCTACCAAGCTTGCTCAAATATCAAGGTCCAACAAAATACTAAACACACAGTAATGGACCTAAGACATCTAACACCAATTAGTTTACAAGCTGGTAAGTTCCTAGCACTATACTACACTACATACAAGTCAAAAGCCTACGTAAGTCTCATGTCCTCCTACGCGAAACCATTGGCCATCGGTATGATGGCCTCTCCTCAGCCAGAGGCATCTGCAGAGTCTGAGCACAATACAGCATATACACAAATAGGGGTGAGAATATTATAAAATTCTCAGTAGGGTAACCCCTTACATACAGACAGAATATAAACAGTAAATGCATTTATAATAATAAAGAAAAACATCATGTTAGATCACATATATCAATATTAGCATACATGAGTCAAAGAAAATTATATGCAAAATGGTAGTAATCATAAGTGTTTCTCTTATATCACATGGAATTCAACTTAGTGTAGTAGTTCTTTTTATTAACATAGGGAAGGCTTAGATTCACATCAGGTAACATATGTAGTGGATAACTCCTCAGAGGACCATAGACTGCTAGGACATGAGCTCATTCCTATTCGTGATCATCAGACTTCATTTTTTTCCATTTCTGAATCACACACAGTTCTATTTCCTAGTCGATAAGTCTCCGACTCATAAAATTTCTTGGGAAGTTCTTATTTTTGCCTTCCCTCTCTATCACACATAAGCCTTGTTTCTATTTTCCCCGTATGTTAAAACATGCACCATTAAATTTCACATATTCTCTTTTGTCATACAACCATGACATGGACCTTTCTATTTCAAAGTCAGGTTTATATCCCAGATATAGGCATTCAGTATCATTGAAGTCTCATTCATACTTTATAAACAAGCCTTTCAAACAATTAACATACATTCATATGATATATACTTGGATTAAATAGATTTCTATCATTAACTTAATACATCTTCACCATTCCAGCTTCTTGACAGATTTACCATTATGGTGACAACATTTAATTCACATCTCCAATGGGCAATTCACTGGCCATAAAAATTCTCTATGACACCTCAATGTGTCTAAAAGTCCCTGTAAAAATTGCATAGCAAACAGAATACTAGAACCATGTCAAATAAATTCTACAATTTTAGTGGTCAGAGGCCACTTTTTCACAAAATGTAATAGGATTCACACAATTTTTAACTTTAGCAAATGATAGAAACAACTCAAAATAAAAATCACAATTATACTTAAGATGTCTACAAAACTCTGTAAAAATTTCAAAGGATAACTACATCATTTGCTATGAATAAAAATTTATACAGATTCACAGCTTCAGTACCAAGATTTCAGCCAGCATAGATATACTCTTGGTTCTTGATTTTTCTCAGGCAGTAAAACTCTTTATTATGCACCACGAAAATTATCAGAGTTTGTTGATGATGTTAGCTTCAACATATAATTTTTATAGCTCATAAAAATAACTAAAATTGAACCAGAAAATTCATGAACAAATCCTGTCCTGCTGAAATCCGAAAATTCAGCAGCCTAGCCAAAACTTATTTTGACAAAAATCATTATTTAACCTCATCCAAACACTCCACCAAAATTAACATATCAATATCAACATATTATCATCAAATATAACCATAAATTTCAGAATAAAACCAAAAAAAATTTACAGAATAATTTGGAAAGAAAAAGGCCAAAGAAAACCCTACACTTTGAAGCTTTCACGATCTTGGCTCCAAGATTGATTTCCTTTACTTCCAAGCCTTCTAACCCATATCAAACCCTTCCTTACACAGCTGATAATAAGCTCTCAAAGTAGGAAAAGTTGATGGATTCAAATTCTAATCGGTTAGATTGAAAGATCTTGATGAGTGGAATAAGTTTAGTGAAGGGAGTTTGTGATTTTATCAAGTGTAGACAAGGATTTTGGAGCTTTGAATTTAAGTTTCAAGCATTTTGAGGAAGCAAAAATGGAGTTTGGGCTGTCTCCTTTGTTATGGCCGAGAATGAAGATGATAATTATGAGGATTTTGATTTTATTTATATTAAGATAATGTATATAATTTAGCAATTATGAAATTATCTTCTTTGAAATTTTGTAGCATTCTCATTGGCTCTTGAAAAAGGAAAGGATATGTATTGCTCTAGACCATACACTTGTCACCCTAGGTGGCAAGCTTGCACTGGTAGCTTCATCCGGTATAAAAACTACACACCGTAATTTTACCAAACGGGTAAAACAGTGTACCCGGGTAATCCACTATTGCCTGAAAATTAATTCTAAGTATAAAATATTTATTCCTACCTATTTCTAACCTTAATCCTATAATTTCCAAATTTCGGGCACCTTCAGGTCTTGAATCTAAGGTTTCAGCTGTTCCGGTTGGTCTACAGGGCCTGCAAAACACTATTCACATTTTTTTTTTTTTTTTACGTTCGTTACATTGTTCTCATCATTTTTGTGTACACCAAAATTTTGATATTCTTACTACTAAAGCCTCAATTATTTTCTGA
>JAVHNL010000109.1:0-25000 GCA_031216105.1 Dalbergia cultrata | reverse complement strand
CTTCACAGCTGTGAAAAGAACTCTATGACAGCAAAATATTGCTGTCATGAAGCACTTTGCTGTCATTTTTACTGTCATCATGCACTAGCATTACTTCTCTAAAATTCCTAGTTATGGACAGCAAAATAGCCAGTCGTGGACAACAAAATGGCTAGCCGTGGACAACAAAACTAACACTGCCTCCTCTATGGAATCCTGCCATGGACAGCAAAGGAATCCCAGCCGTGGTCAGCAACATCAACACCAGCCGTGGACAAAAAATGCGAACAGCTACACATTACTGTCATGGTATCAGCTTATATCAGTAACTCGTTGCTGTCATGGTATTTACATTTCTTTACTTTAAGTTAAATATAAATAAGAAAATACCCCACATTTGGATTCAAATAAAATATCAAAAAAATCAAAAACCCAACAAATCAAAATCTCATTTTTTAGTTTTAGTTCAAAATCCAAAATTCTGGCTATTTTCTAAACTTGGAGGCTAGAAATGAAACATATAGAGGTTTTCTAAAATTCATTAAAAGTCACACATCAATTCTTATCCATCTAGAGAGCAATTACCGGGACTTTTGATCCCAAGAAAATGGCTCTAACATATAGCCCTCCATTGAGGTGTAGGGTTCCAAACTTACCAAAAGCCCGAACCCGGTAGCATGGGTGGGTCCGAGTGACCTTAGGATCACCCGAAACTTATCTACTGACACGTGTACATCAAGTATTACAAATTTTTAGCCAATAAATAGTGAGAAACAGATCAGCGAGTTAATGACTGCAGGCTTGATTATTAACCTTGGTACCAAGTGGTCCGCTAAAGGACTAGCTCACCTACAGTAAGGAACCTAGTGAGGTATCCATTTATAGGACCTATTTAGGTACCTATCAGATTAGTCATTGGCTCAGATTTAGCTATTAAGCTCAGATATTTATGTACAGAATAATTCTTGTTTCTCTACTAGTTATTGCAATGGATTCAATTAATTTATTATTTTAGTACAGTCATATGTAATTATATATATAATATATTTCACATAAGTTGCATGTATATGTTATGTATTTTGTTGTTGTCCCGTGTGGGTTGTGAGTGGAGGCTCGCTCACTGAGTTTTGATGAACTCATCCCTCTCTTTTCTTTCCTCTACAAATACAGCTACATGTTTAGTTGTATCACAGGATCCTCCACAGTAGTGCTACAACTTTCTTGGTGAGCTTCACTTTGGAGTGAAGCTTATTGTCAATTATGTCAGTTTAGTAGTGCTCCAATAACTGTGTAGGTAGGATCCCAGACATGCATGATATTGTTTTGATTATTTTCAGAATTTCTGTTAATTGTTTAATTATGTTTGGCTTTGGCCCAGATTATGGATTTTATGCAGATTTATGTTCAGAATTTATGTTTTGAGAACAATATCGAGTTTTAGTTGAACTTGAGATATTTTGAATAAATTTGAATTATTTATGCATATTAGTCAATTATGTGACAAGAGGCTTCGGTGGGGACCCATTTCCTCACGTTCCGTAGGCGGTCGTGACATAAATGTGGTTAAATATGGAAAAGTGCAGCCCAACATAGAATTTAGCCACATTTTATAAATATGATTATATATTTGGTATGTGGTACACCACACTTCACCTAGTGTAGCATAGTCTTAGCCTAAAAAAGTTTAGGGTGCATTTGCTTCAATTTTTAATTTTTAGCTTTTTTTTTTCAGGATTTCGTGAAAAAATATTGAAAACTATAAAAACTACAAAATCTAATTTCCCATTTTCATTTTTAGTTGGTGATTGCTTTGGCATCGTTGTTGGTCAATGTAGTCATGCAGTTGTCGGGGGACAAAGGCTTATGGGGAACAGTTTATGGGCTATAGCAACTGACAACACTCAAAGTCCTCTACTATTCTCTTTCTAAACCCATCCTATAACTTCTGACCAGAACCCCCTACGACTAATCTTCAATGCAATCCCCGCCATTGTGAAGACTCCTCGGAGCCAAATCACCAGCCTCAGGCCAAGCTTCCATACCAAAAACAATGTCATAAGCCTCTATTCCAAATCAAAGAAATGACCTACACTTTGATCTCTTCCATTTTCACAACTATGTATTTGACAGGCTATCCTTTGCTTCCTTTGATTGTCACCATTAATAGAAAACATAGGCATTAAAAATTCCAATCTATCATTTCTCCTTCAAGTGCTCCCATCGATATGCACTTCTTCAAATTTCAATTCAGTTCCTCTTTTGTCAGTTATTATGTGCAATTTGTTTTTTACTTTTTTTAATTTATTTTTGGTGTGTTATTATTTTGGTACTTCAAGGTTCGTGGCTTGTCTTGAAGATGATGGACGGAGAACTTGAATGGATTTTTAGCTATGATAATTCAAAAGGAGAAGGAGTTGGGTTTGGATTTTCATATGCTTTAATTTCAATGGCCTAATTTGTCATGGTTGTGCGTTTGTTGCACTTCCATTTATGATTTTCTACTAATGTATGAAGAAAACCATGCACAACAAATAACACAACTAGTTTGTGAAAGATGTTGTTGACAAGGATCTTGAAGATATGGTGCAAAATTGGGATCAACATTGGAACAAGTTGCAGCTTGAGGAGAGGAAGAAAGAAGTTGTATGATAGGTTGAAAGGAAGAAAGGTAAAGGACTTTTCAAGTGTTGTGAGATGCTTTGGGCCCACAAACTCATCCCCATAAGCCTTTAACCCAAGCAACTTGCATTGACTAACAACACCACCAGAGCAATTGCCTTTTCAGTTTTCAGAATTTCCTTCATAAAATCCTGGAAACTAGAAAACTAAAACCAAACACACCCTAAATTTTACTTTTAATCCATATATGAGCCAAATTGAATGCAAAAAACAAATTAGAAATATAGCTTTGGTGTGAATTGGAATTTGAAATCAAAATCCCATTGAGGCATACACACACCCATATAAAATATTTTAATGTTCGATGAGAAGGAACTTGTGTTTGTTGTTATAAACGCCACTCCACACATGCACTTTGAAGTTTCTTTCTTTATGAAGCAGAGCTTGATATTTTAAAAAATATGATTACTAAAATATAACATTTTTGTATTTAATAATAATATGTGATTTTTAAAAAACATTAACAGGTAAGCTACAACATCAGAATGAAAAATCACTCATTTTCATTCATATCATTTTTTATGGAAATGTTGGAATCTCATGAAAGGAAAATGTTTGAATAAAATGAAAACATCAAATTCTCTTATGATTTGTTTGGATGAAAAGAGAAAATGAGAAGAAAGAAAATGGAGAGAAGAGAAAATGAAGAGAAAAGTCACTTTTTTCTCTTGATGTCTAGTTTGATAGAAAAGTTAGAGGAAATAAAGTGTAATTATTATATCAAAATGATATTTTTAACCTTTTGTCTTATTTGAAATAAAGAACACTATGATAATTTGATAATATTTCTATATCATTTCACCATTTTCTTCTCATGTTTAGGGACTATCGCAGCTATCACCAAATCATTGCTATTAATATTGGACCATTATTGCCACCACTAAACCACCATCAGTGCCAGATCACTATCGTTATCTTACCTAGAGTAAAATTTTAACTATAAAAAAATAAAAATGAGGTCAAGGGAGTCTCGGCCTGAAATGTTACTCTTATGGTGTGTTTAGTAGGGGGATAAGAGTGAGAATAAAATCTCCATGAAAAAAAAGTTAATGTACAAAACTACACATAAAGTATATGCATAGAAGTTTTACTCTCTTTTCCATCTTCTAATCAAACACAACCTTAAAGTGAATGAAAACTTAGGTGGTTATTACTCTAGTGCCAAAGGCCATTAATGCATATGGCACTACCAACTAGTCGTCAGACCACCATTGATCGCCGTTGGCCGAAGTTGACCAACTGATCGTCGTCAACCGTTCCTACACCACTGCCTTTTATGAGGACACATTACGAAATAATAAATATGTATAGGGATATAATTAAATTAAAAAATATTAAATTTCTGTCATTGTATTATGTCCCATTTTTTGTGTTTTCACCAGAAAATATATTTATATTTCTAATGTATCTGCATTTCTATCACTATATCACTAACCAACTATATGATGTTATATACGCCATAGACATTAACTGCCTTTTGTCACCTGAGGGGTATAAAAGATTCAGAGTTGTATTTTTTTCTTTTTCTTCCAAAATTATTGTTAACCTGGTACGCACTTTTTAGATGATGCGTGCAAACAAAGCCCCATCACTACTATTGAAATTCAAGATGACGCCAACCATGTAAACCGCAATCGAATGCACAACATTCCATCAAAAAGATAAAATATCTATTGGGCCGCCAATAATGTTGGAGACTACAGAGTCTAGCACTCTCATGATTTAGTCAGATTCAACTACCCCAGCAGCGGATATTAAATTTGAAAGCTACACGCAAAAGGCGAAAGCTATACGCAACTTTGATAAATTATATTTATATTTAAAAATTAAATATTTGTAAAATTTTCATAGTTTCGAATATTTAATAAATGATCCATAAAGTCTACCCAAAAATAAATAAATGATCCATGATAAATAATATTTAATAAAAAATATTTAAGTTTTGGTATGTTTACTGTACATATCTAGCGTTCTTAATGAGTAGTTCTTCAAAACAAAATGGATATCAAAGTAAGCAGTCACCTATACACAAATTTTTTTTTCCAGTTAGATTTTTTTAGTTATAAATTTCGAATTATTTTTTTTATAATTTTCGTTAAAGTAATTAGACTGCTTTAAAAATCTTGGGATTTTTTATTTAATATTATCTACCTAATATTTTAAAATAAAAATTTCAGATTTGTTAGATCTCGAGTTTAATTATGCAGATTTTTTAATAAAATATTGTATATTCTTTGGTCCTTTCATTAGATTTTTAATATTTTCTTTTGAAGTGTCTTTTGTCTACCCGTTTGTGTAAGTTTCTAATTCCGCGATATTATAACCAAAGGAGAATTTCACTTAATACTTTTTAAGGAAGCAAGATATATATTCTTAAAATTATAATACTTTTCGTGTTGTATACGCTATGAAAAATACTTAATTATCAATAGCCTTTCGTCAAAGGAACAAAAGCAGATGTTGTTCAATTATTAGTGTTTGTTCCTTGCTTTAGATCTAGCGTATTTATTTATTATATAAAAGTGCCGTTGATCTAAAGTCATAATAAATTTTATTCTTTCTTAAAGAAATTAAAATCATAAGATTAACACTTTTTTATGGAAGAAGGGACTTCAAATAGTACAACTAATGGAATCACACTGAAAAGAGAAAGGGCTGCTGATTCTCCTTAATCTAAGGCGATTTGGCGACCCTTCAAGATACCAAAACGAAATATGAAAAGAATTTGAAAAAAAAAATTAATATGAAAAGAAAAAGAGAATGAAAGGAAACCACACAATCGATTGGGTCGCAGATAACTTTGAATCCATCAACAATTTAATCCAGCACAATCCCAACCATACAAACCATCCAATGAACGCAATAGATTCCGTTTCCGTTTTGGTCCACCTGCAACAGATATTAGATTCCATCGTGACAGGAAAGTGATCTCATTATTATTATTATTTTTGGCTGTTTATATATATATGAAAAAAAAAAGTTAGGCATCTAAGCTAACGACAATTTTTATAGACATTAATAAGAAAAATTGAGCCTGAAATTATATATTTAAGGGACATGAATCCCTTATATTTGGATCAATATCTTATTTGTAGTAAGTATCATTATTTGAACATAATTATTAGTTATTAGAATTAACATATTACTTTTGTCAAATATTAATTGTTATGCACTAACATTACAAAACAAATTTTATGTTACTATTATTCAGTAAATCAATAGAAACTCAAAAAATATCAAATCATGATGGATAGTTTTATTTTTATTTTTTTCATTGAGCATTATGATGGATAGTTATTCATTATGATTTGATAATATGTTAACTTTTTATTGATTAACAATGTAAGATTGTTTTATAACATCAATACATAAAAGTTAATATCTTTTTTTTTAATGATATTAGATTTATTTTAAATTAAAATTATATTAAATGTTAAAATTCATCCTTTTTAAATTATTATTTCTACTATTATCATTATGAATCAATTTAAAATTTTAAATGCCAACACTCCATATGAAAAAAACATATATCAAATAAAAATATCTTATATTATTGGGCTGTCAATATAGGATACGTCACAGGCGGGCCCGCACGTCAATCATAAAAGTAGATTCAACCGCCCAGCATTGCAGATGGCAAGTTGGATAGCTACGTCTAGTGGATCTTAAGACCCAATAATTCCATTCGGTTTTGAATCTGAATTTTATTGTGCTATTTTATTTTTTATAACTTGAGTTGATTTATTTATTTTTTTTACGACAAAATAAAAGTTGATTTATTTGTGAATTGATTTTAAGTTATAGTTTTATTCAGTTTGATCTAATCAAAAGTTACGTAATTTTTAAATACTAAATTTATAAAAATAAAGATAAATTATATATTATTCAATTATAATTAATATAGTCTATGTAATATGTTTTTGGTATTGATAAAACTTGCTTTAAATAAAATATATATTATACAATGTTTTTAGTTTTTCCTCATTTCTAAGGTTTTATGATTATACCATCATTAATAATAACAAGATGAGAGATATTAATTCTTAACCTAACTGAAATAATATCTTTTTTCCCATGATATAAAGTAAAAATTATTATAATGCTTACAAAAATAGCATAGTTAATAAGCATTAAGATGAATTGTTTATATTTATTAGTAGCTATTAGTTTTATCTTCTTTGTTTTTTTGTATTTCACCATGATGTTACCGCTAATATTATAAGATTATCCCTTTGATAAAATTATTATAAATAGAAAATAGCTCAACCAAAAGAATTCTCTCAATAATAATTTATTTAAAAATATCAATAATAATCAATCGATAACTCATTTCAAATATCAATGCCCTTATACTGTTACGAAAATAGTAAAAGAGGCTAGTGATCATGTGTGGTCCAACACTGTCGGGACAAAAACTATGAGAATATATATATAAAGGGAATATTCTATAATAAATTTAGGTACCAATATCCCATGCATAATTAGCGGTTGTGATCTAATGGATTTAAAAAAAACTTATGTTAGTGAGGTATGTGGCTTATTTTCAGTTATAAATAACTAAGAAGTATAAATGCTCTTAAATTTTATAGGAATACTAAAGAAACTTATTAAATTTATTATAGAAAATTAAAAAATATAATGAAATTACTTATCCATCCCTAATTTTTCTCCTTTCACTCCTCCTTCTTTCCTCAAATACACTTGCATTAACGATATATTGATACAAGTGGAAAAAGGTTCAAATCTCTTAAATATAAGGTTATAGATTTGATCTTAAAATTTATGGTTTAGGATTTAGGAGATATTACATTGTTTTGAGGTTAAATATATTATTTTGGATTTTTTTAAAATAATATAATCTTAACCGTTGGATCAATTTTCAATGGTTGTGATATTGAGACCATCGTGGTCAGTCACTCACATCATACTGCCCACCCAGGAAGGTCCCCTAGATAGATATGGTAGTTGTAATAGTCAGAGAATAAGAGTAGCTAAGAATCTCTCACAAGGAATCTCTTATCCTACGTTAGGAATCTTTGGCAACATAGAAAAGTTACACCACAGCTTGTTGAATGGTTGATGTGCACCTACCACCCTATGTAGTGAGGCCAAGTCCAAGTGAGGGCCCCACATGGAAACTTCCCACCATTGTATTTACCCAAGAAAATGATAATTGTTACCATCCACAATACCATACCCTTACGTTACTACCACCACCCCACACTATTATATAATCCCCCTAGCCTTGCTAGTTGCTTGCCACCCCTTCCATCATCACTTCACTCACACTCATCTTCTTCTCTAAGCCATGGACTCTCTTCCACTTATCACTCTCCTCTTCACCACCCTCCTTGCTTTGGCCTCCGGCCGCCGTGACATCGCCGGTGGTACAATCAGGCTGCCCTCTGAGGCCCCCAGGTTCTTTCATGCTGATGAAAAGGATGACACCTCTGGGGGGACAAGGTGGGCCGTTTTGCTTGCTGGTTCCAATGGTTACTGGAACTATAGGCATCAGGTAAAACTCTAGTTCTGTTCCTTTTATGTTTGTTTATGTGTGTGTATGCCCTTTGATTATTTAACATGAAGAGTTTATGTTAAGAGTTTTATGTGGTTTTATTGAGTTTATTTTTAAATCTAAGGATGTCTTTGGCTTTACGAAATAGTTTTTAGTTTTCATTTTTCATTTTCACAGTCGTTTAATAAAACAGTGAAGATCGAAAATAAAAATTAAAAACTGAACTTTACAATGTTCATTATTACCATTCTGAAATACAGAAAAACTAACCGAAAGCAAAAAAGGGATATTAAAAACTATTTTTTCAAACCAAATGTAATTAAAAATTTCAAAAGAACCTGTGTTTGAGCTTTGTGAACCGAAAAGAAAAACTAGTAGGGAACCGGTGGCCAGTTGGATCCTCTTGTACTCTAATTTAAAAACCGATTAACAACCATAAAAACCAATAAATGGGTAATTCCGGTAGTTTTGACAAAGTTCACATAAATAAGTGGGACCCACTTGGTGCTTTTACAGTCACAAGGGCACAAAGATGCATTGACTGGTGGATATGAGACTTAATACTGGTGGGTGTCAGGTGGGGCTTGTCAGTTCTTGCACCGCTCCCCAATACTTGCGCGGTTGAGCCGTAAAGAAACAGCATAACGATTGGGAATTTTGTTGACAATGATTCTTGTGGGCTCTCACTTATTATTGATTTATTTTCTTGCATAAACAACTTTTTTGACATCAATATTTTTAATTTGATATTAAAATTTTTTTTAACATAAATTTAATCCTCATATTTTTAATTTTAATATTAATTTAATTATTTTAGTAGACCTTTACTTTGATGTAATGACTAAATTAAAGTCAAAATAAAAAGTGCTAGAACTATATTGATGTTAAAACTAAAAATGTTTGGATCAACTTGATGTTAAAAAAATTCGTTCAAATCAAATTGAAATAAAAATTTTGTGATGGATCAAATTAATTTCAAATTGAAAATGTTAGAAAAAAATTATTATTTACTCTATTTTCTGTTTACTCTTTGCTGGATTAAATTGTCAAAGAAACTAAAAAAAAGAGTCAATCATAGGAGAGATAAATACCAAATAACGATATAATTTACATGATGTTATCTTCACATACCCACTGAGTAGACAAAAATATTACTTGTGGTAGTGTGCGGGACTAGTGGCTGAAAACACGGTGGAACAGGGTAAAACATGCAAATATTGGTATCTAGAACCGGGATATTTCATAAAAGTAGTTTGGTCGCGTAGCATGCTTCACCGTATTTTGAAGATGCTTTTAATTATATTTCACACCTTTTTTCTATCCTTTTGAATTTTATTAGCCATATAGAAGATATACCATAATAATTAATTGGATAGTATTATATTGTAATTATTATTATTGTTAATAACACACTAACTTTTAAAAAGTTGTTTTCCACTCCTGGCTTAAGATTTTTTATTTATTTATTTTTTGGTTAAATGCATTTTATCTCCATAAATTTTAAATCATGTGCAATTTATATCCTGATTTTTCAAAATGTGTATCACAATACCCTGAAGTTATCAAACAATGCAAAAGACTCTTCTATTAAGTTAACATCCATTTCCAACTCTATTTCATGCAAACCAACACTTCAGAAATTTTCTATTGTTTGTACTTAACTAGCTAAAGTTTCTATTTTGTATAATTAGATACCCTGTCTGTCTTAAAAGAAGTGAATGTAAACTTAAAGTATCGCGACGTACATTTTAAAAAGTTGGACAAAAATTCCTAAAGTTCAAGTGGTAAAACATATTTAATCCTTTATTTTTTATTTTTCACAAATTTTATTTGTTTTATTACGGTTGAAACATCGTTTCCCACTTTTAAGATTTTTGCTTTCATGTTCATTGTATACTTTATTTATATTTTGTATCATAGTATGTCCTGTTTTATGATTTTTAAAATTTTTGCAATATTTTCGTATCCGTGTGTGTCTCATCCTTGTCCCATGTCATATTTGTGCTACAAGATTGGCATAGTTAAGTATGTTGGTACTTGAGTAAGTCAGCTAAGAGCTTATTCTGTGTTCAAAGTGTCTCAAACCATGTCTCCCAAAAATATAAAGATAAAAGTACAGGAACGATTTTATACCTAATACACACCATCTAACACACAGTAACTTGTTGAATTCTCGCTTGTGTTTATAATTCTCTTGCAATATACCAACACATGATATTACTTGACTGTTATTTTGGTTTGTTTCCATTTCATTTTGATGTCAATCCTTTTGTGGTTTCAATCAGGCTGATATTTGCCACGCATATCAACTACTGAGGAGTGGTGGTCTGAAAGAAGAAAATATTATTGTTTTTATGTATGATGACATAGCCTTCAATGAAAATAACCCAAGGCCTGGAGTCATCATCAACAAACCAGATGGTGGTGATGTTTATAAAGGAGTGCCAAAGGTAAGTTACTTTACAGGCTGTTTTGTTTTTGTTTTTTGATATGTTATCACTGACAATAACTATTAACCATTTTTACTTTGTTTCCTAGATTTCAAACCTTTTAAAATAAAAGAAATATTGAAAGTTAAGAATAAGAAACTAAAATGAAAATAATGTGACATTTTTGTGGGTATTAGTAAAGTTATATAAATTGAAAGTGAGAATAGAAAATAAAGAAAGGGTTTTAAATGATCATTCAATCAAATCCCTCAATTTACATTATGTTATTGTTTTTTGAAGTTTGATGATATACTAAGATGGACTTCTTTTACGGCAGGATTACACTGGCGAGGATGTTAATGTTAACAACTTTTATGCTGCTTTACTTGGAAATAAGTCGGCACTTACAGGTGGCAGTGGGAAGGTTGTGGATAGTGGCCCCAATGATCATATCTTCGTGTATTATAGTGATCATGGTGGTCCAGGGATACTTGGTTAGTAGCTCTGAATTCTTTTACAAAAGCTTCCTCTAACGAAAATCATGGATTGAGTAGGTTGTTTGTATGCGTTTCAGCATGGTGTAGGCCTTTTTTTTTGGTGCTTCTTACTGACAACTTGTGTGTGAATTTTTGTTGTTGATTGTTTTTCTATTTGCTTGATTATGTCCGAGTAGAATGAAACCTCTGAATATTTTCGCATCACCTATGGTTTCCTCAAGCTAGAACTTGTGTTCTGTGGCACAGATCGCAAATTATTTGTTCATAACAATGATAGCTGTTCCCTTCCGTTACTTATTTGGTCTCTTTTTTGGGACATGGGAGTGAATTTCAGGTATGCCTGTTGGTCCTTACTTGTATGCTGATGATCTGATTGAAGTATTGAAGAAGAAGCATGCTTCTGGAACATATAAAAGCCTTGTAAGTTATACTGGTAGTTATAAATTCATGATTATTATTATTATTATTTTTTGGTATCAGTATTTGTTTGTTGTGTTTAGTAATTCTTTGGATTTACATAATCGTGGTGCAGGTATTTTATCTGGAGGCATGTGAATCAGGGAGTATCTTTGAAGGTCTTCTTCCTGAAGATATAAATATCTATACAACAACAGCTTCAAATGCAGAAGAAAGTAGTTGGGGAACATACTGCCCTGGGGAGGATCCTAGTCCTCCCCCTGAATATACAACCTGCTTGGGTGACCTGTACAGTGTTGCTTGGATGGAAGACAGGTATCTGCATAACTTTATAATGGATTATTATCATATATTTTTATCACTTGCACCTTTTTTATTGTAAGAACATAGATCACCAGAAATTTCTTTCTTTTTCTTTAAAAGTATTGTTTTAAGTTCTAGTGTGGACTAATTTTTCTTTATTTGTGAGCAGTGACATACACAATTTGCAAACAGAAACATTGCACCAACAATACAAAGTGGTATGACCCTTCTGCTAACTATGTTTAATTGTTTTACATAATTTACTGACGTATAAATCAGAGAATGTGATTCAATACCTTGATGTCTTCGTTACATGTGAGAAATTCTAGTTTGTTATGATAGAATTCTTGGTCTAATTTTACTCCTTTGCTCACAGGTTAAAGACAGGACTATCAACGGAGGCTCGTACGAAGGCTCTCATGTGATGCAATATGGTGATATAGGGCTTAGCAAAAGTGCTCTCTTCCAATATTTCGGTACAAATCCTGCAAATGAAAATTTTACCTTTGTGGATGAAAACTCCTTAAGGGCACCTTCAAAAGCAGTGAACCAACGTGATGCTGATCTCATCCATTTCTGGGAGAAGGTACTTGTCTGTGCAATATTTGTTCTTTATACTATGAATTAATTGCTCAATCATGTCTTCATCATGGTTTTCGGTATACATACTAATTTCAATGCATTGACAATTTAAAAAAAAATTTACACTGTCTTTCGCCCATATATTTTCAGATCAGTAAATATGATTGTTCACATCAGTAAGGAGAAGAAATTAATTGCCAACCAATGAGGATATGTGATGGTGGGAAGTGGGAACACATCATATCATTCACTTAAATATTTATGA
The DNA here is from genome assembly GCA_031216105.1 of Dalbergia cultrata. NCBI lineage: Eukaryota > Viridiplantae > Streptophyta > Magnoliopsida > Fabales > Fabaceae > Dalbergia > Dalbergia cultrata. The sequence goes on along the minus strand of JAVHNL010000109.1, from coordinate 12,334 downwards.
GTATTGAGAGTGTTGACTTTAGCTGTATGAATTGGATACCACTAGCCAGATATTTTGTCTATTTCTATTTTGTATGCAGTTCAACTTTAACTAGTTAGATATGTTATCTGGAGAAAAAAAGCCTAGGATTGATCTGGAAAACTTGTGTTCATACCTATTCCATGCCTGTATGGAATATTGGTGAGTTGCCAGTAACATTTTTCCCCTTGAATTCTTGGTGCTAAATGCTAAATAAGGGGTTGTTTATCTGATGACATTTTATTCTGTAGATCATTAAGTTTGCTTGTTATATTTTTATCTTCACTTAATCTTACACTTGTTTATCGCCAGTTCCGCAAAGCACCTGAGGGCTCTCCTAGTAAAATTGAAGCTCAGAAACAAGTTCTGGAAGCAATGTCTCACAGAATGCACATAGACAACAGTGTGACACTCATTGGAAAGCTCTTATTTGGCATTGAGAAGGGTCCAGAAGTGCTCAAGGCTGTTAGGCCTGCTGGGAAACCTCTTGTTGATGACTGGGAGTGCCTCAAAACCCTGGTAAATCATGATTCATCTTCTTCTCTGATGCTGATATCATATAGTAGTTACATTATTGCTTGATAAAACTGGTGCGTGATTGGATTTAACTTATTTCAAGTTCAAACACCTTGTAATTAAAAATTTTCCGAGACAACTTTGAAAAATGCAATTATTTCCCAACATAATCTAGAGTGACCCTTGGCATAACAATAAGGTCATTGCCTTGTGGCTTGGAGGCTGTGGTGAAGCAAGGATTTAAAGTTGACGTGGACCAAGTTTAAAGACTATAAAGACTGAATATATACTCTTAAGGAAGAAATTAGAAATCACATTTACTATAATAGTTACATATAGAAAAATCAGAAGTTTGGGGGGATCATGGCCCACACATGTTCTCCGTGGCTCCATCCCTGTGTGGAGATCACAAGTTCAAATGTTAGAAATAACCTCTCCTCTTCAAAGGGTAAGACTGTATAAATTTACTATCTCCAGACCTTCATTAGGAGGGAACCTTTTGCTGCGGGCCACCCTTTATTTCCTCAAATATTTTGTTGCTAAATATGCGCTATAATGGAATTAGAATCATTGTTTTAATGCTTTAGCCTTGTCGTAATGATCAAGTTGAGCCTTGTGAATTGTGATGGGCCCTAATTGGACAAAGAACATCTCTGTCTCACAAACACTCCCTAGACTATAATGTTGGGAACCTAGCCGCCATTGCTATTCTGCTTGTTACCAATTCTCTTCTTCACAAATTTACTGAAGCATGAGACGTGAGCAAGGAGAAACATTATCGAACTTGGAACACATAATTGACATTCTAATCTTAACTAGATTAAAGCTTCTTCTTGTTCACTTTGGAATATGAGAGAATAACATTACTTAATCTTTTTTCAATGCAGGTAAGGACTTTTGAGACATATTGTGGATCCCTGTCTCAGTATGGGATGAAACATATGAGGTCCTTTGCAAACATATGCAATGCAGGAATAGATAAAGAGCAAATGGATGTGGCCTCAGCACAAGCATGTGCTAGTATTCCTGCCAATCCCTGGAGTTCTCTGCACAAGGGTTTCAGTGCATAAATCATAAAAAATGTGCACTAGTAAAGGCCAATCTAGTTATTGTTTACATTATGCCTTATGATTGCATATGCATGCTGTTGTTCGATGGTTATGATTTCTTGCCCCCTCTTTGTAAATACAAAGGGGCACTGCTAGATCACTAGGGGTCCTCTTATATTGTAATGTTGCAAATTAGACGCCACAACTATTTATGATGCATTTATGGGGTTGTATCATTGTAAGAAAAGCAATTTACAGGGGATGCTGTCATTTACAGCGCAAGGAGGGTTGAAGGACCAAGTTGCTTTGGCCAATTGAATGTCCAATATTGCAGGATCTAAGATCATGCATGTTGTGTATATTTATTCCATAGGCAATATAGCAGATAGGTTCTTCCCTTGGCACATTGCTAGTTTGTATTTTGTACGATTATTGTTTAATAATAATATTGGCATTGTATTATTTTTGTAAATCGTGGAGCTATATTTTACTTTGGTGCCTTTACAATAGAATAATTACGGGGCAAAAGCATGTTAATTTTATTACTGCTTTTGTTATCCAGATTTGTGGATGATAGTTGTGGGAAGGACAGTTTTACAAAGTTCTAATAAAGCACATCCGTAGAAAAGAAAAAGAAAAAGAAAAAGAAAACGGCTAAGTAATTAGTGATGAGAAAATTGTATAGCACCGTAGTGAGTGTGTTTGGAAAAGCTGAAAAATTAAACTTATTTCAATAATCACTTTTTGTATAATCACTTATGTGAGGATCAATTAATATTTAGATACTTTAGCTAAAAAGTGGTTTTCTCTGTTTTGTTTGGATGGTATGGAAAAAATTGTTTTTGTATGGTAAAATTACTAAAAAATATATATATGATATGGTTGTTTGTATTATATAATATTTGATATTCAGGGTCAAAGTGAAAACATAATATAGGGGATACTGCACAAAGTACAAACTATTTTCACAATTAAATGTCCAAAACATAGCTTTAGATTATTTTGCAGAAACTGCTCCCCCGCCAAAACAAAAAAAAAATAAAAACAACAAAAGCAATTTAAATTTACTTCACCCAAACAAAATTTAGTTTTTGAAACAGTTTTCCTTTAGAAAAAAAGGAAAAACCCTGTTTACAAAGCTTCCCAAACATTTACTTATGCTGAAAATATTTTTGAAACCTACAGTTAACTTCAAATAATTTTGGATTTAGTAAGCAAACACATAATGCTTTCAAAATAATTTGAGAGATCTAAAGTCTACTTATTGATAATTTAGGGTGCATCTGTTTTAATTTTTTTTTTAATTATTATGAAACTCAAATTTTATATATGATTAACAAAAATTGACAACTGATTTTTAACCCTCAAAATCCCATCCAAATGCACCCTTATATCATTCATGATTCAATATTGTGCTTCCTGAGTAGACTTTAGGGTGATATACTTGTGAAACTATTTTAATTTGAAAGTTTACTTCACAATAATAAAAAATTAATATTATAAATATGATGTTGAATTTTATTGAAAAGAAAAGTACTTAAACAAAGTTTATTATTTTAAAAGAAAATGGGTTGGCCATATGAGGAGGATTCCGGAACTGGTTTATGCACAAAAGTGAAGAAACATATTCGACATAAGAATAGAGAACATATTACAAATACTTTTCTGGGGCAACTTATCAAAGTGATTAAATATAAACATTAGAAATTTTGAGAATGGCAATGACAATCTGGAAAGTGAGCCAATAGTTCTATAGTTCTCGCTCCATGCCATAATTAAATTTGAAGTCAGTGCAATAATCAAGCAAAATTTGGCAAAACAAGAGAAACAAATTCAACAAAAATATGAAAAAAGAGAGAAACATTTTATGCTCAAACAATAAGATCTCGATCTCATTGTCAACTTGTTAGCTAGATCTCATCGGTTAAATGAGTTAGCACACATATTAATCAGATGAGCCCAAAGTAAGTCGCAATAATACCAAATGATTGGGAAAGCAAATCTTACATCTCCTTTTTCTATCTCATTCTTTGCATTCTCAACAAAATTTTGACACATGTACAATGATAATATTACACATGATCTTTTATTCAATCAATTTATATTTTTCAATTACTCACGATTTTAATATATGACAAAACTTGATTGGAATGATAGAGAAATAGAAAAACAGCAAAAAAATTGAATTCATAGATTGATCACACTATTATTTCTATGAACAAATGATAAGGTATAAACCTACTCAAGTAGGGTATATTTTAGGACCTTCGACAGGGGAAAAAAAGTAAAATAATGAGAAGAAAAATGGGAAATAAGACAATGGAATATAGGAGTTCCATTCTTGATCTAGCTTAATAACCCATCTTGACTTCAACCTATTGAGCAATGCTTTGGTTTTAAAATGCTTGAAATCTAGAATTGGTCCTTAAAAGAATTGTGAGACATTAATTTACTTCTTAAAAGATTTGTGATATCAATTTGGTCTTTAAGAGGATTGTGGAATATCAAATTAGTCATAAAAAAAAAAGATTTATGACATTAGTTTGGCCTTTAAAACATTAAAATTTTGTTTTAAGTTAGTCAAAAAGGCTAAAAGTGAAATAGGTTTTAATCTTTGAAGAACTAAATTGATGTCACAAATTAAGCACCAAATTGATATTACAACTCGTTCAATGACTAAATTGATATCTCACAACTCTTTCAAGAACTCTTTTAAAATTTTGATTCGGTATATTTTCTAGTTGGGCATAGGGTGCACTCTTGTTTAGTTCGATCTGACTCAAAGTTACATAATTATTTGAAAAATATATTGGAAAAACTATGGATTTTTATGAGATTTTTAAACTTCAATTAATACAGTTTACATAAGATGATATTAAAAGGGGAAAAAACACTAGGAGGTTGGAAGTGAGTGAAGTTAGTTAATAACTTAATAAGCTGAGCTTACGAACTCATGAATTGAACTTAAAATAACAATATGAACTTATTTATTAAATGAGTCAAGTTTGAGCTTTATTATATTTGAACCATTAACTCATATGGTGACTCGATATATGTGTGTTTATATATTATATTCTTAGTACACACACACACATAGAGATATATTATAGTGTATTAAACATGAACTATGAATATAACTTGATAAATTTTTGCATCATATATATGGAATGTAAATAAATGATGCTGACAATAACTTTTGTATTTATACTAAAAATTCTAACATATTAAGTTAAAATACTCAATACACATTTAAATCAGTATGCTCATGAGCTAGCTCTAGCTCTTGGAACTTTTAGAGAGTAGCTTAAGTCTGAATTTTAGACTCAATTACTAATGAGCCGATCTCAAAACTAACAAACCGTACTTGAGTTGTGCCTGGCTCAACTCGGCTCACTCTTCGCCTCAATTATTAGACATCATCATTGCATGAAGATTGGTATAAGTATATGGTCCTATGCAAATATAATATGAAAATATCATATAAATTAAATTAAAAATATATAAAATATAATTATGTGCATGCAAAAGTATTACTAAGGGGGAATTTATTTTAAGATTTGAAATTATGTTCTCCGAAATCGTGTTCATAGGAATCATATTTCTAGAAATTTTATTTCCGGATATCTTTAAAAAATTATTTATTTAACATTAAACTTTCCTGGAATTATTTGTTAAGATTCCTAGGAATAAATTTAAAAATTTTTTATTTTATAATCTATATTTTTTAGAATATATGTTATGATTTTCAAAATACATTAACACATTAACTTTTAGAAAAAATATATATAAATTTAAAAATATTACACGATCAATGTAAAATTAACAATTAACTTTTTCAAATTTATCCACCACATCCAAATCGAATAATTAGATAAATTGCTAAAAAAGTAACAATAATGTCAAATGAAAATTACACTTCCAATAAAAATTAAAAAAAAATCATAAAGAGAGAAAAAAAATCAAATAATTGAGAGATGATCTAGTAATTGTGCTTAATAATTATAATTTCCAATTCATGAGAATTTTTTTCCCATCCTTCAATTGTTTTCATGGAATAATTAATTTTCAAATTTTTTTTTATAAAACTTACAACAAACATAACAACAAATAATTTCAAATTACCTATTTTCAAATATAACTAAATATGCCCAAAACAAACTCCCTATAAAATATACAATATGATATATCCGGAACGTACTCGGGCACGTTATCTGTTTCCAAGTACCTGAGCTAGAAATTGATCATCACAGTCACATAACCAGCGGTCTTGGAAGAAAACTTATGCTTTGGATTAGAGAATGTAAAACTAACCAAATCAGGTTAACTAACCCTGGTTAACTTTCTGGGCGCGAGAATGAACTACCTGAAAAAAAAAAACATAAAAAAAAAGAAGAAACAGATAAGGAGTAATTAATTATCGGGATCTACGTCGATGGAGGTATTACAAAAAAAAAATAAAATTGGGGATCTGATCTGACGACTCTGCAGATTCCGTTAATCTGGAGTAACGTCGTTAAACAAGCATTACTGGCGAAGGACACGTATAAACGACCTAACGGGGTTTCCGTCCATGACTCAAGCGAGGATCAACGATATCCGCTTGATTCTTGATCTACGGTCATAAATCATCGTAGCGCTGCATAGCATGTGTATAAAAACAGGGTCTGAAAGCCAAAACGAAACAGAGCATATCGTTCTATCACAAACAAGAAGAAGAAGAAAAAGAAGAAACTCCTTAACACACTGGTTAATTCTTCTCTCTCTTTCCATTACAACCTGAGAATTTTCTCGCACTTTTTTCCACCATTTTCTGTGTACCCAAGCAGACGAATTCACGAGCCGAATTCTGATTAATTTGAAAACGGTAAATGAATGTTGAGGATCTGCTACTTTTTGAATACAGAATGAAGGTTTCATATTGATACAAGTTTATTTTATCTCCTTATCGAAACGTGCAGAACAATGGAATCGTTAACCTCTACGTTTTCTTTTGGTTTCTTTTTTTGGTCTCATTTGTTGTTTGCAGGTGTAATTTAGAAGAGGATTAATTTGACGGAAAAATCTCTGAATTTCATTGTGATTTGTTTTGAAGCGAATCCTATTTCTGAAGATTTTTCATTCGTTCTTTTTCTGGCATTCAAAGGTGCTCGAGAATTTCGAGTTTTTTGGAGGATTTTAATTGAGCAAAGAAGAGTTTTCATTCTCTCTTCAATTTTCCTATTTTGACCTCTGTGTTGTGCTAAGTCTTCTTTTCTGCTTTCTTTTATCATCTTCAGATACATTTCTCTGGAAAATTCGGTGGATTCTGAAACTGCGAACACTCGTGTCTGAGTTTGCTGTTGTTGCGATGGTCGCAGATCGAAGCTCCGAAATGTCATTGTTTGTTTGATTTTTGGTTATAGATTTGAAAATTTTTCGAAGCTTCACAGCTGAAATCACAGGGCTGTGATTGTACCGTAGGGAGCGAATTTTAGCAGAATCGGATCAATTTAGGTGAGAATCGAGAAAATATAATGATATTTGTATTTTTTTTCCGAAATCGAGAAAATATAATTCAATTTTGATGTATGTCTCTGCTGGCGTTGATAGGTGCCAGTGGATGCTGCTGCTCCGATTTCCTCTCCGTCTCTCATCGTTTCTTTCAGAAAATCGAAAAAAAAAAATTGTTTCCTTTTTTTTTTTTTTTCTGGTTGCTGTTGTGGTAGTAGAAGGAATTGATTGCTTTCATAACGACGAAATTCTCTTTAATACATGCTTGCTAGTAATTTGGCTTTTGTTTTTCTTTTTTTTTTCCATATTTTTTTCGTTTCTTACAATATCATGGATTTGAGTTTTCATTCTGGTTCACTCTGTATTTACGATTTTTTTTTTGTAATTCACCAATTATCTTCTTTCCTCGCTCTGTCGGTCGGTTTTGTTTGGCTCCTCTTGCATTGATTTTTGTGAATGGAAATCTTACTGAATTGGCTCTTTAGTTTGGATTAAAATCAAATTGTATGCTTAACAAATCTTACTTAATCCTTGGAATATCCCATAGAGTTAAGGGAAGCTGATTGGATGATTAGTGACTGAGGTTATTGACTGCTTCTAGAGTCTTTCGTCTGGTTTCCGATGATATCAGCCATTTCAAAGGATCAGTTCGTATTGATTTTTTTGTTTTTTGTTTTTAGCAGTTTTCTACATTTTCTTCGATGTAAAATTATGGGCAAACTTCAGAGGAAAAAACTTGCAAGCTCTACCCCATGCCCTTATTGAATCCTATCTTATATCCTTGTGTATTTGGCAAATGATTTCATAATCTAATTCCTGTTTTTTTTGTACCCTCATAATTTTCATCATTCATTTTTGTCCTTCATATACTGAAGATGGTTATAAATTTTTGTAATCCTTCTCAGTAACCGTGCACCGTCTGATGAACCTTGTTTGTTTTTAATTATAGCTGTTACATGTATGTAATGATAATGATAATAACAGCGTGGATAATAAAAATGTTCGATCTTGCCACTGAAGTTGCAGATAACAAAAAGCAGCAGATTCCAATTTATTTTAACATAATGATGAACATGTAGTAACCTTCCTTTTTTTTTTTGTTTGGTGTTATTCCACTAATAGCCCCCAGTAACTTTTTTGATGATGATGATGACAGGGCAAGAGGCAATAGATAGATGGATAAAGAGTCACATAACAACCATAACAATTCTAGCGTTAGAGATAGAGACAAAAGCGGAGGAGGAGGTGTTGATGGGTCGTTGTTATTGAGGGCTAGCTCCGATACAATCAGGCCAACGACGACGTCTGATTTGGTTCTTCAATGGGGTAACCGGAAGAGACAACGGTACATGAAGGTTCAGGTCAAGGACGACTCTTCAAACCCGGTTCAACGAACCACGGTTCGGGTGGATCGCCGGGTTATTAGAACCGATAAGGATTATTCTTCAAATCACCCCACAACCTCTTTCACCAATAACAATAACCATAGTCATAGTCATAATCATAATAATGCTATTACTAACGGGTACCCCAATCTCCGTCAACGGGCGCCTTCACCGCAGCAACCTCTTCATCAGCGAGTTCTCAGGTAACTTAATTTGTTTTTGGTTTATCCGCCCTCCCTTTTTTGTCTTGTCTTGCTTTGTATGTGGTCATGTTTGTGCTATTTAGTGAAATGAACAAGGAAAGTGGCGCACCATGGCGTTTTGGCTTTCTATATTTATCATGTAAAGATCGTTGGCATAATTGTATGATTGTATATGATAAATTTAATAAAATAAAAATCGATATATGATTGAAAGTTTTTGGTTTTTTTTTTTGGGGTATTTGTTGTGTTTGGATTTTTTTTTTTGGTTTAGGCTGTAGAACTTTTTAAGAGTTGGAAAATTAGAAAAAAAGTATAAAAGATAATAATTTAATTTTAATGGACTAATTTGAGAAGTCATTTAAATGAAAAGATTTGATTTAATGGTAATAAGAATTATTTTATATTGTGAGAATTAGATAATAGTATAAGGAAATTTAAAAATTCTTAAATGGGAATTCAAACTTGTTATTAATTAGTTTTCAGGCAAAATGGAGTTTTCTATGATGTTTATCGAAGTTTTTCGTTTATGGAAGTTTTAATTAACGTTTTTATTCCCATTCCAACACATCACATGGTTTCAGATCCTAAATAAATTCTTCATAGGATTTTGTGTGGAAGTGGTGGTGGGATTCATGTCTGCCACGAAATTTCGTGCCGGGGGGGCCGACTGTATGCGGTGAAGGCAACATGTAAGTCTCGTAAGTCAGTCAAAAGAATCTTCAGCTTCAAATGTTGCTGTGAACTTAAAAATTGAGCGTTACTTTCTGGTGCACCAGTTTCATGAGAACCTGTCTTTATTACTAAGTAGCATTGAAGATATCTGCTGCATTTGGGCTGAATATTTATGGTGATTATGAGGCTTATATTTTGTCCACTCTCCAATTGGTCAGGTCCTCGCGAACCACTCATCCAAATTAAAAGAGGAGCTCACGGTGAGTTAGTGAGATCATTTCTTCCCTCAATTTATGTGGAGATGTTAGTATGACTAAGGAAGCTCACTTTAGTGCATTACTCTAGTGATTTCCTGGAAACTGCATTTGTATTGGGTCCCAAGTGATGATTCAGTTGTGATTTTGGATTTTAAAGGTCCACTACAAATTATTCCTTCTCCTTTATTTTCCTTCAAAATCTAAATTTGTGAACATGCCTTAAGGCTACATGCTAATTAGGGGGGAAAAAAAGGTGCAAATGGTTGTGCTAGTTTTTCAGTCATTGCCTCGTTGGTTAAGTATGATGATAATCTATAAATTAAGTGCAGATCCAAGTCAGAGACTGGTTTTGCAACATGAAATTTGATGTTTCAAAGGATTTTGTTGATATTCATGGTTCATGATACATGACATTTTCTTATTCTCGGTGGTGTGTTTTCTGTCTGCAAATTGATCCTTTATCGGTTTATCCCTTTCAAATATTCGTTTTGTATTCTGTGGTGTGGAATTACTTGTGATTATCTTATAATTTTGCGTAGTAATCTTATGTTGTGACGCTGAGTTTGATGCTTTTGTCATTGTGTATGATTGATGAATATTTTGACAAGAAAATATTGGATGTGATTTTTAATGATCATGGAGTCCACTAGAAGTTTTGGATTTTATAACATTGTGGCCACGGTTTCATGCCATAGAAAAGTATCACCAACATGCCCCTCCTTCGTCATGTACTAGATCAAAATCCAAACTACTGTATGTTTCTTTAGATCTAGATCTACAAATTCCGAACCAAAACCACCTCATTATCATGACGATTACTATGCTAGACTTTGTTGGAAACATGGAATGGACAGTCTCCTTCCACGTGTTCACTAAAAGTCCTTTTCTATCACAATAAAAGCTCTTTATATCCGTCCGATGAGGAACCTAGTTGTAGATCTGGTCCGTACCATCAGACATTTCTACACGTAGTTAGATTGGTTATTCCATCTTCTCCTCACAACCCGAATAAAAGCACTCTCTAGATCCAACGGCTCAAAACCTCCCGTGGAGCCAGCTGTGCCTGTTACAAGGAATCAATTCACATACCCTCTTCTCACAAATATCTGTCTGACCCTTTTTATTTCCTGAAGCAAAATACCTTAAAAGACACACCAACCTACCTCCATTTATCGAAATCACGATACAAAAATTCCCCAAGAGGCCAAAAATCCAACCCATATTCTACGCACGAATCATCGTTTTTCAAGCTTTCTGATACCCACGACCTAGATCGGCACCCAAGGTCAATTTCGTAATCTCACCACTCACCCAGTTACTCTTTGTTGTGTACATGTACATATTAACTTCCAAACACAGGCTCGTTGAATATATGTTTTCCTTATTTATAATGTCGTGTTTCATGTTCTTACGGTTAACAAAGATATAAGAGTAAGATAATCACATGGTATTTGTGCCTGTTGTTTTTCTTTTTCCTTCCTTGTAATTTAGGAATTCGGAGACTTCGAGTGCTATGAGAGGAGGCCAAAGCAACGGGAGTGTTAGGGGAATTGCGTCACCGGACAGGGGTGCGCACGATAAGAGAGGAGGGGCCCATAACAACCACCTTAGTGACAACAATAATAACAAGTCTGGGGCCTCATCGGATACTGCGCACGATAGCAAGAAGGGTGGATCACCGTCAGGCAGTGGGGATGCTGCTCCGCCGGTGTGGCCACCCAAGTTCGTGATTGCCTTGACCAACAAGGAGAAGGAAGAAGATTTTCTGGCAATCAAGGGTTCAAAGTTGCCTCAGAGACCAAAGAAGAGAGCCAAATTCATACAACGAACCCTCAATGTAAGCTCCTATACTATCCTTTTGTTTGCTTTACATTATTATTTCCACTTTAATCTGTTCTAGTTAGCTGTTATGACTTCTTGATGAAGCTTTTTTGTTTATGTCTTATTCCTTTCCTCAAATCTTATATTGGAGAAATGGATAAATTAGAAATTAGAAATTTGGGTAAATCTCAAATTTGGTCATATGAAAGAATTGGTTTCTCAAGAAAATAAATATATATATTTTTCCTATCTATTATAATTAGAATAGGATATATTGATTCTTAATGATTTATAAAAATAGGTGAAATAAATCCTAATAAAAATACAAATAAGACAAGTTCATCAAAACATAGAGAAGAGAATATGACCGGTATTTTTAATCAATGTGTGATTAAGAAATGTATAATGTATTTCTTTTATTAAGAGACTGATTTGAGTTATTTTTATAGAAGACCAAATTAAAAGTTTACTGCTGAAATATCTCAAGATTAAACAAATAAAATAATAACAATAATAATAATATAATAAAAAGAAGATATATTCGTCACGCGATCTCTAAAATTTAGATGAAACGCTTTGTTTGAGTTGTTTAGGTAATCAATATGGAGGATAGTATAATTTTCTGCAGTAGTAGTTGTGACTTAGCACGTAAATTAGTGTGATTAAAATGCTCGAGTACACTTTTGGCATACCATTTCTTCTTGCCGTAAGTATTATCTTTCAGAAAATTTTTTGTATGATGTGTCTAAGAATTATTGCGTGAGGTCAATAGATATGAGTGTGTAATAAAATTGATGAAATTCGTCTTTATTGTATCTCTAAATATTATGTGGGAAATTTGACTACACAAAAATCTCTCGGTTTTTTTTTTTTTTGGATGCATAATCTCTGCTCTCTTTATTCTGTTGAGTACGGTTAGTGCG
>JAVHNL010000108.1:0-87856 GCA_031216105.1 Dalbergia cultrata | reverse complement strand
TTCTAATACGAGTAACGAAATCGTACAATAACTAAATGGATCTGTCCTATTTAGCGCGGGCTTTGGGAATTAAAGAAACGTTACCAGCATTTCTGGACCCAAATTTGCGGCCTCAAGACCTTCCCACTGGGGTAAGCTTTGCTTCAGCCGGCACTGGAAATGATGATCTAACAGCCAGCATACAGGTAATTATATTATATTATATAGTACTTTTATATTTATGGATTATATACTCATATATATATATATATATATTGATTGATTGATGTGCGTGTCAGGGAGTTTTATCACTGTCCGTCCAACTGCGAATGTTCAGAGATTACATAGGAAGGCTGAGAGCAGTTGTTGGAGAACAGCAAGCGGGTTACATCATATCCAACAGCTTGTATCTGCTCTCATCAGGCAACAATGACATTGCCATTACTTATTCGGCGACAACAAGGAGAGCGATGTTCTTCCCTGCGTATTCCAATCTCTTAGTCGGATGGGCCTCAAATTTCCTCAGGGTTTGCGATCTGCCAATTACACTAATTGAACTAATTATATTTAGTGCTTGGTCTTGGGTTTTGTAATTTTATCTGCCATGCATAAACACATAATTAATCAACATGCATAAATATTGATGGGTCATTATTACATCTTGGAGGTCCCGGATTATCTGTCAATTTAAACAATTTGATACAAAGAAAAAGTCAATATATATGGCTAGCTATAATTCTAGCTAAATATATATGATTTTTTAATGTTGATGCGTTGCAAAATATAAAACTTATTTTTTATAATCATCCAATTAACATATTGTCATATCGGTTAAAAGATATTTGATTCTTACATAACTGATGTGTGTGCATTAAAATTAAATCCAAAAACTTATCAAATCCACTTAATTATCCATCTAGAAAATAATAAATATGTTAGGACATGATTATATGATTTATGACAAAAGCAATTACGATAAAAAGATCCTAATTAACTCGCCAATATTTTTCTCAATTAACTATTAATTGGAACTTGAAGGAGCTATATCAACTTGGAGCACGAAGAGTGTGGGTTCTAAGCACATTGCCACTGGGATGCTTGCCAGGAGGAAGAACTGCAGGGGGAGGACCTTTAAGGCTCTGTGCTGAGCTTGTCAATGGAGAAGCCCGCATATTTAATGGCCAGTTAGCAGCAGCGGTTAATTCTCTGCAAGCCACGCTTCCCGGTTCAAACCTTCAATTCGTTGATTTCTATACTCCCTTCCTTAGTATCATAAGGAACCCTGCTCCTTCAGGTAATTAATTTTAATTTTCGATGCAAAGTTGCTAAATATTACTATTTACTACTCATTGTGGTACTAAAGTTGCACGTCTTCTTCCATTTAATATCTCAAATTAAAAAAAATTAATGATTTAGAGTATATTTATTTCAGTTTTTTCAAAAAATATTATGAAATTTAAATTTTATATAAATTGAAAAAGGTTAAATCCGATTTTGTTTTCAGATTAGAATATGTAAAAAAAATTGAAAATAATTTTTTCAGATTTTAATTATTTTAAAAATTTATCCACATATATGAAAAACAATTTTTTAGGTCAAAAAGTGATTTTTCACATAAACAAATCTTATTCCAAGGCACCCTTAATCTCTAAAATTATGGAACGTGATTTAAATTAATTCTTGAGATGATTAAATTCAATCCTTATATATGTTATCTTAAAGACTAACTTAAAACATATTTAATCTTTGATTTTGAGAATTAGATAAAATCACGCATACAATTTTATCAGCATAAGAAAAGAAGGCCTTACTCTAATGCAAAATCTTGCACAATTTGGGGTAGTTTTCCACTTGCTAATCAGAATTTAGTTAATTAATTTGCCTATGTTTTGGGTCAAATAATTTCAGGGTTTTTGAACGTGGCAAACGGATGTTGTGGGACTGGACTCGTTGAGCTCGGAGGGTTATGCAACATAGCAGTAGGAACGTGTCCAAATCCAGCGGCATACGTTTTCTGGGACGCTGGTCATCCAAGTCAAAGAGCTTATGAGATCGTAGTCTCTTCTATAATGCAAACACACGTTAATAATAATGCTTCAACTTCTTTGGCTTAATTATGCCCCTTCAAATTAATTAACATTGTTTCATAAATAATATTAATATAAGTGTACGCTATTTGATTCAAATGGGTAATTAATATTATATGTATTTTGTTATCCAGATTTTTTTTTTACTCCTTTCCTCTTTATCTTTGCTTATTTAACACTAAACTAAAGAATTGAAAAAAAAAAGTTTATTTAATATTTGATTTTAAAATACTTAAAGATACGTTTTGTTACTAAGTAATATTGCAAATGTTTGTTAAAATTTGAGGAGGAGGATTAAATAAGTCAAAGAAGCTATTTATTCCATTTTTGCTTATACACAGAAATTTAGAGTGAGAGGATAGCTCAAGTCTAAGGTAAAAAAAACCTTTAAGTTCAGAGAGTACTTACAGAAGAATTTACATTTAACTTCCCCTAAAGAAATAAGTAGAGATTCGAACCTACGATATGTTAGATATAAGATCTTGTTATGCTATCGGAAATCCTTAGGATTCAGCTAGTTATTCATTAAGCTCTTGCAAATAATGTCAAGTTATTCAAATAACAAAATTATGGTTGCCTAATCTTTTTCCTACTAAATAATCCTCCGGTGCTGATTAAAAAATAAAGTACATCATCAACCCGATCTGATAATTAAATGAGTCAAGTCAAATTATGCTTGAAGTAATCAACTTGTGAGTTCTTAATGGCTTTTGTCTCTCGTATACTGTAATATACTTTCATCCTTATTTATTGATTTTTTTTTGTTGGACTGTAGTTGCAAGATGATAGTGTAGCCTTTTGCAAGATGATACTGTAGCCTTTTTCTTTGTGAACCGAAAATTTAGGTCTTATTTTTAATTTCTATTTCCAATTTTATTTTATTTTACAATTTTATGAAAAAGGATGAAAATAATAAAATTTGTTTCTTGTTTTATTTTTTTTCTTTCCATTATTTTATTATAAAATTATTAAAAATAGGAAACATGCCGATAAAAGGAGCCTTCCAATTGCACTTAAAAGTATATTTATATTTTATTTCATACTTCGAAAATTATATTGATTGTAATGAAATTTATTTAAACATAGAGCCTCATGTATAGTTTTCAAACTTCTTACCATTAGATCAATTCTAGTGAAGAAAGTATAATTTAAAATTAATGGCAGAGGATCATAGGGCCGAACGAGCAATTCCCCCCTAAAAGCTTTTGTTTTTTACTATATATTAACATATCTATGTTGTTCATTAAAAATTATTGTATAATTGTATATGATTATTGTGATTATTAGGGAGTTAATATATCTTAGAGTCAATCTACAATTTAATTTCTAAAAGACTTTTGTTTAAAACAATTTTAGTCCTTAAAAGATTATACACATATTTTCATCCCAAAAAAATTTCACATTATAACATATCAATCTCTTAAATTATACAAATATTGGTTTTTAGGAGATTAAATACGTATACTTTTATTCTCAAAAGATTCATGTTATATTAATCTTTTAATAGGAAAATCATATAAATATTAGTACATCAAAACTTGATATATCAAAATTCAATTTTTAGGGACCAAAGATAAATATATTGAAAGTTGAATCTTTCAAGGACTAATATGTTACAAATCAATATTTCAAAAAATGTTTATATAATTTTTCTATTATATTAAGCCATTAAAATTGGACTAGTGGTAAAGAGTTTATGTAGCATACATGAGATTATATGTTCAAATCTCATTGCTTTCAAATTTTGGTGTACCAAAAATATTTTTATCTATTATCGAGATTAATGTATTTGATATAAAAACATTTGAGGATTAAAGTGCACGGATTTAATCTTTAAGGACTACAGTGTTAAAATAGAAAATTTTCATAAACCAAAGTGTAGATATATACTCTATATCATATATGAGAAAAAAGTGTCTATTAATATAAACTAAATCCAAGAATTTTTTAACCTATTTCACTCTCTTTTTTTTCTTTTCTCATCTACACCCCTCTCAAAGGTCAATACAGAGAATATCCTAATTTATTTCTCTCTTTCAAGTTTCACTTTGTTTGTCCTCTCTAATTTTCAAATCATCTTCTGTCACTGTTTAAAATCAAACTTAAGTCACAACGAAGGCATGAATTGAAGAATTGCTAATAATAAGCTAATATTGTTTAGCAGATCAGAAAACAAGTGCGTTTGTTTTTAAAGTGAGAAAGTGATGATATGTTTACCATTAAATTAAGGCACGTTATGCTGACTCTTGAAGTTTATGGTGTGTGGCACACGAACCATTAGCAACATTTAAAAAGTGATGGTAATCGCATTTATAGATGTGGCTAAAAACACTGAGGTGTAGCTCTGGACCTGCGTGCCCCTTTGTCCTTCCTCCCCTCTCCTGCGACACCGCTCCAGCAACAACCGCGCCCTCCACCCAAACCTCCAACGTCTCTTTCCTCCAGGGGCGCCCCTCTCCTCCGACGGCATCGATCTCCTTTGCAGCGGCACCGACACAAGCCCACGCACATCGACGGCGGGCTCGCGACCCAACGAAACTCCACCGTTAATGACACTATAACGCCACAGAAAACGCGGATCGACGACCGGTGACTACCATGGCGGAACAATGTGAGACCAGCGGTGGCCAGATCTGCGGTTTGAACCGTGTCATCACGTATGTTGAAAGGTTGGGGGAGGTTTCTTCATGGCAGGGGCTGAGATGCGACGGAGAAACGGGTGGCGAGGCAGTTGGACGGAGGTAGCCGACGGTAACGGAGAAGAAGGGGAGGTGGTCGCCGAAGAACATGCCGGTGAGGTCGAGGAGGTGGAATGACGTGATGGTCGGAGACGTGGTGATTGGAGATTGTAGTTGGAAGGTTGGGGCCTGGGGGTGAAGGACCACCAAGGACCAGTATTTTCTTCAAATGGTGTGCCACACACCATATTTAGCAGGGAGTACATTAGAATTCGCCTTAAATTAATATAATTTTATTTTCTCACCTTAAGTATAAACGGACTTTAGAGGAGTCATAAGCTATATACATTTAGGTTCTATTTGGATACTATAAATTTTGATTTTTTTTAATTTTTTGAAATAAAAAAATATATTTTATTTTTATTCTATTTAGTTAAAAGGATTATTATTTTTTTAAAATTTATTTTTAATATTTTTTGAGAAGTCAAAATAATTAGTTTCTTAATAAGGATTTTCTAAAATACTAAAAATAAGTACTCTTATTATTATATATTTAAATATAAAATAACTTATTTATAGATTACTTTTCAAAAATTACCTCTTAAATAAGTTATTTATCCAAACAAAAACTTAATTCTATTCAAAATATCATCAACAATAATTGTTTGATTCAAGTAAATTCAATAACAGCCTCATATGAGTCAAATTAGTTGAAGTCTGTTTACCCAAAAATAAAAAATAAAATTAGTTGACGTCTAATTAGTGGACTCTTTCATTATTGGTGCATTAGACCAACAAAATAAATAAATTTAGTAATGTCGAGACGTCTTAAAGTTGATGACACTAATTACGATTATTTTGAGTAAATAGAGATGTAGCGTCACAGTGAAATATTTGACATGAAAATGAACAATGTAATATTTTTTTCTAAATCACTAATATTTTGAGACTTTATTAGAGTTTAACTAATTTGACTTGAGTTAGGTGAGACTATTGTGAGAGTAAAACTCTCTTTGTGCTCAAAGTTGTTAAATTCTTTAGTGTATCTGAATTTGTAAAGCTTTGATAAATTTACTTGTAAGTCCATAAGAGTTTACTTATTTTAAAAGTATATTAAGAAAATATATGCATAACATCTAATTATAATAAAATAAATTTATAAAAAATCAAATATGTGAAAATTTCATTTGCAACCTTCTAATGAAGTAAATATGAATCATAAAATATGAAATAAAAATTAATATCACAAAAAAAATTAGCACTTCAACATGTTAAAAATTAGTTTTTCTACATAAGAAGAATTTGATTTTTTGTTTTTTACATTTAAAAGGTGAAATTCAATATGCTTTTATTGTTTGAGAGACTAAAATTTTAACTAAAATAGTAAATTCACAAATTTATCTGCCTCTATACAAGTTCACTCGTGTTTAAGCTTTCAAGTGACTTTAAGTTGATTTTGGGATCAACTCAAGGCTTTGACAATCATAAATGTTCTAGTTTTTTTCATTCATATGAATCAAACCTAAGACCCTTTCTAGGGAAGCAAAGGTCAAAAATACTAGTGTGTTGGTTCAAATGTAGGTTATTTAAAGCCTCATTAAGAACATTTATTATTAAGGTCACAAGTTTACAATATTAAAATCATTAAATGATTTTGGATAATGAACAATATTCAAATACATTTAATAATAACTATTGTCATTAGTCAACCAAAATAAAATTTGAATTAAATACATCCAATAAATTAGGAGGAATGTTATTTGAACTGTCTATTGAATATTAAATAGGGATATCTCCTTTTTTTTTTTTCCCTTATACTTAGGCCTTTGTTTTTCAAATTTGTTTTTAAAATATTTACTTTAAAAAGATATGTTTTTTGTTTTTTTCAATACATGAGACCCATGGCAAAGTTTAGAAATTCACCATTTTGAATACATTTAACCATTATCCTTAAGGCATTAGTTAGCAAAACTGTTTACTTTTTACCTCCACTTAATGGTTCTAGTCACATATATTAATTTTTTAATATACCAATTTGGCTTAATCTCCCACGATGACTACTACCAAGGAATGTGAGGGAGTATTTTGCATGAATAATATTTTTCGTAAAGAGAGATAAGGGTAAGCAAGGGCTAGCCGTGAGAGTGTCAAGTTTTGAACATCAATATGATTTCAAAGTGAAATAATAAGATGAAAATTGCATCATTAATTGAAAATGATTTTTTTTTAACTACTATGACGCGTATAAACATTGGATATGACAAAGCATAATGTGGATGAGGATCAAGATACATGTTTATTGAGATAAGATAAGATAATATAATGTATATTTATGTAAGGGAATTTTATATTTCTCTTCTCAGATTTTGTTTTACCCTTCAAAATTATCCTCTAGTCATCCTTCTTTATTTTTTTTTGTACTACAAAAATTACATTATTCATTATGAGATTTGTATTTAGGACCTCATATTTTCTATCCAAACCCCTTATCACTTCACCACGTCATTCCTAGTGGCTTACCTCTAGCCATTCGAATAATGTCGTTAAACAAGAAATGTTTAAAACGGGAATGACGTCTCGTCAATAAGTAACGTTTTGCTAACAAAGGCTATGACTCGCAGTCAATAAATAAATAAAGGCATCAATTAATCAACTTTCAAATGGGGTACCTCGACTAAATTAGTAGAAGATTAAAATTAAATCCAAGGAGTAACTACTTCATCCATGAGAGACTGCATTGAATATCTAATTGACTATCTTCACTATTTAAGGTTAGAGAACCAAACCAAAATCCATATATATTACTTACTATCACTTAGTTGCTAGAGAAATAGAATCAGCAAGAAAAAGGAAAATGCATAACTTATTCTTTGGGAGACTAATAGGGACGGTTGTTCTGGTTTTCTTTGCAAAAGCAGAAGCAGCACCTAATGCAGCGACTCCAGCGTTATTTGCATTTGGAGACTCGGTCCTTGATACAGGAAATAACAACAACCTTAGAACTCTAACCAAGAGCAATTTTCCTCCGTATGGAAGGGATTTCTTTGGAGCAAGACCGACAGGAAGATTCTGTGATGGAAAAATTCCCTCAGATTTTATAGGTATAAATATGTGCACATTCCTTTCCCTTTACTACTCTTTAAGACAAAATATTTTATGAACATGCCTATTTGTTTGCTTTGAGAGTCTAGACATAAAAGGGCAGTAAATTTTTATACTCTCTCCGTACAAGCATAACTGATATTTAGAACAAATTGATATATTAAAAAGTCAATATAATTTGGCCACAATTTGTACCAGTTTGTCCAAAATGTCAATTATCTTCATATGGATGTAGTATTATACTAGCTTTTAGCATCCTTCTCCTTTTGCTTTGAATACAATAAATAACAAAATTGTGTGATTTGAATTTGAGTATGTTCTGTTTAGCGGGTGCTCTGGGAATCAAAGAAACATTACCAGCATATCTTGACCCATTCTTGCGGCCTCAAGACCTTGCCACTGGGGTAAGCTTTGCTTCAGCTGGCACAGGAAATGATGATCTCACGGCTACCATACAGGTACAGTTTCCTTTTTTGCTTCATGAGGTTAGATAAATCCAAAAGATAACGAGATTTAAACTTATAAGGCTATAGCCTCATACTAAATTATTTAGATCCTTGCCATTAACCCAATTCTGGATTAGTTTTATTTTTATGTATGAATTAATTTTGAATGCTACCTAATCGATTCATTTCTAATTGTATATATTCATATGACATTTCAGGGAGTTTTGACACTATCTGCCCAACTGCGAATGTTCAGAGATTACATAGGAAGGCTGAGAGCAGTTGTTGGAGAACAACGAGCGGGTTACATCATATCCAACAGCTTGCATCTGCTTTCATCAGGCAACAATGACATTGCCATTACTTATGCATCGACGATAAGGAGAACAATGTTATTCAATCAATATTCCAATCTTTTGGTTGGCTGGGCCTCAAATTTCCTCAGGGTTTGTCAATTCTTATCTGCCAACCTAATTAATTGAGTTAATTTTATCATTAGCCTTGAGTTCTATAGTCTTATATGCCATGCATAATAAACACATAATTAATCAACATGCATAAACAAGAGTGCCACATAACACATAAGAGTGATTCCCAGATGTTGTAAAGGAAAAGTCCTACCCCATATCATTTATCACTTGATCGTTTGATACATGGCAAAATTGAGTGAAACCCCCTCAGTTTCTTTTTTCTTTTTTTTTTCAAACTGTCATTTCAGGAAAAATATTTTATTTAATAATTTTTTTTAAAGAAATATTAATTATCTTTTTTCACTTTTGCCTTTACACATATTTTCTCTCTCACTTGCAAACTTCTCATAGTAATAATTATTGCATACCTTCCTAAAAGGACAACTTTTCCAATACAAGCCTTTGTTTAGTGTGTTTGTGCATTTTTAATGATTTTTTAACTTAATGTGCCAAAACCGTTAAAGACAGTTATAAATAGGCGGTGGGAGTACAAAACAAAAAATTCTTGTTACTCTTTAAAACAGCTAAGTATTCATTGTCACATGACAAAGAAATTCTAATAAAATTCTGCTGGCTGGCTAATATTTTTCTTAAGTAATTTTTAATTACAACTTGAAGGAGCTATATCAACTTGGAGCAAGACGAGTGTGGGTTCTAAGTACTTTGCCTCTGGGATGCTTGCCTGGAGCAAGAACTGCAGGGGGAGGACCCTTAAGGCTGTGTGCTGAGCTTGTCAATGGAGAAGCCCGCATATTTAATGGCATGTTATTTTCAGCAGTTACTGCTCTCAGAGCCAACCTTCCCTATTATAACCTTCAGTTCGTTGATGTCTATACCCCACTGCTTAATATCATACAAAATCCTCTCCGTTCAGGTCATTAATAATTTGAATCTCCATTATAAAGTTGCTAACTATTATTACTAGTGCAAAATAATATGCTATTTGGCATTACAGCTTTCAATTTTTTTTAATATTTGATTATCTCAGGGTTTTTGAACGTGGCGTTCGGGTGCTGTGGAACTGGAACAGTTGAACTTGCAGAAACATGCAACTTAGTCAGTGGCTCGTGTCCGAATCCTGCAGCATACGTCTTCTGGGATGCTGGCCATCCAACTCAGAGAGCTTATCAGATTGTGTTCTCTTCTATACTTCGAGAATATTACAATAATGCTTCAAGCTCTCTATTGGCTGCTTCTCCTTCAAATTAATTAATTAATATTATATTGTTTCACATCAATGAAGCGTATGCTAATCTCAAAAGGATAATTAATATTATAGTAATTTTAAATATTCTAGATATTTTTCTCTCCTTTACTGCCTTTTTTTATTATTTTATTTTTTTGGTCGAAGCCTTATTTTTATTTCAACCCAACAAATTTAATATTTTTAAAAAAGGGACACGTAAAGGAAAGCTTTTTAAATGAGTTGTATTATGTAACCAGAATCATGTCCCAAGAATTTGATAAAATTCAGAGGGTTTTTTGAACCATAGGAGTGAAGATCACTTGTCCATCCAAATGTTACAAATAATGTGACATTGTTCTATATATTTCGTTGCCTAAACCACTAAAATCCGAGTCTAATAGAATTAATCTGGCTTGAATCAAGCCTACTCACTACAGGGCTAAAGCTCCCCCAAAGCTACTTTTTTATTTTTTATTTTTATTCATAAAATCCGAATCTGGTACATTAAGGTAAACAAGCAATGGTTTTTTACTATTTCAGTACATGTTCTTGGGGTAATCATATCAAATCAAACAACACGACACAACTATCAAACATAGTATGAGACCTTCGCCTGTGCAAACAAGTCAGACCACAGTGGCTAAAATCATCGAATTAGAAATTATACACACAAGCCACCATAAGTCATTAGAAAAACAAAGAATAAGTCATCCAAAGCGAATATAATCTATACAAATCAATAAAATTAAATCCGCCTCAATCAAAATTCCAAAGTTTGTCATGTTTCATAAACTTCTCTCTTTATCTTTGGCCCGTAACAATTATGAATAATTCTTATTGGCTTCCACTACTTAACTCAAAATTAAGATCAAAATCGAGCTCTGTGACTGCAGGAAGAATGAACTTCCCCACAGCCTGTATTCCCATCACCTCCAAAAAAAGGGGAAAAAGAGAGAAAAAAGAATCTGAAAATCATGGACCGCACGGCAAAATACCAGACACTAGACAAGGCTAAGAAATTTGAGGTGGGGCAGATTATGCAAGACAGTTTTAATTACTGTTGACAGCATCACCGCCACCATTTGAGAGTTGAGGCTGAATGGAAGAAGACTCTGTTGGATTTTCATCTTTAGTTGCTTCTTCCAAGGTGATGGACTGAAAATCAGCTGCAAGGTTATTGAACCTGGATCCACCAGGAGATACCAAACCAGAATCAGCTCGAAGATGAGCAGCAGGCAGCCATCTCGTCCACTCATTACGCCTCCTTAACTTGTCACCCTGCAGCAAGGTTGAGGGAAAGAAATAAGCTGCTAGATATTCAGAGAACATAATAAATAGACTAACTTTTAAAGTATTAGGGTAACCAAAGGATCATTAATTTATCCTTCACTGCTTGACTACATGTTGGTGAACAATAAATGCAACACATATTACGAGAGATTGACCCAGAAAAATAGTATAAAATTAGAACTAACCTGTATCTCCACAACAGTGGAATTCCTCAAGGAATCCAATATCAACTGAACGTTGCTTGTTAGACTTTTAACCTGGAAAAAAAGATATTCCATGGAGCAAAAACACAACTAAGGTGCTTAGTATTTACAAAAATCGAAGTCATCAAAAGCATGAGCTGAAATCAACTCTCACAATTGTCGTACCACAAGCATCTGCAGGAGATTAGATGTTGGTCAAAGGTACAACATATTTTATAAGTGCATGTGCAGAGGGGGAGGGGAAGTTTACTTAAGGACAAATAAACTAATAAGACTCTATTCAAATACAGGTGTTTCATACAACAAGGGAATACAAAACAATAGGGATACCACCAATCTTCCATTGCGATCTGTTATGGTCAGGTTTGGCTTATTAACTTATAACCTAAGGGAAGTGCCAGACAAACATCATGTCTCAGTAATGCATTCTGTACCCTTGCTTTCTTACACCACTATTGCAAAAGATACCAGTGTATAAAACTAAAAAGTTCGAGAGAAGGGCATGGGGGTGTTAGTTAATAGTATTATACTAAGCATGAGTGAATGAATATTCATTCATCAGATTTTGAAAGTTACAACTTACAAGATTGGAAGTGGAACATAATAGACAACTTCTTCGAAATTCCAATTTCTCACTCCCTACCCTTGATGGCAAACCATATAGCTGATCAATATCTTTTCACATTTCAAGTTCATCCCCACTAACACAAATCCATCCAGTTGAATAGTAGCATTATATCGGGGACAAAACGAGAAATAATACAATTAATCATTTTTAAACCACAACACTTAGGGCTCAAAGAAAGGCAAAGGTTTGAGCCCTGGAAACACCACTTGCGGTGAGGGCCAAACTATATTGCTCTGTACCCAAGGGAATTAGCCATTGGGATATGGAAATTCCCTCAGAAATCCTCTAAAAAATTAATTTTTAAGGGAAAAATAAAACTGATTTGGATGCAGAACTAACTTCAACATCATCTATAGAAGCTCTCTGAAGCATAAAGCCTTTCCCAAATAGTTCCATCCATCATTGGCACAAGTGCCATCATGTATGTTCAATACAGAGATTTCAAGGCAAAGGATAATGAGAAAATTTAAATATGAAGATGTTGCACTAGCAACATTTGAAAAGAATTAAAACTAAAACAGTTACAAACAACAAATATCAAGATTTAAGCATGAGACGTCAGACAATTAATCATGAACTACAAAATAAGATAGTATTTTAAAATTCAAATACAGTTGGAGCAGTATTACTTCAATAATAATGGGATATACTGGGAAACAAAAAAAAATCATGAACAGAACATGGGGTAAAAGGGCACCAAAGATCCCAAATATACATTACATGCTTACAACAAAAAGTGCCAGGCCTATCAGCATGATATAAACAGAATCTTATACCATTCACATACATCCCGAGTAAAATCCATTCAAAGGCAACAATCTATTGAAACAAAAGAAAAAAAATTGAAAACCTGCAAGATTAACACTTATCTCAAGCATAAAACCAAGAATTACAACAAAAACACCAATATCTATAAATTCTAGTTAATTATGATCTCAACTTATTAAATGCAAGAGCAAATTCAAATGCTCTACAAGAAAGATGCAGGAAGTATTGCCTTGTCAGAGGCACAATCAACTTACTCGAGGGAAGTTTGCTATCAAGGTAATTGGAACCCACCCCTGTTCATCCATGTTGGACCTTAAATACTCATCTTTCACTAAATTAGCATCACTGTCAAAAATAAACTAGCGATAAATAAAGAATTCAACTCTCATGGACTCGCTGACAAAATGATAAATAATAACATGAGAATAAACTTACCTAAAGTAATATTCAATTTGGTTGGCTATCATATTGTTCACATTGTTCGGAGGGGATTCTGCAGCAGGGAAATACATTGCAGGAGGAGGGTTGTGGGTATAGAATGGCATGCCCCTAAAGTGTTCCATTGGCACTGTTGGAACATAATAGAACTCTGAAAAGGAAATAAGGTGCGTTAGTTATATTACGAAACACATTTGGTGAAAATGAGAAATAAACTCACCTTGAAAGCCCATGGGGTTTCCAAAGGGTCCAATAGGTGGGGGGCCAACAAATGCAGCAGTATTAGGTGGTGGATGCCTCAATCCCCTTGGAGGCATCCTTGGCTGGTGTACATGAGCATCTCTATTATTACCATAATTCACACGATCATGATCACGCCTGCCACTGTAAGAATTATGATAGGAGCCATCTCCACGAGGATGGTGCCCAAAATTACCCCTGCGAGATGAACCCCGATGTTCATTCATCCCAGGCACAAAGCCCCCAACTGGTGGTCTAGCATCCCAGTTACTATGCCGGTAATGATCCCTTGGAGAATGGTCATGAACTCCTGGTACCACATTAGCATAAGCAATTGGAGGGAGCTGATATACAGGAAAGGGTGGTGGCGGTGGAGGTGGGGGAGGGTTGGAAAAGCCACTCTGTGCAGGACCAGACCCAATGTTGCTGCTGCCGCCTCCTCGCTTCATCGTTCTTTGCCTATTAGGTGTATTGTAATTTGTTGCAGGATTAGCTTTTGCATTTGTGTGATTAATAGCTTGTCTCTGAGGAGTTTGCGATGTTGCAGGACCCTACAAAATAACAGCAAGGTCATACAAGTAGACAAGACTCACCGGTTACTGCTATTAATGTAAATGACATAATGCTGGATAACGGCAGGACAAATTTTGTCATTATAGACTCGGGCTCATAGCAAGGCCTATACATCGCGAAATTATCGATAGACTGAATTTTTCTTTTGATCATGTCCACACTCTTAATATGTTGTCACGTACACGGTTCCCTAACAGAAAAGTCCATATATAAAAAGAAAAACAATTCACATTAAACACACAGTCAACCACAATAAGCTTCCTAGACTAAGATCATGTTTGGATTTTGCAAAACTTTTAGGATATGTTTGTGAGTCTAGATTTTGGAGCAAAATAGAGGGGAGAGGAGAATTTGTAATGTAAAATTATATCACAATTCCTCCCCTCCCCTTCAAAATCCAAACTCACAAGCATACCTTAGGGGAAAACTTTTTTTTTTTTTTTCAAATCAAGTGCTCTCTGTCAGTAAGATTTCAACTTACAGCTATTTCAAACACAAAATAAGTTAATATAAACCGACACCTGACACTAATCAACAAAACGATCAAATGGAATGTTCTTAGTTTTAATCAATAAACTAAAAGAGAATTTGCAAACAAATTTTTTTTATAAAAAAAACAGAGAATTAGGGCATTAATTGGAATCTAACCTGAGATGGAGAGAGTGATCCATCAACAGTTACAGTCTTGGAAGAAGATTCAGCTGCCAATTTACCAGACGCTTTTGTCGATTCAGACAAAGCTGGCCACGATTCAGCACCCATCACAGGACCAGCCTCAGCAACGACACCGTTCGAGGGCTTGTTCCATGCCTGCTTCTTAGAGCGAGAGGCATTGCCGTCGCCGGCGCCATCAGAGCCATCAGGAGGAGGAGCAGCTGCAACGGCGCCGCAATTGTCCGCCGGAGGCGAAGCAGGGACCGCCTTAGGGGAGGAGGAATCAGATGAGGGCTGTTGGTCTGGCGCCGATGCAGTGCTGGCGGCGAGTGAGGAAGAGGAAGAGGAGGATGATGGCGGCGGTAGCGGCGGAGATTGACGAGCTCCGGCTGCTGATTCCGGCTCACCGCCGCGTACAACCTGAGCCCACGGCGAAGGGAGGTTTTTTCGCGGGAACTTCGGGCTGTTGGAGTCCCCAGCCGACGACTGCGGCGCCGATGACGGCGTGCTAGTCTCCATTGTGGTAACCATTGCCAATTAGGGTTTCTAGTTTTTTTCCCCCTTTTTATCCTTTTTTTTTTCTCTCTGCACAGAGTGGAACTAAGAGAACTGCAGATGTTGTGACTGTGAATTGTGATCAGGGTATAGAACAAACAAGAGCATGAAATAATTTAAACAAATCCGTGAATCAGTGAATAAATAATAAATCAGAAAAAGAAAACCCACAAGAAACCAAAAAAAAATAAATTATATATATAAAGTGATTTAATTAGGGTTTGTGTTTGGGTTAGCAAATTTGGATGGATGATGGTAGAACAAAAGGAATTGTGATCTCTCAATTTTCTCTGTCTCTCACACACACGCCTCAGTACAAAAAACACCGTGATCTCTCTCCCTTCTCTCTTTTGATTTGTGTTTTGCGACTCAACACACAAACAAAGTGTTGTTACTGTTATCAATCCTATTTATCATCATGTACTGTGTTTTGTTTTTACCACTGGCATAAAACAAAATTAACCCAAACCGAGAAATGAAAATCCACTATTATTTTTTCCTTCATTTAGGATTTTGTTGTTAAAAGGTAATAAACAACACTCTGATTTAGGATTTCGTTTGGATTTAATTAGTTATTGTGAGATGATTCACAAAATTAGTTGACCAGAAATTGAAATCTTTAAAGAGCTTAAAAATATGTATGATTCGCTCTTACTCTTCATCTTCTGAAAAATATGCATCTTTTAAAATTTAAAAATGCGTATTGTTAGCATAGAGTTTATCATTTGAAAATGTTGGTTAAGAGGATGAATAATTAGAAAGTTAAAAAATAAAATATGGTAGGATAATCGTAACAAATGTGGGTTGAAAAAATGATAAACATATCTACAAAAGATACTAATAAGATAAATCTACAATTAAAGATAAGATAAAACGATTTTAAAATAAAATCTTAAATTAAGACTGTCTTCATTTTTTTGGGGGTAATGTATGCAGATTATCTTATGTTTAGTTACAAGTTTATATTTTGTCTACTTATTTATTTTTTTTATAGACAATGGGCCATGAAGGCCATGAAAACTGAATCCTAGTGATACAACCTATTCTCACACTACTCATGCTACCAAATAATTAATATTTTATTGTGATTTAATAAGTTATTATTGTTATCACTCGGTATAATAAGTCCATATTTCTTCTGTTTTCTTCTGTTGTGCTAATTCATAGTTGCGGGAAAGATCTGGTGGCTGTGGTTGTTCTCACATAATTGTAATTTGGGACAACCTGCCTAAAATTTAATAGATGATATACTCTCTGTGTGTTTATATGTATTTTCATGACGAACATATCCGTAACTAATTACTTCGTTAGCTTTGAGGCACCTCAAAGAATAAGATAGCTGATCGGGAGATTTAAGACTTTTCCATATCCAAAATCAGATATTAAACCCTTGGTATTCAGTTAAAAGTGAATAAGTTCTTACCTTTCATCCACACTCTAATTTGATGTGGGTTTTTTCTCCTATGACTTTTCCAGCAGGTCGAAAAAAGCCAAAGCCCATATTACCGAGCTTCACGATTGAACAGTGCAACATTAGAAGGCCTGCTAGTCATGGGCAAAACAAAAACAAAATAAAACAAAGCGGAAAGGCCATGGAGGCGTCGAGTTTCTTATGCAGCTAGCCATGACTCATAGGGATCAATTTCAAAAGCCCAAATTAGGCTTTGCATATGCATAAGCCTCATGTTGAAGCCAGTGTTGGCTTAATGACCAAAAACCTGCTAATGTTGGTTTATGTTCGTATATGTTTAAGCCGTTGATCCAACAAAAACAAAAACAGCCCGCTTCTGGTAGATAAATTGTGTTTTGCAACCTAGAGGGAACTATTTTTTTTCTCCTATTTAATTGTATGTATTTGCCGTAGTAATGAAAACTGGTTCGAACCGGTTGGTTCTACTGGAAAAATGATGAATGGGTAATGAAACCTGTCTGAGTTACTATTAGGATTAGCCACTTATCAAAATTGACGCGACCGGGTTTGTATCAAAACCAGTGATCCAACCATTTTCAAGAACTAGTGGAAACCGGTAATTTTTCTTTGTTTTTGCCTTTTTTGTAGTTTTGCTAAACGATATCATTTTTTAAAATCTTAAATAAAACTCTAATATGACTTATAGAAAAATGCAATAATTTTGTTTGTATTGTCATGATTTGTGAGTTTGTGATGTAAAATTTTGTGAGTTTACTTGTGTAATTATGTTTTGAACTTATCAATTATGATTTATGATTGTGAAATGTGAACAATATTTAGGAATTTATGTTATTTATTTATGTTTTTTGTATTTGAACCCCTTAAAGAGTGTCAAATTATTAATTAATTATCATTTTATTGTATTTTATGTAAATTTTTATGTATTTTTTTATATAAATTTTGTTCAACCGATTCAATCAATGATCTACCGATTAAATCATTAACCCAATAACCTAATGCCTCGACCAAGTCGAACAACTAGACGAATCTTCTAAAAACTATTATATTTGTTCTTATGGTAATCATATCAAATCATGCATAGGCATGCAATACATAAGATGGTGCAATTATTCGTATGATTTATGATAATTGACTAAATATTGCTTTTAAATATTAGCAATGGATTTTTTTAAATAATAATAACAATCAAATTTAATAGTTGGTTGAAATCAAAATAATAATATACATTATCTTAATATATATTATCTTATCAACTCAATTCATAGGTTAGAAACTTTGTGCATTTTTGAGCTTTTTAAAATTTAATTAATTCGAATGCATGAACAACATTGAAACATTGTGAGGAAGCTACAAGAAGTTTGCCCGGTAGAGATAGTTGATAAATCAAATATTTTTATTTTCCGAATAACCAACCTTTTTTTTATAGTAATTTTGCAGATTTGGTCACATATTCCAATATAACTAAAAATGGAGTTTTTCCTTTCTTTCTTTTTGACGTGAAAATTGGAGTTTGTTAGCAAAAGAGTCCTGCATTTTAAAATGATTATATTTTTAAGTACCTGCCATTGTGTATCCTAATTCGCAACGCACTATATTATCTTTCAATTATCTCAGCAAAACTAAAAAGAAATTATCACAAAAAACTTAATTTTTCACATTTTAAGCCACGCTCAACATCACAACAAATACCATAGGTTTGTATTATTAGAAACGTACAATATTGCCTCTAGTTTTACACATGCTAAACCATAATATGTTACTAGAAATTGTAATTCTGCCTCCCGTTTTACATATTTTAAACCATAATATGTTCCTAGACATTATAGTTCAGTTACCGATAAATTAGCTTCTTTAAATAAACTTACAATTGATCAAGATGATACAATGAGATATCGTAATGTGTTTGAGATTTGTTAGCATGTGATGATAGTGCTTAATGAATACCCTTTCATTTAGCAACTCCGCAACTGCAATACCTTTTCACGCTAAAAAGAATGGTAATGTAGCAATAAATACTTAAAAATTTCAACAACCACGGGGCCCTACATGATGCAATCAAAGTCCCATACCTCTGAGCTGGGAATCTACCATGAGGGTACCTAGCAATGGGTAAGATCCACTCGTCCAGTGATAGAAAATACAGAGAAAAACAAAGTGAGGAAAGGGCCTGATTTAGTGGTTGGCTTGACCCAACACGAGAAAAATGCTGCATACGTTCTGACGCGACTTTGACTGAGAGCGACTTAGAGGAAACTTCTTCTTTTCCATATTTCGCTGTTCATATTTGTTCTTCTCGTTTGAACTGTTTGTATATCCACACCATCTCATTTCTAATTTGTTAAATTCATGCAATTATCGATATAGTTAACCCACGGTAAGTAATATGCTACTCATGATTAATCAGTACCACGCCATCAAATGAAAATTCTGTGTCATTAAATAGTATTTCTTTTACCATCTTTTAATTATTTATTGACACATGAAGAATATATATTATATGTTTAATAACTTATAAATTTTTTAATTTTTTTAATTTTTACTCTCCACATATCAATAAATAATTAAATAAATAGGAAAATAGACACTATTTTGGGGGATAATTTCCATCCCCGTGCCAACTACCATAAGATTATATTGTCGAATCCTCTGGGCCATGGATAACATGATATTAACCTGTAGTATAATCAGCACCGCACCATTGCACCACCTACCATAATGTTGTCACATTTGTGTTGCGTGTCACAGCAAATAAATAAATTGATTAGCCTGTGACGAACTCATTAATTAAAGATGCGTAGGAATTAGATTCTGGGAACTTAGAATAATATTTTCATTTTTAAAAATTAATTTTCATACATTTAGATAAATTTTAAAAAATGATTACAATTTTTAAAATTCTTTTTTTTTAAAATATGAAACAAATACACCCTTATATATATATATATAGAGAGAGAGACACACACATACACACACCAGTATTTTGTTATCACTTAAGGGTGATAAGACTATCAACAAATTCCCGTTAATTACATTTTTTGATGTGAAAATATGTCCAATAACCTCTCAGATTCTTAATTAAAATCCCTACTTTTTTCGATAACTTTCAATATCTCCATTATTTAATCATTTTGTTTGAGTTTTAAATTAACTACGCCCCAATATACAATGATCCATCTCACATGCATTGTATTTTTTTTTTTATTTAAATCGTATCAACTTTGTTATATTTAATGGTTTTTTTTTTGTTATTTTTTTGACTGGTTTTTTGACCATTCAAAAATTTCTGGGTAGTTTCTGGTCGACTATATATATGTAGTTTATTCAATACTATGGAGTATTAATCAATTAAGTCCACGTACTGACTAAAATAATATACTAGTAATAAAGTTGTGGAGAATCTTAAACAAGTAGGGCCTGCTTAGTTTTTATTTTTAAAATTTTGTAAAAAAAAATTAAAAATTGAAAATTATAATTTTAAGAATTTTTAATATTTTTTTATAAAATCTAAAAAATTAAAATTAAAATTAAAAATTAAAAATTCCAATCAAATATGCTCTAATATTCTGATTGGTGAAGTTCAATGGAAAGGCAGATGCACGTCTAAGTTATTAATATCTATATTTTTGCTCTTATAATTATATGACCATATTTTAAGTATTTGTCAATAATACCTAGGATGAGAAATATCATAATATGAAAGTACCTCATAATTTCCTACGATAATGACTACAATAATTTTCCTCTATATAACGGGAGTGTCCTCTAGTCTGAGTCTATCAGTGGCTGCTGCTTTCACTGCTTTTCTGAAGTTCCCATTCAAGTTTCTGGGAAGGGAGATTGTTCTCTCACCATTCAACAACTCTCTGTTTCTTCTGCCACGACTGTGTATATTATTATTATGGCACAGACTACACCGAATCACACACAAACCGTGTCTGGGTGGGCTGCTCATGATTCTTCTGGCAAGATCACCCCATACACCTTTAAAAGAAGGTACTTTGATTAACCCCGAACATTATCATGCAGCTTTGATTGATTCTTCGTTGTGAATATAATGTAAACAACCAAAAAAAAAAAGTTTCTGAGTAGTGACCATATATCTTCCATGAAATCTGGTATGCAGGGAGAACGGCGTTAATGATGTCACCATACAGATCTTGTATTGTGGGATTTGCCACACGGACATCCATTACGTTAAAAATGAATGGGGCATCACTATGTATCCTGTTGTGCCCGGGTAACTATACATTCATTTTTTCAATCCCATCTTCCCTTTCCTTTTCTCTGTCTCTTTAAATAAAGTCGATGAATAAATATTGTTAGTGTTGGGAGAGCTTTATCTCAATAGTAGATCAATCCTGGTCGAATCAAATCAGTAATTAATCAGTGGATCGATCGCGGGTACCGGTGGTTTAGACGAAAAAGAATATATATATATATATATATATATATATATATAAAATTTGGAATTCTCATTGAGGAGCCAAAGAAATGAGCTGAAAATTTGATCAATACTTTTCTCCCTATCCCTCTTACTAATTCTATCACAAAGTCATTGTCACTGCTGAGATGCTCATACATAGGAATGAATGTCCAATCTCATGTATGTGTGTATTTGTATACGTTGGCGGTGTTTAATTTGTGTGTAGGCACGAGATCACTGGGGTGATAAGCAAGGTGGGGAGCGAAGTGAAGGGGTTCAAAGAAGGAGACAGAGTAGGGGTGGGGTGTTTGGCGGCCTCATGTTTGGATTGTGAGCACTGCGAGAACGGTCAGGAGAACTACTGCGAGCAGTTGCAGTTTACATACAATGGAGTTTTCTGGGATGGCAGCATCACCTATGGTGGCTACTCCAACATGTTGGTCGCAGATTACAGGTTCATAATTATACTCACCCTTTCCCTCTTTCCTTTATTTATTCAGTTGAGCTTTTTTTTTCTTGTTCAGGATTTAGTTAGTATAATATTGTGACACTCTATTGATAGTTTGATGAATGGGTGAGTTGTATCAGTTGATTTTATCTACCACCTCTCATAATTGTTGTCAAGGCTTTCGGTAAAGAAAATTGGTTGAGTAACGTTGCTATTGTTATTTTGTTATCTCTAATCTTATAGATTATGCTACAGGTGATAGGTCTACTAAAATTGAAATTCGCCTAAACCCATCTCTTAAAAAATTAAAATTTTAAAGAATATGTAAATAGGAGTTTATTGGTAATTTTGCCTCAAAATTTACAAGTTTTGGACATGTAATTTTAAGTTATCTAGAAACATAGGAATTAATTTTTGGTGACACATTCAAAACAGAAAAAAATAGTTTTTATTTCTTTAAATACACATTTGAGAAAGAAAAACTGAAAAATATGATTTTTGGAAAGTTTATGACTTGAGTGACCCGCCTTTTCTATTCCCATTTATTGTGCACTGGCCATATCACATGGGAGAACGCGAACAACTCTAACGTATACAGTATGTAAAGACGCAGACCTAAGAACCATAAAAACGGATTTACCTTAAAAGGTCGGTGGGGTCAAGAACTAAGTCAGTTGTCAATGCTCCTTACTTTTCAGAGTATCTGCTAATTTTCGGAAAAAGTCATCTTTAAAATATTTATTAATTTTATATTTTAATAAAGTAATTTTTTTTTCATTCCAATAATATCTTTAAATAATTAATAATTTTTTATATAATTTTTTATTTTAATTATTTAATATATTTTATAATTAATAATTATTAAAATATATTAATTTATATATTATTATTTTATATAAAAATGCTTTATTTTTATATTTTTTTTAATATTTATATTTGTTTAAATTTAACTGATATATTTTATTATCAGGGAGGGAGTAGTAGTGAGTATGGCTATTATAGTGTAGAAGTACTACATTTATGAGCGTGTCTTGTCCCCTGTGCTTATATTTATTTTGCCACAGAAAGTACAAAGTAGCTAGCTAGCTAGCTTGGACCTTTTCTTATTTCTCTTTTTCGAAAGCACCTTTTTATCTAAGAAGTTTGATCTTTACCTTTTAATTAATATGTTAATGAAAGGTAAGGCTATGTTTTTAATGTTATTCTGGACGGCATGGCAGGCACTCTGTCATTAACTATGTGTTTGGATGTTGTTTTGGAACATAAGGAAAAAGACAGTGAGGGGCAAGAAAGACCTTCCAGGCCCGCAAATTTGGGGGTCGAGGAGGGATAAATGTGTTGTAGCTTTTTTTTTTTTTTTTTTTAACTCTTTTGATCATTTGAATTTCAAATTATATCCATAAAATATAAGGATAAAAATAAAAAATAAAATTTATATATTTTTTTTCATTTATTTGGATTATAAACTCCTAGATAAAATATGATTTACTCTCTTTCATTTCACTACTCATCTTTTTTTACCTTTCCATTAATTATCATTCCCTTCTATTATTTATAAACCTTCTTATCATAGTCTAAGAATTACAATCAGCTATCTATAAGCCTATAACTAAATCTATTAGTCGAATATTTACTCATTAAGTTCTGCCTTTCTCTCAACTTTTGTTATCTAACGTTTTCACACTTGGATGAACTCCACTTGTTTTAGTCAAATAAGTTTGAAGTTAAGTATATTAAACTAAATATATTGAATCTGGACTAGTTCAACCACCAGTATTAGTGTAGGAGTATTACACTTATTTTAATCCCTTTTCTTCTTCTCATGCACTTCTAATTATATATTCATTAAGAAAGCGTCCCTAAATTTCATGTAGGCTAACTTGTAGTATTTCAAGTTTACAACAAGAGCATTAAAAAAAAAAAAGGGTAAAGGCGATGCAGCTGTTTTCAGGAATAGTGTGAATTAACTAGTAATTTTGTCTTTTTTTCTGAAGAGCGTGGTATTTAATTTTGGTATGTAGATATGTGGTACACATTCCGGAAAACCTGCCAATGGACGCAGTGGCACCTTTGCTGTGTGCTGGAATAACAGTGTTCGCTCCTTTGAAAGACCATGATTTGGTGGCATCAGCAGGGAAAAGGATTGGGATTGTGGGCTTGGGGGGCCTTGGCCATATAGCAGTCAAGTTTGCCAAGGCATTCGGCCACCATGTTACCGTCATTAGCACTTCTCCCTCCAAAGAAGCTGAGGCTAAGCACCGTTTGGGAGCTGATGATTTCATAGTCAGCTCCAACCCCAACCAAATGCAGGTTTGATATATATTATTGCCTTCATATATATATATGCTTGTCTTAGGAGTTTTAAATTTTAATCATGTGAGTAGATAGAAATAATACAGAGGAAACCTTTATTGTCATTTTGTGTCGTCTAGATTCGAGTCAAATTAATTAGAATATTCTCAACCTTTTTTTTTTCTTTTTTGTATACTCAACTTTAAGATATAAATAAATGGTTTAGGGGAAAAAACTGCCATTTCCTCTTAAAATAATATTATCCTCATCATTCTCCTGATATTCAATATTCTTCTTGTATAATAATTAGAAAGATGATCAGAAGAATTCATGATATAAAATTATTAAAGAAAAATATTATAGGATTGTGTCTATTTAACGAGTATTATTATCTGGACCAAGTATGATTTGTTACCTTTGGGCTTTGCTTAATGGGCTGGGCCCATATCAATTATCAAATGATTTGACAGGGTGGGAGGAGAAGCCTGGATTTCATTTTGGACACGGTATCAGCGGAGCACTCTCTGTTGCCCATCTTGGAACTGCTCAAAGTCAACGGAACTTTGTTCATCGTGGGTGCACCAGACAAGCCACTACAATTGCCCGCTTTCCCACTGATATTTGGTAACATTATTAACCTTAGCCTAAAAAAATAATCATTAATTACCCGTACATTCATTTGCTGATTAATTAATCACGACTGGTTTTTATATATTTCATAAGATATTGCAAAAGAGAAGTTGTTACAACCTATAGTAGTTGGGCCCACTATCTAGGCCTATAAAAGTTAGTTAGTTTGTTAGTCATATATACAAGGGACTATACTATTATAATGGATAAAAAATAGTTAAATCTGAATGAATTTGATTCATTTTAGGTCTTTCTGTGCAACTCAAAAAAGGGAGATCTAACAGAAATTATGAATACTAAAATAGTTGCTCGTAGTGGTTTGATTGATTAACACTTTAATTTGTGACAGGCAAGAGATCAGTGAAAGGTGGGATCATAGGAGGAATAAAAGAAACGCAGGAAATGCTGGACGTTTGTGGGAAGCACAATATCACGTGTGACATCGAGTTGATCACACCAGACAGAATCAACGACGCTTTGGACCGCCTTGCCAAGAATGATGTCCGCTACCGTTTCGTCATTGACATTGCCGCCGACAACGCATCAAATAACTAGCTAGCTTAATTACCCTTTAATTATCATAATTGTAATAATACATATTAATTATTGTTCTGTATTCTCTGTTTGTGAGAAGTAGTAATAAGAATATACCAGCCGGATGTAATAAGCAAATTCAGAGGCTCTTGTGACTCCATTCTCCAATCAGTTCTCTCATTTCTTAGTTTATTACCATTAGTCTTATTTATACAGGAGATTAATTTTTATCCATTTATAAAATATTGTTTATACAGTTAATTAATCACGTCTTATTATATGTTCAACTTTTAAGGTCACTTCTGTAAAAGTCAATAATTTTAATAGTATGATGATATGTAATTATATAACTGTGTAAAAAAGTTTTGTATATATCAAAATTAAATCTGTGTAGTGTAGTAGCATAAACTATCCAACCAATTAATTGACCAGTAAAAATATCTTGATAATTAATATTAATTAAATATTTGCTTTGCTTATCAACCAATCGTTGATGAATATTTCATGACAAGTAATTGAAGACATGAAAAAGGAGAAAGTCTAGTATATATGTTCCGGAATTTCTGATGAAATTATTTATTTGCAATTGCAACTTTGAAGATTGCTTTTCTTTTGATCTATTGCTTTGTTTAAGGACCAAGGTTTCAAATCTCCGCTACAGACATGAGTAATGGTTTTTTTTATCCAAAAAAAGGGAAAAAAAGAAAAGAAAAGAGATCACGGGATATTATTATAAATTTGATTTCATTAAGAATTTAAGATCAATATACTGCAAATATAAAAAAAAAATTTACACGGTAAATCAATACAATTTTAAGAAAATGTCATGTTATATCATGATAGGTAGCTATTCACCATGATTTATTAAATTTTTATTTAAACCGTCTATAAGATTAATTTTTATTTAATCAATCCGAACTAGCATCCCATACCTCCCTTCAAGTTGGTACTTGCTAATCATTTTATCTCCTCTTTTAATTGGTGGTTGATTAATCATGAATATTGATTGGATATTCTTAAGAAACAAAAAAGAAATGTTAGTTCTATCCGAAACAAAAGAAAGAACGAAATGTTAGTTTGATCAACGTCACTATTTCTCAGTTATCTGGATTCTCTCTGTATATCATTAGATATTTTGATTTGTGAAATTTTAAAAAACATTCAGACCGGCCTAACCTGAAGGTTTGCTTGACGTGCAGAGTGAAGAAACTTAACTAAAGGTTGATGGAAACATTAAAATTATAATCAAGCCAAAATTGTTCTCGTTCTGGTATAGCCGCAATCGTTTCATAAGCAACAACATTGAAATAACAAATAATAGGAGATCTATACTTTTCAATTATAATTTAACTTAAAAGATTTTGGCTTGTAGGCTATGAAATGAGATCTCAAATTTAGTAATATAAGAAGGGGGGAAAAGAACTCTACGATGCCAATCAATAATGCAGTGGAATCACAGCTTGTGCGCACACATGGGTCCTAGGTACACACTTTCCTCTAAGGGTGATAAGACTATCAACAAATTCCCGTTAATTACATTTTTTGATGTGAAAATATGTCCAATAACCTCTCAGATTCTTAATTAAAATCCCTACTTTTTTCGATAACTTTCAATATCTCCATTATTTAATCATTTTGTTTGAGTTTCAAATTAACTACCCCCATTATACAATGATCCATCTCACATGCATTGTATTTTTTTTTTATTTAAATCGTATCAACTTTGTTATATTTAATGGTTTTTTTTGTTATTTTTTTGACTGGTTTTTTGACCATTCAAAAATTTCTGGGTAGTTTCTGGTCAACTATATATATGTAGTTTATTCAATACTATGGAGTATTAATCAATTAAGTCCACGTACTGAATAAAATAATATATGAATAATATAGTTTTGGAGAATCTTAAACAAGTAGGGCCTGTTTAGTTTTGATTTTTAAAATTTTGTAAAAAAAAATATTAAAAATTAAAAATTATAATTTTAAGAATTTTTAATTTTTTTAAATAAAATCTAAAAAATTAAAATTAAAATTAAAAGCAGCATTTACCAAATTCACACGCGAAAATCGAGGTCACCATTCACTCAATGAGTGAAAAACTATGTAAATTACCACTCGAATATATGTATTTATTTATATATATAATTTTCTTTAGTATGATAACAATTATTTCAAAAGATGATTGTAACAAAATTACACAGGTGAAAAAAATATATATTAACGAGCTTCTAGAAAAGGAATGGGCACCCGAAGTTTTAGAGAGGTAGGGACGTATGGTTATTAGTGTCTTTTGGGTTGTGACCTTTTTAATTCTTTATCCCCCTTAATTGGTCCGTTGTATTAATGTTTATCGGTATTAAGCTTCACGGATATGTAGCTTTTTAGTTGGATTTTCAATTAACTTTTTTTTTTCTAGCATAAAAAAAATTAAAAAGTGTAAAAAATGAATTGTGCAACGTCATGCACAAATCCTACTAGTTTATATCGGAGTCAATTGAATAACAACTTCCTTGCCTTGTATATATTTTAATTTTTCAATCACATAATCAAGTAGAATTGAATGGTTCTAATCGAATACTAATTACTTTGCGTCAAGTATCAACATCAGGATTCAGGCCAGAGTGATGCGTAAGATAATAAGGGCATGCGGCCTGTACCTATCGACGGGATGAACTCATGGCCTAGTTTTGATTAGAATTTTGTTTTTAATGAATTCATGGTGTAGGTTTAATTAAGAAGAATCTTTCACATTAACTCACAAATTTGCTACGAAAGATTTGTAACCATTAACGAGTCCTACGTGGAAAACAGATATCGATTGAATGAGAAGTGTAGGACCCCACGTTAATATCTTCCCTTAGCGCCACCTGTGCCTCACATATCTTACACACAAACGCGTTCGTTACCAACAACTAATAATATAATATAATATCTCATGTCAGGTCTTGGACTCGCTCGCTAACAAACACGATGTTCCGAGATTTATCCACAATCTGTGGAAGGATGCACATAAGGACTCCATCTTCATTTCAAAACCCAACCCTACCCACAGGGAATATTGAAGAACAATTTACTTTATTTTAGAGAAGCGACGTTTACAACCAGAATTTTAAATATTAAGAGGGTATGAGGATTAAATTTTACGTATAAATATTATTATTATTTATGGATAATTAGGATTGAATATTAATTATTAATAATTAATATTTATGTGGTGACTTAAAAAAATTACATTATTATATGGTTTAATTATGAGTGTTTATATAAGTTTTGACGTTCAAAATTTACTGTTTTTACTCTCAAAATAAATTATACATCTTACTTGAGTCATTTCTTATGTTTTATTAGTTATATTTCTAATAAATATAATAAATGTAGTAATGTTAATAAAAAATAATAATCAATAATAAATTTGAAATATTTTTATTATATGTATTAATAATATAGCTAAAATTTACCGCTATTAATATATGATTTTCATATTTTTAATAAGCAAACTTACTAAAAATACAGCTAGATTAATAATACTCTTTATTTTGCATGTTTTGTTCCTAGGTTAGAAAATTAATGAATATTCATCCATAAAAAAAAGATTAATAGATGTTATCCACCGAATAATAACGGGTATTGATACAACCATGAGGCGTAGTACAGTTGGTAGCTAGCTGGACTCCTTAAACATCTAGTTAAGGGTTCGATTCCTGACGGTGTGGATGGAAAAGGTTTCATGGCCAGATGTAAGACCCACATATGTGAGTTCTACGTCTCGAGGGGATTAGTCATTATTTCCGGCAGTGAATACCCTTAATTTATCAAAAAAAATAATGGTTATTGATACCTTTAAAATTATCATGGTTACAAAAGGAATTTTCATATATAAAATTTATTATTGTAAATATAATAAAACAGTAGCTCTCATCACACGCAATTACCCCGATTTTTTTAGTGGGCCTCTCAAACTATTATAGAAATTATACTTGTATAATATTCTTATATCATAGGCAGAAAAAAAAAACAAGTGGACCTAGATAAATAACAAATTAAAATTAAATGAATCCACCACCTTGTTCATTCCTTTGTCTATATTGCAAGAATACTATACAAAAATATTATATAAATATCATTTTTCAACCATCAAATATTGAAATTTGGGTAGTATTATTTGAATATAAAAAATGTTCTATCACATTCAAAGATTAAAAAGTGAGTATCTCAATAAATACTTATTTTTTGAGTATTAAAATAATATTATATATATATATATATATATATATAGGTGCATGTTAGTTAACAACGTTAACAGAAATTTGCCTAGAGTATGATGCCACGATGTCATCAGACGATGAAGCCTAAATTAAAGGGGGAAAACAGGATGGGCAGTGTTAATTGTGAAGCAATAATATAAAAGAGTGGAAATAGATATTTGTGTTTAGATAGATTGAGGTTGTAGGCTGCCTTGTGTCGACGTGGGAGAGAACACAACGTGTCAGGTACGATAACGTGAGAACTAAGCCATAAACTTAACCATTTGTGGTGCTCCGAGCTGCCAACTGGATTTCTTCTCTTTTCCTTCTTAACTTCTCTTCAAGCCAGAAATTACACAACACCTTTTAATTTCTCTGATCTCTCTCTCTCTCTCTATATATATGTATAATATATACTTTTGTGTGTCATGATTCCTTCATTTACTTGACTTGATTAGCGTTCAGTGTTCCATGGTTGAAATCAGCAGAGATCTCTTAGATGACATGACACACACTTGGTGGTGGCTTTGTTCTCCGCGAAGAAGAAGAGCAGGTGATGTCAATAATATCTAATAATATCTCCATGATCTCTTTCTCTCTTTTTTTTTTCATATACTAATATATCAAAGTATATCTTATTGCTTGTTATATGTTTCAGCTTTTCTCTCCCGTTATGATGAATCCCATTAATTAAAGGGTTGTTTAGATTTCGCAAAAGAAACATATTTGAGGAATGTTGAAACCATTAGTTAACCAAATTCAAGCTTCTTTCTATGAGCCTTAATTAGCTTTTACTTTTTCTTAATTAGATTATTTAGAAAATGCCTACTTTTGTTTTTTGTCATAAACCATAGAGGATTGATGAAGATGATCAACTACTCTATTTCATTAATTAACCATTCGATCGATGCATTAGTCGTTTTATTAAAAATTAAAAATATGTAAAAGTAGAAAACAATAATAATAACCCACTAAATTAAGATGTCAAATCATGAATAAATCACATTAACACTTTCTGTCTTTCTCCAATGATCAGCCAACAATGAAGTTCATTTTATGCAAATTGACAGGTAGATCACGGAAAGAATGTGACCAAGATAGCTTGTGCATTAAGCCAAGCGTCAACGAAGAATACTTGGAAGCATTCAGAACAAAGTCTTACATCGAAATATGCAACAAAGCACAAGGGCAGCTTGGAAGGACAATTAGCACCACAAGATCACTCATGTCCTCAAATAATTCTCCAACACCTTCTTCACTTCCATTCTGCAAGCACCTCACCGAATACTTGCTTGAGCCGCGGCAAGAGATCATAGCACACATGACAGAGAGCATGAAGGTTCACCATCTCCTTGTGGACTACTTCGAGGCCAGCTTAGAAGCATGCCATTGTTGTGACACAATCCTTGAAGGGGTCCATTCAATGAGGCTTTCCTATAGAAGAATCACAAGGGTTGTTAAGCTAAGCAAAAGGGTGCTTGATG
Source organism: Dalbergia cultrata (assembly GCA_031216105.1). Classification (NCBI taxonomy): domain Eukaryota; kingdom Viridiplantae; phylum Streptophyta; class Magnoliopsida; order Fabales; family Fabaceae; genus Dalbergia; species Dalbergia cultrata. The sequence goes on along the minus strand of JAVHNL010000108.1, from coordinate 57,075 downwards.
ATTGTGCACAAGATCACCCCAATTGCTGCAATGACCAACAAACCCAAAAGGATGTGATCTATAGAGAGCTTACATCTTTTGCATTGCAGAACAACCCTTTGTCCACCATTAGCACTGTTCAATTCCGTGGCGTTCATGACAGGTACATGGAACTTCTCCATAGGCTGAGATCAAAGAGAGGGAGGATTAGAAGGAGACTAACATGGAAGAGTGTTTGCAAGAAGGTTGCAGGAGTTGCTCTTGTAACTTCACACGGTGCTGTTCTTATTGCCTTGTTGGTGTTTGCTTTTCATAGCATTGTTGGGTTGGTGGCTGCACCAAGCATTGTGGGTGGTTTGGTTGGTTTGTTCATTAAGAGGATCAAGAGCAGTGCTCGTGAGAGGCTTGGCACAAGCTCTTATTCTGAGAAGCTGTGTGAGCAACTTGATGTGGCTGCAAAAGGGGTTTACATACTCATCAATGATTTGGACACAATGAGTAGGATGGTGAAGAGGCTGCATGATGAGGTGGAGCATAGGAGGGTGATTGCTGATGTGTGTGTGAGGAATGGGAAATGTGCGATATTGAGGCAGGTTGTGAGGGAGTTTCGTGATCATGAGCCTAGCTTTTTGGATCAGCTGGAGGAGCTTGAGGAGCATATTTACCTGTGCTTTCTCACCATAAATAGATCCAGGACGCTCGTTGTGCAAGAAATTAAGGACGAAGTAAATTGAAACAGAAGAAATTGACACCTCTCTCATTCTTTTTGAAAATTTTTTATAGAGAAATTCTTATGTATTTTGTATAGTAAGAGAAAAATCTTATTCTCTTTTATTCACTATCATTGGTTGACACTTCAACCAAATCGTAGAAAATGTAATAAAAGTAAGAAACAACAATATTTCACAGATCTGAGGCGTATGATCAATAGAACAGAATAAATTATACCTAGGAATTTCTCAAATTTTTTTAGCGGTGCAAAAGTTTCATATCAAACTTCTGTGCTGTCACAAAGCACGGAGGAAGGTTTCAAAGGTGGCTCTTCCTTCTCAAGGACCAGGTGGATTTGATGAGTGCTCATTATATATAATTCAAATCGTTTTTGTTTCCTTTTTAGTTTTCTTAGACCAGAATTATGCTTGTCAAAGTCACATGCATAAAGTAAAAATCTAAGGTTCATGTCAGGAAGAACTATTTTTTATTCTAATTTCTCTGCTATGAATTTCTATTGTACATACTGATTTGTAGACTTCAATACTGGGCTTGGAATACATTTGTCTCTTCCCAATCATAGAAGCAAAATATTTTTTGAATATCTGAAGTTCGAATATCATATATATATATATAGACAATAGTTAATGAAATGTAAGAATAAGAGACGGATCCACATTAAAGGAGGTGGGGGCTTATGCCCCCAAAGCAATTCTAAGACTTTTTTAAAAAAATTATATAGGCATATAAATTTTTGATCCCATAATTTTATTAAGTTTGATCCTAGCTCTACAGGAGAAAAAATAATAAAATATAGTACAATGTACTTATTTTTATAGTAATATTTGATTCTTGTCTTTTATTCTCAAAATTTTTTAGATTCGTAATAAATGAGAATAGGTGGGATATATCAACATGTGGGTATCAAAATAGAATAAAAAAATTAATTTTTAATATAATTCAATTTTTCCTGTATACTCATTTCATCACACTCTCAATCTTTCTAAATGTATAATTATTTGTTGCATTACAAGTAATGGACTAGTGTATTTATACAAGAGAAATATTTAATGGGAGCATCAACGAACGACACTCGACAACATTCACAGGCCACGCCATTCTAACTACAACAAAGCAAACAAATAAGCACAAACTTAAACTTCACCACCTTTGATCACTTCAACCTCCAGCTGCTAGAAAAGCTGCAAGAGACAATGGTTATTACAACTTACAACTACATGCTAAGTTACAACCAACAAGCGAATCCTTCACTCATTTATAAGAACGTATTGAGGTGTGGAATGGAGATGATCCTTTTCCTCCTCCATTACGAAATTATAATAAATAAGATCATAATATACAAAGACCTTCTAGAATGATGCTATTTGTACATGAAAAGTAAACAATTTTGATGGACATAGTAGAAATTTTACTAAAATATAATTTTACATCCAGAATTGTTAGCCTTTAGATGAATAAGTAGGTTGTACCACTTTATTTCATCAAACAATTACTGTGACTTTTATTTTCTGGATGTGTTGCGTTACTCAAATATAAATATCATCTAAGGTGTTTACAATCAAGCCTGATTTCTTGTCCACTACCACTGGTGATGCTGCTCATCTTGATCATGGACTTGACAAAGGCTCTTTCAAACTCCTTTTGGGAATCAGCAAACCTGGAAACCAATGCTTTAGTGTTAGGATGAGAGAGGAGCGCTTGATCAGAAGAGAACACACTCTTTCCTTGCAGGATCAGCTTGTAATAACCATTGTCAAACCTGGCAGAGCTAGAATCCAGTGGGGTGCCTGCATTTTTGGCCTTGTTATGAGAGGGACATATGCTTCTGAGGCTGTTGGCAAATGATGGGTTCATGGACGGGTCAATGTCTTGGTTGGGGCTAAAGTTGTGGATTCTGTTCTGGAATGATGAACAGTGAGCGAACCCAAGGGTGTGACCACCTGCTTATAACATAACATCATATCATGTAATAAGTTAAGGAAAATGTTTAATAAATGCATGAAGTATATACAGTAGATATATATTAATATGAGAGTATGTGAGTTTTAAATATACATGTATCAAAGTGAGATTGATATATATTGTATATATTTAAGGGAAGAGAGGTGTGTTGAATTTAGTGTCCTCAGCCACTACTCTAAAACTAATATTGATAGCATGACCAACAATTTTTCAGTGATGATTAAATTTTTCTTTCTTTAGTGGGTAGTTATTAATGTTTAGGTAAAATTAATTTGATTGTTTTGATACGAATTTACAGTACTCAAGGTTTTAAATTGCGGATTGCATCACATAATACGATCACAATATTGTGCGTGGTTGTTATCCGCAACACAATCACATCGAACCGCAATTATGGTGTGATGCATTTTCACATAAATTGACCACAACGTAGGCACAACGCAACCGCATCAGGGCCGTAACGGACCACATCAAGGCTGCATTGAATCTCATCAGGGCTGCATCGGACAGTAACCAGCTCTTTTTCAATTTGAAGACCCGCAAAAATTTCACCCCACATCAGTCACAATGGGCGTTGCCATAGCCGCATTTTCAGCAACCGCAATTTAAAACACTTACAATATTAGCTCGATTGTTTAATTATCTAAAAATAGGGAGCTACACTAATGTTTGATCGAAGTCATATGGAAAATCATGATAGTACTATGTAGCTGTAGAGGCGAGCAAATGCAGTTAGTACTATATATTCCTAATTATTAGTCAGATAGTTTTAAAAATTGATTTTCTGTTTTGTATTAGTACCTGAGAGGGCTACGAGATCTTCCAAGGAAAGGCCTCTCTGAGAGAAGCTTTGTTGTAATTGGGAGATATTGAAGGTGGGAGCTGGCAATTGTCTGGTTTCAGTGGCCTTTGATATTCTTCCATCTTTTCTTCCTTTAGGCACATCCCAAGTGGGTCCTCCTGACTGTCGCCACTCAAATGCCCCAAAAACAAAAACATACAATTTACTAATTAATATATTTGTGATATTCGTTTTGCCTTAATTGTACACTTGCAGTTAAGAGTTTGATCAAAATTATCTCAATTCAATAACTCAAAAACATGATCAAATCGTTTGTGACTCTGACCAGAGTAACAGCATCTCTTGCAGCAAGAGCCAAGATATCAGCACAAGATACGACCCCGGGACAAACGGCTTCCACTGCTTTCTTAGCGTTATCAATCACATAAAATGCATGCAAGGAAATGTTGGGAGGTCCATCCTTTTCTGCTTTATTATTTCCCTTTGATTCCAGCAGAACAGAAGCATCACAACCCTTTACAGAAGTGCACACATAGATCAGTTACGCAGTTATGGATGCATAATGCATGTTAAATTTTAACTATAGAGTGTTCCTATACAAGCTTCTTCAAGCTCGCCCTGTGTGCTATTCAAGATTCACTCCCTTGTCTCTAGATCCTACCAATTTTATTATAAGTACGTGTGTTTAAATATAAAGTGTTAGATTTGTATTTATAGATAGAGTTTCTTTCAATGGAGGCAAATTAGAAGGACAAACAAAAGTTGCATACCCTTATGAAGCAATCATGAAAATGCATCCGAAGGAGAGCAGCTGGGACAGTTTTGTCATTCATGGTTGCCTTATGAACAGCACCAGCTACGATGGACTCAACCTGGGGGCATGTATGTTCATAGTAATTCACACTTAGTAGTGCACTTCCTAGAGAAGTGAATAAGGACACAAATGTGATAATCACTGCAGCAAAGGACGCCATATTTTCTAATCACAAGTTCAAGCTTGGTTTATGTGGCTTGTTAGAAACATTAATCAAGGGGAATGCTATTTATAGGGAAGGCAATGAAACAGTTGACATGGAGTTGTTAAGGGCATGTAAGTTGTTAAACGTATTTGGTGATCTATGACCCTATTAGTAGTGGTCTAGTGGAATAGTGTATTCGAAGCATCTTGTACCAAATAAACAAAAGTTGCATTACATTTGGTATATTTTACTTTGAAGCGAACATTAGTTCAAAAGTACACCCAAGATATATATATATATATATATATATATATATATATATATATATATATATATATATATATGGTTCTCGACTTCTTCGTTATAAATTAGTTGGCTTTATTTTCTATTCATTTTTTCGGTATAATTGAAGCTGTATTGTTGACCTGTCGCCGATTCTCATAGAATTAATAATACATCGTACTTTTGAACGAGACGAGTTTATTTTAGGATTGCACTGCAATCTTAATTTATTTGCTTCAGCCCCAATTTTAAAGTAATGGAAAGGGATCTCTTGGTTGGAGTTGCTGGACTAGCGTATCGACTCCACAATGAATAGTTGGGTGGTTTGGCTTCAACCAACACTGCATCTTTGCTTAATCTTATAGTTCAATATTAGAATAATGATATTTGGATACGAAAATTAGTCACATTAAAACCAAAGATCAACATTGATGGATGTTAACTGAAAGAGAGAAAGTAATAATAAACCTACTACTCTTTAAATTTGCTCTCTTTAAGTATAGCACTAATAAAAGATATCTAATTTGTATCTACAAATATAATTCCTCTCAACATTATTGTATCAAGTGATTCTTGATACAGCAAAAGTAAAGTTATAACTACTGGTTAGAGGGGATGTTATTTAAACAAATGTTGAAAATGCCATGTGTGATAGTGCTTATGTCTGAAATAGCACTTGAGTTGTTTTTTTATAATTTTTTTTCCTCCGATTTCTCAACAGTTTTAAGGATGTCCAAATGTGTTTAAGAAATGGACAAGAATGATACTTGAAGACAATTTTCTTTTAGTTAAGGCATAAATCCACAAATTAATATCAGGTTTTGACTCCACTCAAACTTTGTTAAGGCAGAGGCAGAATGTCGTCATGCAATTAACAAAATACTCTATTTTTAAAGAATTAAACTACCAACACACAAACTTAAACTATGAGCTGCTGGAGAAGGGAAAAAAAATGATTTACCTAATAGGTCTTTAACACAGTTATTAGCATAACAATTCTGCTTGTGGTGCAAATTGTACCACGACAAGTCATCTGTGATGAACTGTGCAGAAGGGCACATTATGATGCAGCGTATCAAAATATCTCACCGTTATCAACAGTGAAATTTGGTGTCTGGAAGGCACATTATGAGATTAACACCACGTTTCAATTGCTATTAGCAGAGAGCTGATATATTAGGACACTGGTTAAAAATTTTAAAAGTTTAATTTTCTTATTAAAATTGTGAATATTAAGCTTTCAAGATATGCGACCATTATACAGTTTATTAACTTACCTGTTTTAGAATTCGATAAATCCTATATTTATATAAGCAATTTCGACAATTCATCAAGCTTTTTCAAATTTTTAGGGAATTTCCATGAAAGCACATGCACGCAAGCTGTTAATCTTAATGTCATGTGTGACGTTGGTATGTAACATCTTCACTGAAGTTGATGTAACCTACATACAAGTTTCAGTTCGTCAGAATTGGTAAACATGTGCCAGTGTCGTCTCGATACGGCCCATGTGATCACATCAATTGGGAGTTTGGGACAGTGCCAGCTAATTTCGTGACTCACTTTTTCAGCTCATGTCATGTGCTTTTAATAATCAAATATAAAAACAAAGATTCTATATCGCCTTGCAAGCTGCTTGTGTGTGTCTATATATATATATGAGCATCTGCATCATACATTTAACAAGCTGCAACCCACCCCACGGAATTTTTATGATTTCTTATACGATATAAAGTCATTAATTTACCTTTACATAACAGCTTAAGTCTTTTAGGAGAGATATTCTTCATATAATATCATAATCTTTATAATCAAATGATCTAGAGTTTTACCTTTGCTCTCATTATTTGAAGTGGAACAAGTTAAATTTAGCACAAGGTAGATGGAAAGCTTTAAACCTGATGGAATTAAACAATACACAACAGTAGACAACACTATATTGAAATTTTAGGGAATCAGCATTTTTGTGATCCCCCAATCCAGCTACAGAAACGGTATTCATATTACAACAATCTATAGTGTAAGTTTGAGCTTCAAATATGCTTATTTCTACATCATGAATCTTCTTCATCCTTAACCATAAGATATGATGATTCTTCTTATTGATAACAATCCATGCAAGCCATGTGCCACCTTGATTAAGGGCTAGGAGTTGATGGGTTTGGTCCACCAATTTATCAAAACCAGAAGAGGGGGTTGGCGGGCTGCTCCAATAAAATAATTGAGCACGCCTCAGCCGTTCTGGTTATGTGAAAAAAATAGTCTAAAATTAATCCAAAAACCAAAACCTAAAACTCATTAGCCCCCTTTTTTGTGTGATCTTAGAATTGGAGAGGGCTAGAGAAAGTTTGGCCAAAAGCCCAATTTGCTGGAACAATATCTTGGAAAACTCTGGTTTCTCCATCAGTGGTTGTGACCTTGAAGGACAAAGATTGGCCATTCAAATAAGCATTGGATTGCCAATTAGCACCCCAGTTTCTTGACATGGCCATCCACCCAGTTTTGGAGCCTTTGATGGACACAGATTGGATGGATCCTGCCCCGGCCACATTGCTGATCAACACAAGCTCAAAGTAGTCTCTCCCATTGACAGTGAACCTAACGCCTCCGTGCTTTTTGCATGGGACCCTGCAATATTAATGAAATAAATGTTTTTTGAATATAGATATTTATACATAGACAAAGTAAGAAATAGTATATTTATGCAAGCATTGTTAAATATAAGGTATGCGTGTATCGAGATAGAATAAGACATTCATGTGATTAGAGGGTGTTATATTTTGATATCCTAATATTATGGTTAAATAATGAAACTCCAACCTTAATTTATGTCAGGAAAATATTTAATATGCCATTTTGGATTATGTCAATGATATGAGACAGAGTTGTTATAGTGTATACTATAGAGAGTTTTTACAGCAACTATGATGGTTGTTCGATAAATATAATGATAGAATTCTCCAAAAATCAATAATTGTATCTAACAAAGGATTTATCAGTTTGAGTAGTATACATGAAATATTAGGTTCAAATCTTATTGTGATCAATATAATTTTAGAAGTACTTAAAAAAAAAAAAAACAGAGAGAAGAAATTTTTACTGCCTAGCGCAGTGGCTTAGACAAAAAAGAAGAAATTTATACCTTTGGAATATGACGGGAACGATCCCTCCCCTGTAGATGCCAATCTTTTCCCAAGCGGGTTGAGCCATATCAAAATGCTTCAATGGTGGGTTGCACCAGCCTCCATTGTTGTTTGGAAGATCAAAATTAGGAGGGCAAAAGTTTGTGGCGGTTATGCTGACAGATGTTCCTTTTATGCACCATCTGGGGTCAGTTTTATAATCGCACATGATTTTGTAGCACTCCCCACATGAAGCTCCATCATTGAATAGGGCAGTACTCAAAGCCGCAGTTCTAGTCCCATACCCCGTTGAGTACAGATTCCCATACCCACAAGCTCCTCCTGCAAGTATCATACAAAAAAATCATACGTGTGTGTAAAATTCAATCTTTGCATAGTTGGGTAGAAGAAAAGAAAAAAGTACTTATATATACTTATATATACATATATATAATGCTGAACAGAAATGCTTTCCAAAACACATATCTTATACACTTATTCTGACATTAATTTCAGTAATTATGTATAAAATAAGTAGAGATTTCGATATCATTAATCACGTATAAATAGGTGAGGATTTCACCCGGTTCTCACCGGTAAGATAACTGATATATCTAATTATTAACTCTTAATTTTGCATATTTTTAACATGGATGAGTTTTTCGAACGTAATTGAAATTCTTACTTCTTTATAATTATGCATGATCTCTGATATGTTAAATTAGGTGTCTACAAAAACTAAGTTAAAATAACACTACCAAATGTTGAAAAGATGCAACCACAATTGCTTACCCATAGTTCCTGAGGCATCACTGCCCCCATAAAATGTGGCATGGGCATTGGTCCATCCAGAAGGTGAGAAGGCATAGGTATTGATTGTGAAACAACATAAACCAATGAGGCTAGCCAAAACAAGCATAACTTCGGCCATTATATTCTTGTCTTGATGAATGGCCAAGACCCCAAGAGAAGAAACTGCAAATGCAAATGAAGGTGATGAAGGCTGAAGGAGATAGGAGACAAGAATTTGAGGTTTTATTTACATTTATTGTCATTAACAAGCACAAAATGGTTTGCCTTTAAATAAGAGACCCGACTCAGTCAGGCAACAATTGCACATGTGAGCCCTGCAGTAGTAGAGAACTCAGGAAACAATTTTTATTATTTATTAAATCAAAATTTTATCTGTACAAGCCTGCAGAGTTCTGAACGTCATTCAATTATTCTCACGTTCTCATCTCTTACACTTCCCTTGGCACCCACATGCACTTCCCAACATTAGAGCCGTGAATGCATCAAAACCCACAGCCCCATTTGGTATAGTCCTATTTTTTAATAATAGTTCTTCCCAATTCTCAATGTTTAGCTATTTATGGATAAAATGACAGAGACTAGTCTTTTATGAAATGGCACAAATAGTGTAGATCATAGCATTACATGATCACATGCAATTGCTTGGCAGTGTCGTTTTAATTGAGCTACATCCACATGTCCCATTTTGGCTATATAGATTGTCAATTGTTCTGTAGTAAGCACACTACATGATAATCACCGCTGAGGACACATGGGGATGTTTGACATCTAAATTTTCCGAGTAAAGAAATCACCCAATTGGAAATTTGATATCCATTTGTCTCGTTTATTAAATAAAGTACTCATATAACGTACATAAACCTGATCTAAATGAGCTATGCCATTCAATGATTTCACCGTCAAGCAAACTCAAAGCGACAGGAAGTTCACGATATGGGACCTACAACAAACATGAAACAACTGCAAATGAGATTCTATCATTTATGGTAAGAGGTAAAAAATTTAATTTTGTTACACCGCAATCTAAAGTAATATTTTATAATGTCTACCAATCATGTTCATATAGATCATATGTATAGCTTTTGAAGAAGCTATTACGGAATCAATCATTTTTAATAATGTAAGTATAAGCTACACAGATTATATAGGAAAATTAAGAGTAAGGAATAGTGTAAAGGTAGCTACTGGCATATTTACCTTTCTTCTATTTGGGATTTCCTTTTATCTTCTGCTGCTTATTTCAGCCCCTTTCCTCCACACTGGACTTCCGATTTATTCGTTTACTGTATTTTTTAATGTGCAAGATATCAGATAGATGGAATGAGAATGTGAATATCATTTAAGGATCTGTGTGCTTCGTTACTGCATACAAATTGTTTCAAACATACAGCTTCTCAAATATTTCCTCTCCAAAGAGCAAGAAAACTTTGTTTTATCTTTTTTAAAAGGTTAGTCAGTCTATAATAAAGTGTCATCATTTCGCAAAAGAACCCGGTAAAACTAGAAAAAAAAAACAGTGAACATCATTCTTTATAATAGTCATACTTTCACTGGGATTACTGTAATCAGAAGAGTGGTTGTTCAAAGGACGATTGAAAAATGGCAAAGTCAAATTATGCCCGAAAATGAAATGCAATTTTCGGCTTGTGACCACATTATGATGTTTTCCAAAAACATGGCTCCTTTTACCCCACTCACGCCTAAAGAAAAGCGTTAGAGACCGGTTTCAATGTAATCTCCGACTCAAACAACATAGGAAGGGAGCACTGCATTTTGTTTTGAGGGCAGAGAGAAAACAGAAATTGTTGGCAAGACAAAATGAGCACAATCTTGTCAGAAGTCATCATCTTCCTCTGCCATGTGCTTAGCCAGCTCTTGCTCTAGTTGTTGCCTCTCTCTCAACTTCTCAGCACTTTCCTTTTCATTGTGTGTTATAGGTGGAAATCGCAGTGCTCGAAACAGCCTCATTGTGCATGTTAAGACAGAAGGCAATCCAAGAGTTAAAGGCCATCTGTAGAGTAAACATCTCCGGTTTCTTTGGACACCATCCAACCATTTGTATGATCCAATGCAGCATCAATTGCCCCATCACAGATAGCCTTCGGCAACGGGAATGGCGGGGTTCAACCTCAACTTTTGAGCTACATCAGCTAGCGAGATGCAAGAATACGCTATGCTGATGTTGCCTAAACCAGTGCTGATGACATTATGACGCAGCCGAACTATCAAATTATGAGTTCTGTCTGTATTGAAAGTGGTAGCAAACCCTTTTGCAACATTCCTGAACAGCTCCAAGTCATCAATCCGGAAAGCCTGATATTTCACATATTACTGTGTTTGTTACCATGTTACAAAAAACGTTTGCGATCAAATTAGAAAGAGAGACCTCAAAACCAAATGACAGTCAGCAGATTATGATTTAGAAACACATGAAATAACTTCCAACAAAGCATGGAAGATTGAACAAATGCCAATTGAGTTCTGATAATGAATTTCGACATAAGTATATTTGCTTTAGGAGTTCAATAGTTTTGATAGCGATACCTTTCACCATTCCCTAAGGTGCTTCTCAAAAGCACCAGAAGAAGCAAAACTAAAACCCACAGCATTCGGAAACAGGGCCTAAGTCTGCTGAAAAGAGAGGTGCATGGTAAACAATATTCAGAGGTGCTCAATGCCTATACAACAAAAGAATTGGCTTTTTAAGTGGTTTTTTAAAATGAAGCCGTATTTATCTATGAAACAGTGATTGACACAAACCGTAATCATTCTCTCATTTTTTATAATAAATCACTCAAAATATCTCAATATGAAGTTTTATTCACAAAGTTTGATTTGATGACTCTTAAATAAAGTTTGCCAGCTGCAATGTAGAGAGAATTACAAATTTCTGTATATATTTGTCACTACACGACGCTAGTATGTTAAACAAAGCCAAAATTATCAAGAGAAAAACCCTCAAAAGAGGTATCACTTTATGTAGCATTACAGATTCACCTATGTAATTGAAAAAGTTGCAAGATAACAAATTGAGTAAATTAACTGATGGCGCCCAAAAAGAAAAAGAAGACCGTAAGAATAAACACCAAAAAGGTGCCCACTGATACAAAGGAAATGTGGATTAGTGAACATAACAGAGTAAAAGACAAGGACTGTTGAGTTGCTATCCCGGACTACTTTTTATTCCAAAGTTTAATGTGCTTTTCATGACAGAATTTAATGGGCTTTGTTACCTTTTTAATTGGGTCCCTCCCATCAACCCACGTTAATCATGATGACCGATTTCTACCAGCCAAAAAAGTTTTCCCACACTAACTGTCAAGAGGTGACAAACGAGACTTTGGAGTCTCATCACCAAAAAATGATAATAAAGAAGACAGAAAGAGGAAGTAACGTGGAATAATGAGGCAACAGCAGTGAAAAATTACTGTGATGCTCGAGAATGGGCCAGATTGGAAAAGTTATGCCACAAGCATATCCCGGACACCATAACTTAGGAAGAGTCATAGGTTATAACATCGGGTGACAGCAGCGGAGTGATTCAAAGAATTAAAAAAATAAATCATAGCTTTAAGGACCCCAATTGACAATAAAACCTATTTCAAATCAAGATGACTTACTATAGGAACTAAATATATAATTAAACTAAAAGTTCGAAGTTCAATTGCAGACTGGACCTTATCATAATTAACTCAAGTCGATAATGTAGACTTACATTTGTAAGGTCAAAGAAAGGCCTCAAAGCTTTCTCCATTCCTTTCTGCGTAAAGACAGTCCTCCCAGGTATTTCTCCCAACAATAAACGTGCTATCGCAGCCCGCTTGTTACATTGAATTCGAAATCCCCGTGCTGCAACTGGAGCTATACGAGCAGCCTGCAGAAGAGACTCCTTTGCGTTGGTATACTCCAGCTGAATTGTCTGAATTTTCCCCAGGTAGAAGAGATAACGACAGAACCGAAAAGAAAAACACAACAAATGGAGACAACATTATTAACATGCCAAGTAAAAATGAACTGGAAAAAGAAATTTAAATTAGTCCAACTGAACAAATAAGACTCGGATGATTGAGAAGGATAAACACAAGAGCATCATCTCTCAAACCAGGTATAAAAGGCAGGGGTTGGATTCACCACAGGAAACAAATCCTATTGATACCAAGAATAACAGAACGAACGAACACAGTTGATTGTTTGAATAAGCCTCAAAACGTGGAGCCTTAGACCTTAACTTCTCCGCCTGCTCATATAGGGTTGTAGTGGAGGTAGTTTCCAAGTAAAAGATTAACAAGTGTTTCCTGCATTACGTTACCAGGTAAATACAAGATACGTAACCACTATGAAAGAAATGAGCAAGTAAGTTGAAACAAACCTGACCCAGCTCATCATGGCGAAGGGTAGCAATCCGGTGCAATGCAAGGAGGAGGTTGCTGAAAAGACAAAATGGCATTTAGATTGGAATAAGAAAAACCAGATTCAGTTGTAAATATCCTTTAGCTGTTATGATCCAAAGACAGACCTGTTTTGGTTCCTGTTTCCATTTCATGGTTTCATGTTCTGTGTTATTTGTTTTCACTGTCTCCTTCACAAAATCCTGAAAACAGAAACCAAACTCGCCCTTAACATCTGCCTGCGAATCTGTCTTTGAATTGCATACATACGCAGTTAAGCTCATGACTAACCTCATCGTATCTTTCCTGAGCGAGCAAGTACCAGTAGTTTGAGGAAGAGAGTGAGTGAGTGAGTTGGTTACGGTGCAATGTGGATGGAGGAAGAGATGAAGCAGAAACAGAGTGGGAAGGTGTTGGGTGATCTCTCACTTTCATCTCAACGGCTGGACTCATCTTTCCAGTTGGAGAAGGGAAAGTGAGGGTTCTGGTGAATGGCTTAAAGAATTGATGAAAGAAACGATGAGCTGACAAACGGAAACCATTGTAACAAGGATGGAAGGATGGATCGATGACTTGGGAAGTAAGCAAGACTATAGTCCATGCCTGAGATTCAGAGCTTTAGACCTTTTTTCTTTTTACCTACTTAACTATTTTAATATTTTCAACTAAGTTATATGTATATATAAATTTTATGTATACATTCTGGCACATGCAAAATTATACCAATATTTCGTTGATTCAATTAGGGCATTTATGAATGATAACCTAACTCAACCTTATAAAATATCTCTAACCAAAATTTCAGAGCAAGTTTTAATCATATTTCAAGTTGATCCGGCTAGTCTCAATCCAAATTTTATTGAAGTGGGTTCATATTCTAAAATTTGACTCGAAGATATTTTTTGGAGCTGTTTGTGTCGCATTTTGAGCCAATGCAGCCTAGCTCAAAGATCCAGTGACTCTAGATATTATTTCAATATTTTATACTTGAATAAATACTCCCTCTATACTATTAATATAGAATAGAGGGAGTACAATGTACATATCATTTTTTTTCCTTGCATAGTTTTATTTTATATATATATAATTTGTATAGAAATATGTGTTATGATATATTTCTTTAATTTTGTTTTACTATATAACTTTACAAAATAATATTCAAATCTTTACAATTCAAAATCAAGTCGACCCAGACACAGCACAGTTTCGGATTCAAAGAAATGGTCCTCTGAAAAGAAAAAAAGGGTCAAATTCAGGTTTGATCCAAGCCAAGACAACCGATTACGACAAGCAAAGTGAGACTTTTTGGTAGAATAAACACCCTAGCAAATTAATAAAAACGATGGAAATGAAATACGAGTTAACAAATTGCCATTTCTTCAAATACGAATATAAAATTTTATATCACTGAAATAAAACACCATCTCCGCCGTAGGAAATCGTGCACGCTAACGCTACTTATCTGCTGCAGTATAGTCTTTTTCTATTACTCCAAATTAATAAAAAAAATGGAAACAAAACAGAATCTGCTGGCACCGAGTAAAGACAACCTAAAAAAAAAAAGACATCAGTTAAAACACATCTCTAGCAAATATAAATTAAAGAATGAGATTCAAGGCCAAAACAGAAGTACAACTTGTCAAGCACCTAAACCTACGTCTAAAACACAAGGGCTGCCTCATGTCGCAGCAGTCTCATACTAAGTCTACATAAACTGCAAGAAGAAAATGCCCTACGGGACCCAGGGTAAATGAAAGGGGAAATGGGGAAAATTGAACATATAAGGCAGAATGGAAACATAAAATTAGACACTGCATTCTTCCACTCCTCAGGCGCACTGAACTCAAGGCAGCCCACCGATTGCCTCAAGCAGCTGCCTGGATCGACCCATTGGATCTAAAGCCACGACCCCGTCCACGATATCCACCCCTGCCGCGGCCCCGACCTACAACAAAATTTAATCAGGCATTTATCAAATAAAATTTGAAAACATATCACCCATATTCCTCTTTTCTCCTGCATTTGTTTCTGGTTTGAGTACAAAATCACTAAACATGAAACCACAAAAGAGCAAATTACAAGAAAGAAACTTTAATAAGTAAAATTCCAAAAGTCAGGTCCTTGTTCACTTTGCTGCAACTTGTAGCTTTTACATTGTCACACAATCGATCATAACATTTTATAGCTCAATAATATGCAACATCTCAATGATCAATTGACTAATGGTTTGCCAAATGCAGCAAGTAGGAAGCTTAAACATGGCATTAAGTATTGGGAGAAAATTCTCAAACTGGCAGATGGAGCAAGGTAATATAATGTCTTGTCCTATTTGAATTAGAAGACAATTACCAGTCTGCAAGGGTGGTACACCCTTGAATAAACATGTAAAATGTTGGATATGAAGCAAAATATAGGTGATAAAAGTCTCAAACATGGAACTGGCCCAGAGTGCCATCAGAAGCACAACCGGCTTACAATTACCAGAATATCAAGCAGAAAATGCTGATAGCCAAATAACTGTAGCCAACTCACATGCATCTGCCACACATGCAGTTAAAATAAAAATAAAATGAAAGGGTTTAAGTACCACGGCCTTGAGGAGGTACATCATTGTTGTATCCACCATCATGCTGCATATCAACCTGGGGCCCATTGTATCCTCCCCTTCCACGACCACGGAAACCACGTCCTCTTCCTCTTCCTCTACCCCTGCCACCCCTAGCATTTCCCCTATTGCGATCCCAGCCTCCATCCTCGTACTCAGCTGAAATAAAACCATTACCTGAAAGAAAATACAACAGCCACATCAAATCAAATAGGTATACAAAGCATCAATGTTTTCTCAACCTTTTCCTTAGGGTTCAGAACCTTACTGACCAACTTTTTTTTTTTTCAATGAAAAATCAGGACAAGATGCCATGTTAACACTTTAAATGACAGGCTGGTTGTGGACATATTACATGAAAGCCTAGTAAAACACACATCTAACAGTTGCGATACATAATAGACTAGATGCACTCGTGTAACTGAAAAATCCAGACCCTATGCCAAAACTATCTCAAATGTGATACATAACATCCAAGGCATTAACTTTAGATTAAATATGCAAAATGGAGACCAAGAAACTACATAATGGACTAAAATAAAGGACTCAGTCATTACAACTGGTTTATCCCAGAAGCAACAAACATCCGAAATGCATAAGATGGTATATATGAATGAAAGCAAGAACACAGTACATACCTCTGGACCTTGCCCTGCCTCGGCCACCACGACCCCGGACACGACCATTAGGTGAACCCTCTGCACAAAACAAAGGTTATAGACAGGAAAAAGGTTCAATTTTTTTTTTAACAGAACACCAATTGTCTTATAGACCTACCTCCTTCATAGTCAAAATCTGCAGTTGCCTTCACTTGGTCAGCTGGCAATGGTGACTGATACCTAAAAAGACACAACAAATCAAAGATTGTATCAAATCCTCAAAGTTCACAATGATAACATTCTTTCTATACATATAACCTATTAATCTTGAAAACAACTAACGAAGTGCTGACAATCAGTTCAGATATTCTCTAATTTTTTAACGCCCAAGCCCAAAAACATAAGACAACTTATTTCAGTGCAGTGAAAACAGTATTGAAAAATTGTTTTAAAAGCTGAACTCTCTGAATGTTTGAGAAACAAAAGGACAAAACTAGGTACCACGCAATAAGGAACTTCCAAGATATATTGTTCACATATATCCACCCAAATTTCATCCTGTTAATCAGAATCTTCTAATGTTTTGTACAATGACATCACAGGAAAAAAAAGCCAACTTACCCAACAGAAGATGTATCAAGTTCCTTCTTAGAGAGGGTTATTGTTATCATTGACACATGCCTTGTTGTCTCCAAACTGCAAGAAGGACAAGGTCAACGAAAAAAGTAGAAGAGTTAACATCAGGCACCAGATTCAACCTGATTGGAATGTTGAACACTTTAAACATTCAAGTCCACTATACTATTCAGAAACTGCACTTACGGAAGGAGGCCTTCCTCTAGGGGCTCCCAAGTATCAGTGATATCAGTGGATCCAATTGCTGTATTCTGGTGGAGACCCACAATTCTCCTCTGCATGATTGCCCCAAAATAAAATCGCACGTAAAATGAAAATCCTCTTTGTAAAGTATCAATTACAAAGATTATGTGGAACAAAACCAAGTATTAACTACAAAGATTATGTGGAAAGCAACAAACCTTGA
Organism: Dalbergia cultrata; assembly: GCA_031216105.1. Taxonomy (NCBI): domain Eukaryota; kingdom Viridiplantae; phylum Streptophyta; class Magnoliopsida; order Fabales; family Fabaceae; genus Dalbergia; species Dalbergia cultrata. Next base: position 39,790 of record JAVHNL010000108.1, on the reverse strand, counting down.
TCAGCTCCACAATTGTTACAGTTTTGTTGATAGCTCTCCCCATTGCTTTGAAAACAATTTCATTTGAACCTTTTTCCTGTGAAGAAGTAAACAAGATAAAGTGAGCCTGAAAGCAAAGACTCTATATCTAAAGGGTGTGTTTTGATAAACTTATTCTACTTTCACAAATAACAATAGCTTATAATAAAAGGTGTTCTGAAACCGCCTTTGAAAATTTAAAAAAAAAATACCAATTATTTCACACAAATAAGCTATTACCAAACATGCACCTAAAGCGTGTTTGGATAGAATTCCTGTGTTCAAAACAGCTTGTAGTCAAACGTGTACTGCAACCGCCTTTGAATTTTTTTTGCATAAAAAAATACCAATTATTTCACTCAATTAAGCTATTACCAAACGTGCACTTGAAGCATGCTTGGATTAATTTATTATGTGTTCAAAACATCCTATCCATCCTGAGACCACTTTTGAAACACAAAACACACCGTTTATTTCGCACAATTAAGTTATTACCAAACATGCACTTTAAGGTGCATTCAGATTAGTTTATTTTGTGCTCGAAACAGCTTGTAATCATATGCGTCCTGACACTGCTTTCGAACAAAAATATATTATTTCACAAAATTAAGTTATTACCAAACATGCACTTAATCCAGACTCAGAAATTTAATATATATATATATACACACACACACATCCCACACAAGCTTTCCACTACTCAAACAGAGCCCATGTTCAGTGTTTCAGCATCAAAAGTATAATAATTACAACACCAACAAACAAAAACATCAAAACACCTCAACTCAAGAGTTTCTACAATCAACTAGTCCACAATAAATAAGGATACAAGCGACAAGGCATGCAAACAAACAAACAAATAAATAAATAGAGAAAAAGCAACCTGAAGCAAGGTCATGGCGTAGGTAATGTAGTTGCGCATCCTTCCCTGGCTTGTAATCCGGATCTCGTTTTCATCAATTGGCGTTTCTGCCCTTGGCTTCTCCACCTTCTGGTACCGATCCATCTATCTCATGTGTGCCACACAACACACAGCAAAAAAAAAAAAAAAACACGCATGCTTCAACAACAATAATATCACATCATATAAACACACAAGAAATTAAAAAAAGAAAAAAGACAAGTCCACAGTCCTACTAAATGGAAGGTTCTAGAACAAGAGAACAAAAACCGAAGGAAATCTCGCTAGAAGTGGAAGCTGTCAACATAGAGAGAAAGAGAGGAAATACTATAAAATAATTGAAAATGGAAGATATTCGATCTGAGAGAGTTACCTGGAATCTCCTTGGTTAAGGATGGATAGAGTATTCCTTTTCCTTCCCTTCCTCCCTTTCCCTTCCCCCCGAACACAAAAGCACGAGCGAGCGAGCGAGCCCTCTTCTACGGCTTGTATCTTCTATTACGCCCTAACCTGGTTACTTCCCCCTCTTTCATTTTATATACTACCACCCCTCTCCAAACTGCCCTAACCAACTCCTCCTTTACGCTCACTGAATGACTATCCAAAGCACCACAACGGGCCTGGATTGGGTTGGGCCCAACCCATCACTGGCCATTTCTAACAAGTAGGAAAAAAACCTCCAGATCAAAAATAGGTAAAAGGATTATTGACCCAAAACAAAAAGTTAAAGGACCAAGAAGTCTGACTCAAGAATAGACCAAAAAATGTTGGCCCAAAAAGAAGGACGGGTCTGAATATTTCCAAAGCATGAGAGACAATAGCACAAAATGAAAATACAAGGAAAACATAGACAAAAAGGTAAAAGCAAGGAAAATATATAATATAGACTGTTCAAGAAAAGTTATAATTAAGCCAATGGCTTTGCGGAAATTCCCTGTTTGAAATACGTATTTTGGTGTATTGAATGGAACCGAGTTTGACTCTTGTTATCCCTATTCCTTCTAAGTCCATCTCCATGACAAAAGTAAATAATTAAAAAAAAAAAAAAACCTATAAACGAGTTAAGGCATTTCTTAATAATAATTTTGGGGCACTTAACACGATTAGTGTCATCCTTTTGCCCAATCCATCTAGGAAGATCCATGTCAAATTCGATAAATCATAGGGTTCAATTGTTCGTGTTCAACACGACCAAAACGAAAAATTTGTTCATGCTCAATGTCTATATGATGTTCAAGATTGAATACTAGCTTTTGGAATTAGACACATATTTTGCAAGCCAACATGATCAGAATGAAATAAAGAAACAATGTAAAAGGCTTCAAAACTAATATTCCACATACAATATAGTCGAAATGCACATTCAGATGCCCCTTAAAAGAGCTCGTTCTGCAAGGACAAACTTATGTATACACAAACACAAACTAAACTCCATATTAAGGCCATATTATTCACATTGTGAAGTGGAGCGACTCGTCATTTTTTACGCTTTTTGCAGCAATCAATGGGTCAATGACCCTCCTCCATGTGAGGTAGTCCACAGCAGCTCCAGTCTCTGCTGGCAACAAGAATCCATTGACATAGAAAAAAGGAGTTCCATACACCCCTCTTGATGCAGCATACTGCATTTTCAAATAAACATGGTATTAATAAAGCATGAAACATGATTTCGATTGAAATGTGAACATTTTTTGTACTTTTTAAATCTTAAATCAATGAATCAATATATAAAGTCGTTCATCCTATAATTCAAAGTTCAAATGCAAATCACATTATACCAAATGGTTTTAAACTGAATGCAAACTAAAAAGTAAAGTATGTCCTCTTACCGTAAAGGAAATTGTGGTTAGAATATTGGTTTTTCTGTCATTGAAGCCATTCTTAATGGAATTGTAATAGGAGCTCCCAACTACTTCAGTTGCTGACTTTACTATCTCCTCTTCAACTGAGGCCCTAGACAAGTGCAGTGTTTGAGCTCCATTGAATTTTTCCTGTTAAATGATGTACGAAAAATTTATCAGTAATTCCGGCCTCCAATTTTCTTTAGAAGATGTTTGGTACATATATCTCTCTCACGTCTCTCACATTTGCATAGGTGGAAAAATCGAAGTGTGTAAAAAAAGGAGGGACCTGGTGTGAACATGTGGTGAAAATTGTGCAGATGTGAGATGATTTTAGAGCATGCAGCACTGTTCTTTCAACAGAGATGAATCACAATGCCATCGAAGTGAACAATTACATATCATAGGAATATGTGTTTACAGGTTGTGACATGGTTTTCCTCAATGCTACACATTCAAAAAAATATATATACAGATCTTTGACAAAAATCATGGTAATTAGTAGATGAACTTAAGTCATATGACCTACTAATTAATCCAAAAGCTAACAATCATGACACATTATTCCGGATATAAAATTCTGGTTGTCTAGCATTTTCCTTATTTATATCAAACAGTTATATATTAAAGCGTGGTGTTGGATAAAAATGGAAAGAAATCACAAAACCCATATCATATAAAGATTGAAAGGAACAACATCCACTCCTCATTCATTTACAAGAAATTTATAAAATAGCAGGATTCTGATATATCTGTGATTCAATCAGGTGTCAAGCATGATATACTTTAGCTAAAGAGATCAGCATTCAGCAATAGCTTAACCTTTTAAGTGACCAAGGACTTAATTTAACCCTCCCTTCTGAAATCCTATGGTACCATCACGTGAAAATTAAAAACATACTTAAATAAGATCTAATTCAAGTGCAATGGCAAAAGCTTAAAGCCAATGGCTGCCATGATTTTGAATCATCGCACAAAATGCATGAATCCATTTTGCAGGAAGGAAGAAACACAGACTAACTTGATGATCGAAGAACCACTCAAGCATGGGGAATGTTGAAGATGTATTCAGCGCATTCAAAACGTGCAGAGCACGAGATGCAAGAAAAGCATTGTCATGGTAGCTGCAAATTTCCAGAACAGAAGAAAAAATATTATTAGGATTATCCTCACAACTGGAATGGCAAGTGACACTGATGTTTTAAAACTATAATCTTGCACACTATTCTTTTCAACAGGATGAAATGATAATTTTGTTATTTGAATATAAAATCATCTAAAGACCCAAAAGTAATTTTAAGACATTATTCAGATGTTACAAATGGTGGGGGAAAGGTGTAAATTACGCGAAAATGTAACAAAATTCATTCTCTGTTATTCCTAGAACAAAGATGAAGTAACTAAGGAGTAATCAATTAATTAATGCGCGAGATTATCAGGGTGTTCAGAACCCTTAGAACTCAATTCTACAAGGAATTTAATTATTTTCCTTGATTTGGAAGCAATACAAATTAAGGAATCAAAATCTGACTAAAATTCAAATCTATCAAAACCATGGATTTGAAATCAAACCAAATATTTACGGTGAGAATTGTATTCCACAAATAAATATATTAAAATAATTTTATTTAAATATAATATATTATTTTTAATTTATTAATGAATGAAGGATAAAAAATAAAAATAATAAAATTAATTCAGATCTATTTTAAATTAAGAAATTAAATTTAATTCTTTACTTTATTAATTTATTCTAAGCATAAAAATTAAATTCAATTCATAATAAAATTTAATTCAAGGTTTAAATAAAACAAAACGTGGTATAGTATACTGACGGGAGAGGGAGGAGGTGAAGGAGGAGGGAGACCGAAGAACCGTAGTAGCGTAGAGCTTGTTTGAGTGGGGGCCATGAGTCTCTGCTATCTGGGCACAACGGATCATAAAAGGCTTCGATCACAACGGCATCCCAATCACAAGGCCCATACACGAACCCATCTAGTTTCGCGGGAGGAATGATACTACTACCCGCACAACCCTTCAAAACCGACGAGCAAACCAGCAATACCAATAACAACAATAGAGCTAGAGCTGGCTCTTGCTGCCTCACCGACACAATCCGCATCTTTCTTTCTTTGCTTGAGCTCGCTCAGTGATTCATTCACCTTCACCTTCTCCTTCACTTCACATTAATTCCTCAATTTTTATTTATTTATCGCAGACATAATGCTTCCACTTCTTTCCACTCTCTTTCCCTACTGACAACATATTGAATAAACCGTACTACACTGCAAGCCAAAGTAAATGAGGTGAGTGGACAGTTGAAGCATTAGGTATGCTAATGCCCCTTTTTTTGGGTCAGGTATGGTAATGGCCTGAAAAATAGTCCAATGTAACTTAGCACCACTATTGTTATTTTTTCTTTTGGACCAGACTTAGCACCATTATGTATAAAAATTTATTCACCAAAATGCATAAGAAGGGGCAAGGGTATAATATCTGGGCCAAGAGTCCAAGAAGGGCCCAAGAGACCCTCCTTTGGTCACAGGTGTCGGCATAATAACACTCCATGTCTTTGAACCAAAAAGAAAATCAATAAAAAATTATAATGAGCTAGTGCTTTAGGAGGCTTAATTAGTTTATGGTTAATTTGTGGACAAGGTTGCTGTTATTAGGTGAATGCATTTGCCTAACTATTTAGCAGATTTGAGCGGTTTGCTTTTCTATAAAGGAAAATGTTATCTTAACACCACAAAATTATGTCAACATTCTATAAATCTGCATTGTAATAGATGAACATGCCATATTTATGTTTGTCCAATGAAATGGATTTCTTTAATAGAAAAAATGAGGATGAATTTGAGTGATGTCTCTCAGAGTTTAGTGTAATTACCTATATATTGCACAGATACATATGAGTATCTGGTATGATACAAATATACTGAGAGAATACGATATTTTCTAATAAATTAAGAATTAAGATATGAATATGATAGCGTACGGTGCATGTATACACACATATATAATAAAAACATGCAAAATAAATGTAAAATTATTTAAAGATTTATTAAATATGTCATTTTAAATAATTCAAAATCCTAACTGGATGTGGAAAAAGTATCTGAAATAATCTCATCAAATACTAAACTCAAATGAAAAATAAACTAATCATTATCTCCATATAATAGTTCTTGCTCCAATTCTGGTTCATCAAAGGATAAATTTGCAATCTCAATAATTTCAGCCCCGTGAAATGGCACCCGGCCCATTTTAGATTATATATCATACGCTTTAGATTTGGACAACTCTTTTGCAAATCAACGCGCCGCTAAACCATTTTAAGAGTTTCAAAAATCCATTTACAGTTCAAGCAATAACATTGTCCGTAAAAAGGCTTTCTAGTTTCAAACCTCCAATCCAAATTGATTTCAATTGGTTAGTCAAATCAAGAGTCAAAAAGCAGCAACAAATCCACAGTTTACACAGTTTCATTGAAAATCCTCGGCAACAATGAATGGAATGAAATGGCCCTTATTCCATTCCGTGGCAAGTGGAGCTACCATTTGGCTAAAAGCAACCCACTAGCTAATGGGTAGATAAATGCGCCTGCTAAAGCAACGTACTAAGCACTTCAATTCACGTGACATTTGAATGGTTTCAAAGGGTCGCAAGAAATTACCCACACGAGTGCATACTACAAAGTAAACGAACGAGATGGATGCATGCATGGTTGCAACTTGCAAGGGAGGCCCTTTTGCATAGAACAAAGAAAATATCTGCCTGCCATATAATTGTTTATATGCTTTACGCTATGCACCATATAACACTTTGGATATATTTGATTATTGCAGTTGGTTATGTAAGTGTAGGAAAAGGAAAGGGGAGTTCCCCCAATTGACTGAGCATCTCTTTTTCAGTACGTCAAATAACTGAATATTTTAAGATAGTGGAATAATTATATCTTAAACTGTGGAATAATTAAAGTATCAACGTCTGACAAGATCAGCCATTAATGGAGGTTGATATGTAGAAGTTAATAAAAGACAATGAAGTTAATGAAAGACAGTGTCTTGCGGCTGGAGAAGAATATGCCGTAAACACGTTGGAAATAGCATCGCATTTCAAGAATCACTGTGGGGACATACGTGAATTGTAGCGTTGCTTTTCTTACTTTCTGTACCCACGCACGATGATGTGTACTAAGAGTGGGTTTAGACTTTAATGTTGAAACAAAAGTCATGGCCAATTTGTTATTAATCATCGTCTATGCATCTAACATTAAAAAGCGCCAGTATGTACTATACGATGCTGGGAGTGGGAACTATTTGAAAAATGCTACCAATTATATACACTATAAGGTAGCATTTGATTGTTGTTTCTGGGAGAGAAATACAGGGACAATGAAGATAGAAACAGAAAAAATATTGTCTCTATATCATGTTTAGTTGTGGGGATGAAAATAGAAAAAATACTGACCGTTAACCATTATTGACCACAGTTGACCGGCGACCGGCCACGGTAGGTGGCCGAATCACTGTCCCCGTTTTCTGTTCTCACTTTTTGAATGGGCAAAATACAGGAAATTTTTGTCCCTGAGACAGAAATTTTTTTTGTCCCTGTCCCCTGTCTCCACCACCAAACATGATACAGGAACAAACTGTCCCTATATTTCTGTCTCGGGACAGCAACCAAACGCTACCTAAGGCATGTGATACAGAAAAAATAAATTATTTATTAACTTTAAATGGTTATGATTTCGTTTTCCTTATTTATTTTGATTAATTTGTAATTAACATAATAATATTATGAATTAATTTTGACATCCTCACAAGTACTAACCCTATTAGTCAACGCACATTTTTATATATAATTTAAAAAACTCATATTTGAGAAAATAAAAATTGTTATTTTGAAACAATATAGTGCTTTCTGTCTCCACTTTATAATGGCCCTTCCTAATGTTTCATTTTTGGTGCATAATATTGTTTTTTTTTTCTCTGCATCTTTTCTTTTAATGATAATCAGGTGGCTCTGCGGACCTTCAGACCCTCAATATAAGGGAGCCACAGTCCAAGAAAGAACTGATGACCCCCCAAAAAATAAAAAAAGAGAAAGAAAGCATAGTTATACATTTACAGTAGATGAGATGAGCTACTCGATCAAGAAATGAAGGAAATATAATACAAACATCTCAGCACTTCATATTGCCATATCAAACTAAAATTATAATTAAGAAAAATTGTCATATATCCATGTAATCACATACCATTTTTAAAATGTGAACAATTCTTTAGTATCTTTAAATATGATAATAATATTGTGCTTTGTGCGATCGTTTATTATTATTATTTTTGGAAAACTCTTAATTGTGCTAGCATTCTTAGTTAGCTAATTTTTCTGTCTGGTAAATATTTTTTTAATTAAATTTTGGTGTGAATGTGTTTTGTTTCTAAGAATACATGTTAACCAAATAATTGAGCTATAATTTGATACTTAATCTCATATACTTTTGTATAATTACGGAGATAATGAAGTTTTTCTTATTCTGTATGTTAATTTGATGTCACTTAAAAATATAGGATGTACCTTACAAGATCCATATAATAACTTATAGAACGAAAGGAAAAAATACGAAAGCTTTTATCCCCACGCAACGAAATAAAATCAAAATGCCCAATAATTAGCATTCGACAAAGCATTGCTGAAAGAGAAACGTCACTCGAACCTGACCATCCTCCATTCACTCTATTGGCAATGGTTTCGTAGCTTTCGAGGCTGAAAGCTTGAAATTATGTAATACTACCAAAAAGTGAGCCTTCAAAGTCAAAAGCTGACGCGACGCTGACTCATACGGCATAACTCAAGGTTCGGAAATATAAAAGGTAAGATTTTTCGGTAAGTAAATACAAAACAGTTAATTTTCAATTTAATTTTTGATTTTATATTAATGAGTTATTTTAATTTTTTATTTTTAAAATAATTTAAATTAATCTCTTATATTATAAAATATGAGTTAAGTTAGTCTCTTATTTCACTTTTATTTAATATTTTATCAATTAAATTATAATATATAATATTAAGTGATATCTTAATATATCATGTGTCACATAAAGTATAGTGAAATTTAAAATAATTTATTATCTTATTTAAAATTATATAAAATTAATTATTTTATGAATTAAAAAGAAAATTTAAATGACTCATTTCATATAATTTTAAACAATTCTATTTCAGATGATATAAAATATATTAAAATATTACTTAATATTATATATTATTATTTAATTGATAAAATATTAAATAAAAGTTGACTGAAAGACTAATATATGACCCATATTTTATAATATCAAGAACTAATTTGACTCATGTTAAAAATTATAGGCTAAAATGACTCATAAATATAAAATTAATTATTAAAATAAATATTAAATCAAATATAAAATATAAAAGGTGGGTTTTTTTTTTCCTTCAAAGTGTATAGTGGGACTCAATCATGCTGTAACGTTTTAACATCTGGTACCCAAACTATAATCTTTATCTCCCAAATTATACTTTTTCTACCACCAATTAAATTGCAACTTAAATTTCTAATAATCTAACATAAGTCATATTGATAACCTATGAGTGAAGCCATGCAATATTTTTTACAATATGTGCAAGAATGAAGTCATGATAATCACCTAGCTCCTATTGATGATTTTAAAATATTATTATTAAATGTAAATTTTTTACATTATTTGTGAATTGAATATGTATTATGATTTTGGTAAAACCATGCAATATTTTTAAGAATTGTGCTTTTTCAACCACTTACAAAACAAATCCTTATTTGACAAGAACAGCACGAGAATTATGTAATATTTTTATAACAATGGATTCCATGAAATTTGAACTCGTGTTTTCTTTTAATTTGAGGACAAAAAAGTGTTTATGATCTTAATTTATGGTGATGTCAATCTCATGCACCACTTTTTACCTACTTAAAATTTGATCATTTGTCTTTTTGGGGGATAAAAAAGGGAAATTTCTATCATTGATCGTTATTATCAAGCTCATTTAGTATTACATTCAATATATTTCATTTATATATAAGATGAGAGTATCGGCTTTTTAATACTAATGATGAATTAAAATCAAATTCTTAATAATTTTTAATTTCAAAGAAAATACAGAGAGCAATTGTGATTTGGCAGGAGCTTTATTATTATTTGACTATTATATTAGAATACCAAATTACAACATACTCTCACCTAAATATGCAGTATATTATTTTACCTGGATATCCGCTTATATAAGTATACTATAATCATAATATATATATATTCTTAAAAATAACCCTTTGGTAATTAAGAGATGTATTATTTGTATATATGTTATTGATTTACACATCATTGACCATTAAATAGAGTAAAGTTCTAGTTAAATTATATTCATACCACATCTAATAATAAATAAGATATAGGTCAATATAATATCTTATATAACTAGAGTACACATAACATTATTATTTAGGTAAAGTTGAAGGAAGGACACCAACTTAAGTATCAATCCAAAGAAAAATCAGAAATGGGATCCGTAGCACGGCTATGGAGGAAACACAAACAAAAGGGCCCTCTTTGCCTTTGAGGTGGGAGGGTGGGACGCCACAAACGAACATCCGATGACTCCATAGCTGCAAGTGTTGTTCCTTTATCTAGCATTTAGTTAGTGATACAAAGATAAAAATAGATATATGAAAATATTAAAAACAGAAATCTATTTGGTGGTGGAGGTAAAAATAAGGGATAAAAAAATTTTATCCCCAAGATAAAAAATATAAAATTTTTATACTTCTAAAATCTGAGGACAGTAAAGATATGATATAAAGACATTTTTTTCTCCCAATAATATCAGTATACATATTTAATATTTATATCTCTATTTCTACTATTTTCATTGTTTATGTATTCCTGTCCTTCTCCCTACTTAAACAAATCTAAAAAATGCCCAAATAAAAAATAATAAATCAAAAGAAATTTCACAACCGGTTACAAATATTCTCCTTTCTCTCCTTGTGTGTAACGCCGAATAAACACTCACACCGCCGTGGAAAGACATCATTGCCCCAAGGCTCAATGGCACTTTCATGATGTGTGTGGGCTATCGTCTGTCATTCACAGACCACAACCAAAAGAGGTTGCGAATATAAAAAGAAAAATGAAAAAAAAAAACACTATTGACCAAACGTAAAAAAAAAAAAATGAAATAACTATATTATTCAGGAAAAAAAACTAAATGTCCATGTAGGTCCATGAGAAATATATCATAAAATAACTTAATCTCTAATATTTTAAAAGTTAAAAATTGATCCCTCACATATCTAAAAAGGGATAAATTAGTCCTTTTGTACCTATGTAGGAATCCATTTGTCTTCTTTTTGAAAATATGATAGATTAATTTGAGAATTTTAATTTTTAAAGAACTAATTTATCTTCTAATATATTTTTAAGAAGTAATTTAAATATTTTTTCAAAAAATAGAGAATCATGATTTATTTCTTAAAATAAAAACATATTACTGACCAAAAATATAATAAAGAATTAAATATTCTGTATTATTTGTTTTATTCAATTATTTGTTATTTTTTAAATTTAATCCACTATTCTTTCTTATTTTATAACATTGCTGTAAATAAAATAATAAAATATAATATGGATTTTTTGTGGATATAAAATAAAAAAAATGATAAACTTGATATATGTTTTGTTTTAGTGGAAACTTGAAATATATCCTCTATATGTTATATACAAGAGTGGTGCCAATTGATTTTTATACATAAGTCCTGCAAACTTGAAATAACTTATCTACAAAATATAGACATCAGTAGTGCATAAGTCGCACCAATATAGAGCAACCTGCATAGAACATAAGTCACCCAAGGGTGGTGCGAGTTATATTCTGTGCTAGGTCGCTCTAGTTTGGTCTGACTTATACACTGCTAGTGTCTACAAATTAATAGAGATGCTATTTTTGCCTTAGCCTAGTGTGATATCAATTGCAAAAAAGTGTGATATCAATCAAGAAAATAGCTAAAAGTTGTTATATATTAGTTCATTGTAATGTCGAAGTTATAAATACTAGATTGACAAAACTACAATAAACAACCAACACTAAATTTAAACTAAACTCAGCAAACAAACTAATTACACTAAATAAACTATACAAAACAAATTTAAACTAAATTACACTAAATAAATTGAAACACAAAGCTATAAAAAAAAACTTAAACAAATCATTAACTAAACAATAAACATAAATTAAAATATAAAAATAAAACAACCTAAACAAGTAAACATAGAAAATTTACCAACTTTTCCAATCTTACAAAAATGTACCCATCATCATCATAATGGTTGAGATTTTGTTGCTCCATAAAAAGGACTCGCTCCTATATACTCTTTTATTTTTTACTCTTTTTGAACTATCTTGGGTGACTTCTATTATCTTATCTCTCTTGAGTGACTTTTTAGAGGATAGAGTCCTTTTTACAGAGCGACAAAATCTCAACCGAAATGATGGTGATGGGCACATTTTTGTAAGATCAAAAGAGCTGGTAATTTTTTTATGTTTACTTGTTTAAGTTAATTTTTTTTATGTTTTAATTTTTGTTTATTGTTTAGTTAATAATTTGTTTCAATTTTTTGTAGCTTTGTATTTCAATTTTATTTAGTGTAATTTAGTTTAAATTTGTTCTGTATAGTTTTATTTAGTTTAATTAGTTTGTTTGCTTAGTTTAGTTTAAATTTAATGTTGGTTGTTTATTGTAGTTTTGTCGATCTAATATTTATAACTTTGCCATTATAGTGAACTAGTATATAAGAAATTCTTAGGTGTTTTAAGAGTAAGATAATGCATTTACTCTATTCCATTTAATAAATAACACATCAAATATTACATTAAATATGCAGGGAAAGTGAAAGAGAACAATGACCTACAAAGCTGATGTGTTATTTATTAAATAAAACAAAGCAAATATATTTCCTTACTCTCGTAGCATCTAAGTATTTCTCCTAGTAATAGCAACTTTTAGCCATTTTGCTGACTGATATCACACTTGTTTGCAACTTATATCACACTGGGCTAAGACAAAAACAAATTCTTTGCGAATTTGTAGACACTAGTAGTGCATAAGTCGCACCAAGTTAGAGCGACCTAGCATAAAACGTAAGTTGTACCACCTTGGGTGACTTAGGGCTTGTTTGGTTTAGGTTTTTCAGTTTTCAGTTTTTAGTTTTCAGTTTTCAATTTTTCTTTCACAAAAACTGAAAACAGCAAACCAAATAGGTCTTTATGTTCTATGCAGGTCACTTCTTCTTGGTGTGACTTATGTATTGTAGGTGTTTATATTTTGTATACAAGTTATTTCAGGCTTACACGACTCATGTACAAAAATTAATTTGCACCACCCTTGCACGACTTATGTATAAAATAAAGAAGACATATTTCGAGTTTCCACCAAAATAGGACATATATTAAGTTTATCATTTTTTTAATTTTATATTCACAAAAAATCCGATATAATGTAGCCCCAAATAATCAAATTTATGTGTCCAATACTTTTTTAATAGATCCAAATACAAAACTCATTAATCCATTATGATTAATTGTTTAGTGGTAAAGGATTTTAATAATACGTATAAAATTTTTAATTCTAGATTCAAATTTTTTTGTGGTTAATATAATTTTAAAATTAATAAAATAAACCCATTATGGCAAGAAATTTAGAGCAACGCTATATATTGGCAAAAACTATCAAAAAGTGTTCAATGGTCAATAACTACACCATATCACCATAAAAAAGAAAAGAAAAAGACTACACCATATCATGCTCTCACAACTCAGTGGGTCCGGATTAACTCCTCGGGTTGTAAAGAATTTTCTTTTCTAAAATGTAAATTCAAAAAGAGGTTTATTTAATTAGTACTCTAAACCACTAGTTAAGAAATTGAAAAAGGAAAATTTTATATAAGACAGATGAAAATTCATTTTATACATGCATGAGATCTATTAAAAGTTTTTGAAATTTTCTCTTTTGAGTATACTTAACCATTATTCTTAGATATTAGTAAGCAAAATCCTTGAAAAATAATTTTTAAAGTTGTAGAATCATAATCAAATAACAACCATTTATTTAACAAAGATTTATCTAATCAATGTCCTTACATTAAGAGTCACAACTAGAAATTTTAGCATTGAAAGATAAGTTTTAATATTTTTAAAGTATAAGATCCATTAAAAGGTTTTAAAGTTTACTATTTATAATATCTTTAATCATTATCGTAAAATATCCTTAACCTTTGTCATAATAATAAAAAAAAACTTTATAACTGAGCTCATAAACTAATCTTTCTTTAACAAATGTACAAGTAGAAAAATGTTTGCTATGCAACAACAAATATACATCATACATGTTATAATTATTGAATGTAATAATTAATTTTCACTCATTTTATTAATTTATCATATCTAATTATAATATGACATGTGATGTACGTTTATTATATAATTTTATTATTAACTTAATATTACTGGTGAAAGTAAACCCATACCGTTCCCTACGCACACTACACAACACACACATAAAGAAAGAACGCTAGCAATTAAGCAGAGGCGAAAGGAAATAAGGCATTTCTCATGATCAGTCATCTCATCACATATTAATTAGTTAATTACTCACAACTCTCACGGTCACAGCTTTCCCCTGTTGTGTTGTGCTCTGCCCCCTGAACCCCGAGGTGCGCGTTTCTTACCTGATTACTTACAACTGTTACGTATTATTGTTACCTTACCCCCCAACCCAACAACAAGAAGGAGGACCACCCTGATCTCTCTCTTCCTCAGTCTCTCTTATTATTTGTATTCTGATCTCACTCACAATCACAAGTCACAGCACACAGACAGACAGACAGACATGCTTCTCTGAACCTCCCACTCTTGATCACCACCTTCACTCCTTCTCTGCCAACCATGCACCACCACATTCGTTAATTAATTAAGTCTCCAAATCAAATTAGTAGCAATTTGATTTGATTTGATCTAATCGATCCCCAGTCCACAGCAGAGCCACGCACAGGCTGGAGATGCTGGACTCGGTCCTTTTGGCGCTGTTCCTGCCGTGCCTGGGCATGAGCGCCGTCTTCATTGTCTACATCTGCCTTCTCTGGTACGCCACCACTCACCACCCAAACCTCACTCCTTCCTCAGCACCGGCTAAGCCCGTCTCCGGCAAGGGCCTCTCCCCTTCCGACCTCGACAAGCTTCCCAGGATAACCGGCAACGACCTTGTCCTGGGGACGGAGTGCGCCGTCTGCCTCGACGAGATCTCCGGGGAGCAGCCCGCCAGGCTCGTTCCCGGTTGCAACCACGCCTTCCACCTCGAATGCGCTGACACGTGGCTCTCCAACCACCCCATGTGCCCCCTTTGCAGAGCCAAACTCGACCCTCAGATTCTCAATCCCGCTGAAAGTGAGAACAACCCCTGCTGACTGAGTCGGCTATGAAGGAACACGCTGCAGCAGCAAGTCCCAGGTTACGTACCCAAGGTTCTTTTTATCATTTTCCCTCCCCTCCCTTCACTGCCAGTCGCATCGTTAATCGCAAGAAAATAAGAAATAGAAATAGAAAGGAACAAGTAAAGAGATTATGTGGCGGAGAAGAGGCAGTTAACATTGTTGTTGTGATGTAAACATTATTGTGGTTGGTTACTAGTGTACAGTTTAATTCCATTTGCCTATTTGTGTTGTGTTGTTTGGCGTAGAGAGTGAAAAAGAACGTCTGGTTAATTTCCGACATAGGAGTGCCGGGAGGAGCGGCGGAGCCTGCGGTGGCGAGTGGCCACTCATCGACACTTTATTATTACTATTATTAATTTTTTTTGGATTTCTGTTTTGTCAGTGTAGTTATTCATTTGTTTGCTAATTAGAATTTCGGTGACAGGATGCTTGTTTCTCCTCAAGCTATCCGGAATTTTCCTTCTTTTTTTAGAGTATATCTTTAGCTTAGGATGAGTATACACTTTCATGTAATAATTATTGGTTTATGATTATGACGACATTGGAAAAACCACTACTGGTAATCTATAATCAAATTAGTCTGTCAATGTGACCAATAGGCCATATTTTCAGAGGATTATTTTTTTTTTCGTTGAAAAAGATTAATATAATTGACATTTTTATTTTGAAAAAGTATGCTTGTTTTTATTTCTAAGATAAATTTATTCGCTAATTTTTATTTATGTCAGCACCAATTCGGATTTACCTTTACATTTTTTTACTTGAACGAGACGTAATGTTATAAAAATAGAATTTGAGTGATTGGTAAAATATGTAACAACTTTTTTTTTTATTGTCATTAGTATATTAAAATTAAATTCATATTTATTTATTCAAAGAAGCATATCATATTGTGTTAACAAATAAATATTAACCAACTACTATTAGTCTTGAATGAGAGATTAGAGATTTTTGAATTGAATGATGAGGAATGATAGATGAATAATAAAATTGTACAATAAACACATACCACATATCTTATTATTATTAGATATAATAAGTGAATTGAATGAATTAGGATCATTCATCACATCTAATAATTATACGATGTGTAATATATATTTATTGTGTAATTTTATTATATACCAAACATTTTTATTGAATGAATGAGTGTGTGGCGTGTGCGTGTGAAGAGGGAATGAAAGGAGAGGCAATAATAACTGAAAAGAAGGAGGGAGCGGGGTATTCACGCTAACAACGTAAATTAATCCACGGGCCACGTTACGTTTTACAGGGTTCGTTGAAGCGAGCAAGTGGGAATTCAATGGTTCATGAGTCAATACTTCATGTGATAGATGTGCTTTTTTCCATTCTTCTCTTTCCATTGTTTTTCCTACGCACGCATAGAGAGGGAGAGAGGGGGAAAAAGAGTGTCACACAAAGCGATTTTGATTCTTCCTGGCAACAACTCGATGCCAGCTGCAAGTGATTTTTAGTAACTCAATTCAGCTATATATCGTATGGAAAGTGTGTGTCTTCATGGAATACGAGGACAAAAAGAAATTCTAACCGCATCGCTAAAGTATGGGCAAAAGAGAGGGAGTTGGGAAAAAAAAAGGGTAATATGCCAATACAATAGAACAAGAGTAATTAATTACACCCATAATTATTGGGCACTGGGGGGTTGGGTTTGGTATGTCATTGTGATGGTTGATGAAGCCAAGTTCACTCATTGCATGGGATGGCACTGCCACGTCATGGTGTGAACAGATAACAGCCTTGCGAAATGACCAAATTTATGGGCCCCCAGTGTGCATCTGTGGCAACTGGTGGTTCATGCAGTCTTTCTATTTTCTTAGTACTTTAGTTAAATATTAAAAATTTCGTACATGACATGGTCACTAGGAATGGATATCCTTTAAAATACTATCATTGCCGTAATAGCATTAAGTAGATTGGCTTGGAACTCATGGGACGTACTAGTTACCAACCCGATGTAATGCGTTACACTACGAATCTAAGATTTTTTCCCCCTTAGAAATTCGATTAAATAAAGCGTGACTACAAATCTATCAAAAAAGAAGAAGCGTGACTACATACCAATCATAACTATAATAAATTAATAAGGACCATTTGCAAATTTCTCACATTCATAGTGATGGTTACTTTCTTAATTGCTTTTGTTTTGTCTCCAATACCCTTCTCCCATGTACATTTTGATGAGTGGGTTAATGAATAAGAAAATATTGTCTTTTGTCCTACCTGTTAGCAAAATTACCCGTGACCTCATTAAGCCATGTATGGTACGCCAAGAAATGAAAAAAGAAGTAAATATAAAATGTCTGACAATCTGATCACAATCAATTGAATATATACTGCCTCCTAACATTGATCTATTTTATAGTCCAGAATTCATAATGGAGGTAAGTTTAGCGGGTAGGATTGAATTTTGTTCACAAAAATATTTCAGATGTCATTCATATTTGTAATCTGTCATCAGCATTTCAACATTTAGATACGTCTTTGACAAAAATACCTTCTGTAAACATTTTAACATGCATGAAAAAACACTAAGTATAAAGTTTCACCATGTTGCTTCAAAGAGTCACCACAATATAATGACCTTTAGGTGTTTTGATAAATTAAATTTTTTTTAAAGATAAATCAATATATTTCTTGATTTTATCCAAATATATAACATTGATTTATTTGTTTATGATTACTTTTAATTAATTAATTTTAATTTATCTAAAATGCATGACAAGGAGAACTCTTTAAAAAAATGATTTGTCTCCTTTAAAATGAGAAAATTATTAAAGTGTAAAAATGAAAGGTTAACCACCATTGAATGAATAATTTTTACTATATAGAAATCTCATTAAATGATCTGAGAACAATTAACTTCTCACTTTTTCACTTTACTAACCTTTTTATTTATTGGATAAAAATATTCTAATGACAAATATACGTAATTATACCTCAACCTTCGAAGAACCACTTTGGCAATTTATTCAATAAAAAATGATACTTTCTCTTTTATATTATTTTTCTGTCTGATCATGATACTTTAAAACACGAGTCATATTAAAAAATTATCATGTTCTGCTACATTGAAAAAGTTTTCAACAAATCCACTAATCACTGATCCTCCCCACTATCGAACGAGATAATTAGTAGTTAATTGCTGTGGATAAAGATGATGACATCCAGCTATGCACACAAAAGCAAATAGAATATGGCAGAGGCTCAATTCACTTTGTCATGTTCCCCCTTTTTTTCAGGGAAGTTATGTTCCCTTTTGTAGTAGTACTAGCAGGTACTATGTAGTGGTCCAAACAATAATATTATTAAAAGATGTAAAAAAATACATTGTGGTATATATAGAGTACTTTTTATTTTCAAAATTAAATAAAGATGAATTCGCAAATATTTTCTACTGTCTAAAAATAGAAATAGAATTTAAAAAGTTAGTCTTACTTTATGACATTTTTGTAAACTATTGAAGTTGCTCACTGTGAGACCATCCCGAATTGACTAACTATATATTTTTTTGGCAATAACTAACTAATTTTTAATAACTTATATAAGCAAATACATCTCTGAGGTATGTCATAAACATAAGAATAACATGAGATGAGACTAAGTTAAACAATTAATTAGCTAGTTAAAATGTAATACATGGGACATATCATATGAGAAAAGTGATAGTGAAAGAAATAAAACTGGATCATATAATCATATATGAATGATTAAAATTAAAAATTAATTAATAATAATTAATACTCACATATTTATTTAAAAAATTTATTGAGTAACTGAATGAATGACTTGGGGTTCATTGTTTAACAAAGAGGTACATATAGTACATGAGTTTTAGGATGTTCTAACTACAAAAAAAACAAATTCCCACAGACAAACTCATGACTTAACAGAGAAATTTCGTACAGTGAAATAAGTGTTTCAAAGCTTTTTTTTCGCTTTCAATGAAATGATAATTTTTTTTTTTGAAAAAAATTTCTTACCCATTAATTTGAAACTTACGAATAATTTGTGATGATTTCTTTTGTGTAACTAGCAGTACTGAATAAATAACTATAGGATAAAGTGATAAGATGCTTACAGCCTTGAAATTACCTGGTCATATTTGTTGAGATCAGTTTCATATTAATTCAAAAGTTGATAATTCTTTGATAAAAGAATAATTGTGAAATGGCTTGGTGGTATAGGATCTGGGAATCTGGCCAAGTTAAGTGGGTTTCTTGGTGTGATTCCTATTTATGGAAGCATTAGACTTATCTCTTCCTCTCGGTCAATACCTTCTAGTAGCTGATGGATCCAAATCATAGTTGTGTTTTTTATGTGATTATGGTTTAATGTCACCTGCTTTTCTCGAATGAAAAATTAAGAAAAGGGGTAAGAATCGGGTATTCGGTCTTTCGTCAACGTGTCCCCTCGTTGCCGTTAGGGCCAACTTAACAATGATATTGTTATTTGAATATAACAATATAACATTCTTTTTAACGTTGTAATTAGATGATGTTTAGATCCAATTTGCACACTTTTTGATTAGTCCAGAGATTATTTGATTAAAATAGATGCAAACTGGCTCAACTTAATATCGAAGCAATTTTCTTTACAATTAAAATATTATATAGATAAGATTTTGATTTTTTTTTACTAGTGTAAATAAAAAATTTAATTCAAACCCATATTAAGTGAGTTCCAAAGTTTTTTTTTTTTAATCTTTTTTTGTCGAATTATAAGTATAATATGCATACACATATGGGAGACTAATTTCAGAAAAATTGGACTGGGATCATAGCTGAGATGTATTAAGGTTCGAATTCTAGAACCTTCACTTTAGAGAGAATTTTACTTAACAATCAATCTTATTGCAAAATTACGTGCATTTTTAAAAAAAAAACGATGGTGTAATGTGCAAAGCCGAATGAGCCAAGAAGAATCACATGTCTAATTACATAGTCGGGCCGGCATTAGCCTGTATACATATTTTGTATAGTTTTGGGTCATTCTCATTTTAATTTGACTTTTTTCCATTGTGTGAGCCCAACCCAACCCCATCTCTCTGTTGGCCCAACTTACTTGCTACAGCCTACGTGGACAGCCATTTCTTACGCATTAGGTCGACTACTACTATATAACTAGGTGCTAACTATACCGTATATATTATATGAAAAATGTTGTCAAAGGTGGCAATGGCGAATTTCATTTTCACCAACTCTGTGTCTTTTTTTTATTCTTCTTTCTTTCTTTTCCCCGCACTCTACGATTAGAAGTTGGAACATAGACAGAGAAGGGAAGAACAGAGAACAGAAGGCATAACTCAATAACATTGATACATGGCTACTTGTGCATCTTTTTGTTCTAGTATTGCGCAAGCGTGTGCGAGCTCATCTAGTGTTTGGAGCTCATCAAGGACGCGATTGTCATTGGGTCCTTGCAGTGTTAGAATGCAAGTGTCAGTCAACGCCGCCAACAACCCATCTAACAATAATTTCTCTCTTGCCAAGTCCCAAGAAGCTTTCACTGCCGCCATGGTATGTCTATATATATATATATATGCTCATTCAATCGCCACTTCGTTTCTTATTCATTCACATTAACTGTATATGTATAATGATAATAATAAGACTATAATATATATACATATATGTTTACTGATCAGAACGTGGTTTTTTCACTTCAACTGGTAAGGTACAACTGATCATGCTTTAGTATTGTAAAGTTTGCCTTATACAAGTCACGACATTTGTGGTGAACGTTGTGTGTGTTTGGTTTTGTGTTTATAGAATTGATTCTGAATAGAATTGATTTGGTTATAATTGATTTTGAGGTAATGCGATTTATGTTTGCTGGTTTAATCTGATAATTAATTTTGACTAAGATTACAAGAATAACAATCTAGAAGCAACAATTTTTCACTTCTACTATAATTGATTTTACTCCACTGAAAATCCAAACAAGTTGAAAAGTGCACAAAATCGATTTTACACCTCCAAGATCAATTATGCAGGTTTTCCAAACATGCTGCTTGTGTTTGTTGATTTCTCCATATGACGATTAGTTTAGCTTGGCCAAACCAATGAATTAAACCTATGATTTAGATAACACTTTGGACACTAAAGGTCGATGTTTGAATAATAACGAGTGATTTTAGTAAAATTTTATGGTAAATGTGATGGATGTAATAAGATAACTAAAAATAGATGTGCTATCTTTTCATTAGATTTACTAGTAAGATAACTGAAACCCTTTATACAACTGAAATATTGGTTCCTCATATATTTGAATCGTGTCTACAAAATCAATGTCCAGATAACATTGCTGTAAAAGTACGGCTAGTTCATGGCCCTTAAATTCCCCTGACGACTTATGATTTTTTTAAGTGGCAAGACTCAGAATAATTCGGTTTACGATTCCATGTTAGCTGTCTCTCTCTTAGATTGTGGATCTGCTACTGAGTTCTGCACCTGAAAGTTAAATGTGATTGCAGGCAGTGTATGGGGTATTGTAGGCTAAAGAAAGTGATAGTTAGTATGTATCTCCAGCGGATAATGGATTCTAAAATCACCACTTTCACTTGAATACTTCTCTCTTTGAATGAGGCCTTTGACATTAAGCTGTTGGGGGAGGCCGGCTTACTCATTTAATATTTGACATTCTTTTAACTGGCTTTGTGATTAAACTCTGGAGTCTGCACATAATTCTCCGAACCAGCCTTTTTTTTGACTTTATTAAAAATTTGATGTTCTTAATTCAAGTCTTTGTTTAAGTCAGTGCATATATTAACTTTAAATTGAGTAGTAAGGACACTCAAAAGTCTAAACTACGTTGAATAGGGCATCTATAGATTTCTTTACTTAGACCTCCGCTAGACTTTAGGAAATTTGACACGTATAATGCTATTCGTGTAAGATCAGATGAATACTCCATGTTCCCATTTCTTTGTTTTGAAAAGAAAGTGAACGGGATTTTGCTTGGAAATAGTTGATTTCATAACTTGGCCTTTTCTTTTGGCCAACGTAGTTTCTTGTTTTGCTTAAAACAGTTATGCTACAATTCCAGTTTATTTTCTTTTTGATAGGACACTTTTAATTTGGGAAAATGTTTCCTTCTTCTATTCAGGATTTGATGCCTGGAGGTGTCAATTCCCCTGTTCGTGCCTTCAAATCCGTTGGCGGACAACCAATTGTGATGGATTCAGTTAAGGGATCTCGCATGTGGGACATTGATGGCAATGAATATATTGATTATGTATGTTCTTGGGGACCAGCAATAATTGGTCATGCTCACGATAAGGTTATTTATATTCCTTTCTAATGAAGCATTGTGGCTACTTTATGGTTTACACTGTATCTTTTGTTGTTCTAAGATCTCAGATCATTTGTTGGGTTACTTGAGGTTCTGCTCTTGGCCTTTATTGTCTCCAGTGGATATTTGGAGCTTAGCCTGAGCCGGTTGTCCTTATTTTTGCTTATTAAAGATGAGATTCTTATCATTTTGGCGCCACTACATTCTCAATAACTATGATTCAGGTCCTATTAATCAGGTGAGGTATTGGAAACTCATAAGAAAAAGAATCGGAAGTGGGTTATAGAACTACTTGTTATATGTCAAAACAAGATCCTGTTAGTCCTTGATGCTTCAATTCATCTCTCTTAGATTTACAGGCAATATTGGTATGCTTATTAATATTTCTCAGCGAACTCATATTTGATTTATATTTTTCCTCAGGTACTTGCAGCTCTGGCTGAAACAATGAAAAAAGGAACCAGCTTTGGGGCACCTTGTCTGCTTGAGAATACTTTAGCTGAAATGGTGATATCTGCTGTTCCCAGCATAGAAATGGTTCGATTAGTTAACTCAGGCACAGAAGCATGCATGGGGGTGCTCCGCCTTGCCCGCGCTTTCACAGGGAAGCCCAAGATCATCAAGTTTGAAGGCTGTTACCATGGCCATGCTGACGCCTTGCTTGTCAAGGCAGGTAGTGGAGTTGCCACTTTAGGACTTCCAGACTCCCCTGGTGTTCCTAAAGCAGCCACTTCTGACACCCTTACTGCCCCATACAATGACTTATCAGCTATTGAGAAACTATTTGATGATCACAAAGGAGAGATTGCAGCAGTTATCCTTGAACCCGTTGTGGGAAACTCTGGTTTCATTGTCCCTAAACATGAGTTTCTGAATGGCATAAACAAAATCACCAAGGAGAACAGTTCTCTCCTCATATTTGATGAAGTTATGACCGGATTCCGTTTGGCATATGGTGGAGCACAAGAATATTTTGGCATAGTTCCTGACTTAACAACTTTAGGAAAAATAATTGGTGGTGGTCTTCCGGTTGGTGCATATGGGGGAAGGAGAGATATTATGGAAATGGTGGCACCTGCAGGACCAATGTACCAGGCTGGGACATTGAGTGGGAACCCTTTGGCCGTGGCTGCAGGTATAGAGACTCTTAAGCTTATTAAAGAGCCAGGAACTTATGAGTATTTGGATAAGATCACTGGTGAACTTGTTCAAGGTATTCTTGAAGCTGGGAAGAGGGCAGGGCATGCAATGTGTGGTGGGCACATAAATGGGATGTTTGGTTTCTTCTTCACAGAAGGGCCTGTCAACAATTTTGCAGATGCTAAGAGGAGTGATGCAGCCAAGTTTGCTAGGTTCTACTGGGGTATGTTGGAGGAAGGTGTGTATTTTGCACCTTCACAATTTGAGGCTGGGTTCACTAGCTTGGCTCATACTTGTGGTGACATCGAAATGACAATTGCAGCTGCTGATAAGGTTTTGTGGCAGATATGATTGATGAAATTTTGTATCTGTTTTCTACACTGTTTAACCTTTTCAAATGCAGTTTTTGCTTTCATTAACACTAGTTTGCAGATCAATATCTACAGCAGTATTTAGATTCTGCTTCATTTACAATCTGTAAGTAATACATTTTTTTTTATTGTTCTTCGTCATGGAAGTAAAATAATGTGCGGATATAATAGCTTAAGTGGTTTCTTGATTTATCTATTACATTGTTCAATAAAAAAAAATACCTATTACCTTGGGCCCTGCCCTCATTTATATACTAACGAAAAACTGAAAAAGTAATATCTATTGCCTTCATCCAAATTCTTGCTTTAGCCAGGAGTGCTGTTTTGACTCATTGTAAACATCGCCCATGTCAAAGGAAAGGGACTCAGGCGTCGTTGAAAGCATCTTTTACTACTCTCTGAATTTGTCAAAATACTAGACAGAAAAATTGATTTGTTAAAATTTAGCTGCTGGATTGATAAGTTGTTAACTTCTAGGTGAATAATAAAACTTTTACTTTGAGTGAGTGTCAAAATTGAATCTTAATTACATATCTTAAATGTTTCTTGATTGTTGGATTTGCAATTTATCTAATAAACATATGTATATTTCAGACAAATAAACCTTAATAGAAATACTTATTCTCTAGCATTTCTTTTCTTAGGGTCACGATAAACAAATACTCAAGGATAAGAAGCCATGTATAGATGCGAAGCGTTCATGGCATTCCAAACTCACTGAGAGTTTTCAATGAGGTCCAAGTCTCTCTTCCCTTCTCATAGCAATAGACAAATACCAAGGGAAGAGTATTGGAATCAGTTCTCTTTAAGAGCATAAAGCTGCACAAATACAACCATAAGGGGTTATTATATTCTTGCAACTAATCCAAGGGAAGAAGAAAAGCACCCAAAAAAAAAAGTACAAAATCATTATTGAACCCAAACAACTTAATCATGCATATATATATATGTAAGGTCCAAAGATGCTGATAGCATGCAAATCAAAACAAACCAATAAGTTGAAATTCCCTCCCTCCAAATTAAATCAAAACCAGCCACACCTGAGAATAATATGGGACTGGGGCTCTTCAAGGCGTTTTGCTGTACCAAGTCGCATGAAATTCCCATTGAAGATGCTCCCTACTCCCCTAGGCAAACCTACGGACAACCTAGTAATAGAACCCAACAACAACGAATTCCATCCTCAACGTCACCAAAGCCTCATCAATCATCACAAATAGGACCAATCCTAGGGAGACCCTACGTTGACATAAACAGGATCTACGAGATGAAGAAAGAACTTGGAAGAGGCCAATCCGGTGTCACATACCTATGTGTTGAGAAGACCACGGGAAGAGAGTACGATACACAAATACTCCAAAACATTTTATCAATAATTTTTATTATATGATGATTATAACATTTTATTAATGATATGTTGTTCATAGATAAGTAACCCTGTGAGTATTGGATGAGTATTACTATAAGTTTAATATTGATGATCTGAGTAAAAGGAAAAAAGTTTTACACCATAAATTAATTACATCAGTTAATGTGTTATTATCTCTTACTTCACGAGCCTTTATTTTATTTTATACAAAGTTATCCTATCTATTTATGATATCTTATTATATATATACGATATAATGGTACCTAGCTATATCATATCGATGCAACATGTATGTATATATAGGTATGCGTGCAAGTCCATATCTAGAGGGAAGCTATTGAACAAGAGAGAGATTGAAGATGTTAGAAGGGAGATTATGATACTTCAGCACCTATCGGGGCAACCGAACATAGTGGAGCTCAGGGGTGCTTATGAGGACAGGCAGAACGTGCACCTTGTGATGGAGTTGTGCAGCGGTGGGGAACTGTTTGATAGGATCATTGATAAAGGGAGCTACTCGGAGCGTGAAGCGGCCGGGATGATGAGGCAGATCGTGAACGTTGTACACGTGTGCCATTTCATGGGGGTCATACATAGAGACCTCAAGCCCGAGAACTTCTTGCTCACCTCCAAGGATGACAATGCTGCAATCAAAGCTGCGGATTTTGGCTTCTCCATCTTCATTGAGGAAGGTTAGTTAATTAGTTACTTGAATACTCTACTTTCTTGCTGATCAATTGCTTAATTGATTTTCATTCCTTTCAATTTTTTTGTTTTAGCTCACTTAGTTATTATTTGCCTAATCATCTTTTTTTCTTGTATGTTCTCAAGTGGCCATATAATATAATAAGAAAAACTTTAGTTTGTATCATGCTAGCCTTCCATTAGATATATATTTTGATATGCTTGATCACTAAAATAATATCGCATGATTCAACTGTTGGATTGATAAAATATATTGTTTATAAAGAGATATTCAACGAAGTAAGTGCAGGATACTCACTCTTAGAGTAAACAGATTCCTCCTCAAATATATATACAGTATTTTAACTATGAGAACATTTAAAAATTAATAGTGCTTCTATCTTGTCCTCTGTCCAAGTTCACTTACTATACTTGGGCCAAGATAGGCTATGTTAAGCCAATTTTAACTCTAGTCTCAAGCGTGTTCTGCCAGTCATTAGCAAGGCTAAGAGAACTGGACCGGACCGGCAGGTCCAACCGGGTTAACTGGAATCCGATCGTCTGGTCGGTCCGGTTGAGTAGCCAGAACCGAAGGGTTTCAGAACCGGTTAAAATCGGGAAAAATCGAGAAAACTGGCAAACCGGATTGGTTGGACCGGTCCGAAGCTTTGAATTTTTTTTTTTTGTTTCAAAGCTTAAATACTGATATTTTATAGCAGTCACAGAGCAAAAAAAAAAAAAAGGGGTTATATTTATTTTATATATGAAAAAAATACTAATATCCACGGGCTGCTCACTGTAAAACTCACTAGTCATCAACAAATATTATTTTCAAATACTTTTGTAACCATATTGTGAGACTGAAATTAGAGAAATTTTATATGGATTAGGCTTATTTGAATAAACCTATGAATATATATATATATTTTGTGTTGATTATGTTAATATTAATGATTTAATATATATTTTATTATATTCTGATTGAACCTCTAAACCTTTGAACCAGTACCTTGACCGGTTTGATATCCGGTTAGGTTTTCTTAACCTTGGTTATTAGTTCGCTTTTTTTTGGTTGGGTTTCACAACCAAGTGAGCTGTGCCTCATGTGCCCACTGAGCTGTGCCTTATGTGCCCAGTCATTAGTCTTCGTTTATCGGTTTTTCTTTTATGGTCGAAGTACTGTATGTTTTTGTTCGAGTTTTTGATATATGGTTTCATCAAGCAAGGCCTGACCCAAGAATTGTAGGTAAATATTTTAACCCCTTTTTGTTTTGTGTGGGCTCACCTATGTAAAGCCCTTTCTAAACCCACAGGATAAAACGCCTTATTTAATAACGTCCATGTGGTGATCAAGTGAGAACACAAAGTAAAGGGGCTTCCATGACCAAAAACAGTAACATGGCGTTTCGAAACCTAGAATTAAGGAATTGAATTGAATTTCATTGTTTAGAAGTAACTTAAGTGAAGGAATTGAATTATCATGGGAATTGAAATCCAACAAAACTAAGGAATTGAAATCAGACCCAAAGGGGTGCGATTTGGTGTGGGAATTGAATTCCAACAAATGAAAATACCAAAATAACCTTACTTAAATATAATGTTTTATTGCTAACCTATTAATGAAGGATAAAATAGTAAAACCAATTAAATTAATTCATTTTTAGACCCATTCCAAATGAAGGAATTGAATTCAATTCTTTAATTTACTGGTTCATTCCAAACATAATAATTCAATTCAATTTTTGATGAAATTCAATTCCTAATGGAATTCAATTCAATTCCATCCCATTAAAGGTTTCCAAACACCCTGTAAAGGAGAAGCTTCCTAACCCGAATGCAAAGGGCTAAGCCCATCTTCACATTCTTAATTTAAATTTAATAGGTCCTTCAGACCAAAAGAAAAAATAAAATTGAATAGGTCCCGAAGAATAAGGTCGTCTCCATTGTTTTTGGAAAGGAATAAGCTCTGCTCCATTTGAGCTTTGAAGACTTTGAGCCAGCCTTGAATAGTGATCGGGAAAAAAAAGGGGTTCCTGCAGTGTAAGGGATTCTTCTGCCCAAAACAAGAGGGATTCTTGAATCCTAATCACACTGACCTTCATATTAAGCCAAGACCTGTATAGTTGGACTTTTTAACTGAATATAAAATGTCAAACTAGAAAAGGAGATATGCTAAATCTTTTGTGTAATATATTTAAAAGATTTTAGATAATTAAATTTGTAATAAAATATAAATATTTTATAATAAAGATAAAAATATTACTAGAATACTTTATTTGATAACACAACAATCACATACTTTTACATTATGTAATAGTTATTTTATATTAAAAGAAAAGTTCAAGATTTAACTTTTGAAAAAACGTGACATTAAGTAAATATGTTTAATGATTTCTTTCCTAAGAATTATTTGCGAGAAATCTATATGCTTTGCTCTTTGTTCGAATAATATCTCAAGAACTAATTGCTATTAGAATATTTCAAGCTAGCTAGAATAAAGTTAAGTCTCTTGTTTGTTTGCGAAACCAAAACGACTAGAAATATACTAATAAACATATAGTTTGTGTCATGTCACTTACGTGTTTGTAATTGACTGGCCAATAGCCACTACAAAAATCATAAACCGCGTTGATTCATCTAATTAGCTTTTTCTTCTCATGGGCCTGGGCCAGGAGTGTGATTCACGGAAACGGCCAATATAATAATTGAAACAAAACAAAACGTTCTCATATTAATGAAACGCATATATAATATATAAATCTTACAACATCACCACAACAACATTAACATACATATAATCGAGAATCTTTATTAACACTGAATGCACGAAACCGGTTTCTGGTTCTCTGTCTTCCCCCCCCCCCCCCGCGCGGCAAAGCATAAAGATGCAAAAAGTGAGTAATGATGCCTTCTTTTTCTTTCTCTTTGCTGAGGCTGGAGGAGAGTGAATTACAAGGACCATTCCAACCCAACAGAAAAAGCAAAGCATAAGCTGAAACTAGTTAGCATCATAGTTTAGTTACCACATATGTATAGTGCATAGCATATAGGTAAATTAATCTCCTGTTGTTGTTGTTTTTTATCATCTCATAATCTCTCCAACGAAAAAACAATCCAAAATGGGGCACTGCTTCACCAAAAGCCAAAGCAGGAGCGATGGTGATAGAGTTCCAATTTCTTATCAATCTGATTTTTCACCACCCCATCATTACCAGCAACCACAAGTACCACAACAACCTCATCATCATCATCCTCCATACCATGCTTCAAAATCAGACCCTACTCCATCATCATCATCATCTTATAGTTCTGAAGCTGCATCATCGATCTTAGGCAAACCATATGTTGACATAAAGGCCCTTTACACCCTTGACAAGGAACTGGGCAGGGGCCAATTTGGTGTCACATATCTTTGCACTGAGAAGGCCACAGGGACACAATATGCTTGCAAGTCCATTGCAAGGAGAAAGCTAACGAGAAAGAAGGAAATTGATGACGTCAAGAGGGAGATTATGATCCTTCAGCACCTATCGGGACAACCAAACATAGTTGAGTTCAAGGGTGCCTATGAGGACAAGCAGCACGTGCATGTGGTGATGGAGCTGTGTAGGGGTGGTGAGCTCTTTGATAGGATCATTGCCAAGGGGGCTTACTCCGAGCGTGAGGCTGCTTCTATATTCAGGCAAATTGTGAATGTGGTTCATGTTTGCCATTTCATGGGGGTGATGCATAGG
Organism: Dalbergia cultrata; assembly: GCA_031216105.1. NCBI lineage: Eukaryota > Viridiplantae > Streptophyta > Magnoliopsida > Fabales > Fabaceae > Dalbergia > Dalbergia cultrata. The sequence continues at coordinate 9,873 of JAVHNL010000108.1, read as the reverse complement.
GACTTCAAGCCAGAGAATTTCTTGATGGTTAGTAAGGATAAAAACTCACCCTTGAAAGTCACAGATTTTGGACTCTCCGTCTTCATTGAAGAAGGTTAGTTTTTGGAGGAAGCGTGTCTTCTCTTCAATCTTGTGCGCTTTTGCATTTTCTTGTGCCCTCTTCTTCGTTTCTGCATTTGGTTTGCTCTTTCTTTATCTTACAAAAAATGCTAGAGGCATAAATTTCACTAGGATGAGATGGTGTGGTTATTTACGTTTGGGTGAATTAATAGACTATATCAGTTTATTTCATCCAACAACCACTATAGTTATAATTTTCCAACCACTGCTTCTCGTTTGGGTTGGAGTATTAAAAAGGCAAAAAAAAAAATTGAGTTCAGTAGCTTCAGCAATCTTTTCAGTTGTGTTGGAGTATTAAAAAAAGGAAAAAGATTTGAGTTAGATAATTTCCGCAATCGCATACGATGACATTACTTAGTTTCTTTAGAAATTCTTATGTGTTCACAGAGCCAGTGATTGCTCTTGGTCTAATTCATTTGTTGGTTGCTATATCAATTTTGTGGTAGTTAAAGTTTAAAAGAGTGTGTGATTAAGAAAATAAAGATGGACCCGACAAATGACTTATCAAGTAACCAATGGATGAAGGAAAAACAATAGCTTACTCAAGAATTTTTCTAGATGATGTAGCTTTAGTGAAAAGACTTGACACAGCAATATGACCCAGTCAACTATAGTTATAGAAACATGGAGTCAACCAAGTAAACGACCTCCAATATGATAAGGACAAAGTCAACCAAGTAAACCGTTCCCCATATCAAAAAAGAGCAAGTCACTCATGTGTACAGGGTTGATGGATTTGAAAACTACAATTTAGTGGACCATCATGTGATTCAAATTCCACTACAAGAAGATATTGTAAGATATTGTAAACTTCTGGACGTGGTTAACGGATGCTAGCCAATCTTCGTTGCTGAAACAAAATCTGTCCTTGAAAATTTTCTTACACACTAGCTGCAACAGGCATATGCATGTATATCCCCTAGACAAGGTGCTTCCCATGTAATTATTATTATGTTCTGATAGTGATAATTACCTCATGGGAGCAAAATTTCTGGATTAGCACTACTTAATTTTCAGGTTGATGACGGATGCAACAATTTCACCCTTGACCCAAAAACAAATTAGGGCTATCAATTTTCTTTTTCAAAGTCTTGGGTCAAGTTGTTAATTGTACTGTACTAAATAATGTGCATTTCTACAGGTAAAATGTATAAAGAAATTGTTGGAAGTGCATACTATGTGGCTCCTGAGGTGCTAAAGCGGAATTATGGAAAGGAGATAGATGTGTGGAGTGCAGGAGTCATTTTATACATTCTCCTATGTGGGGTGCCTCCATTTTGGGGCAGTAAGTAGCATGCATGACTCTGTTTCAGTTCACACTGCACCCAAAAAAATAAAAAATAAAAAATAAATAATCATTTAATGCTCAACAGTCACTGGAAGGCATTTTTACTAGCTAAATTCAGTTGATGAATAATTTGCAAAATTATACACTTAATAGCTTACACATTATGTCAATCACTTGCTCCATATCTTTGTTGGTTTAATGACATCATGTGTTGGACAATTTTAGACACCGAGAAAGGCATATTTGATGCTATTTCGGTAGGTAAGTTAGATCTCGAAAGCGCACCATGGCCTTCTATTTCAGCTGCTGCAAAAGATTTGGTCAGGAAAATGTTGACTTATGACCCTAAGAAACGCATTACAGCTGCTGGTGCACTTGGTAAGTATGTATGTAATTGCATTTTCCCCCAGTTACATTCTGGTTTTTTGTTATAGTCTGTGATCCAAACTTTAAAAGTAGTTGATCTTGCCATCATCCCATTTCTCAAATGAAAAATCACAATTAATCAATGCTCATGCTTAGTATTAAGCTTGTCTTTTATACAGATTAACTTGAATTGTTAAGGTCATTCACATTAATGAAAATGAACCAGAGCACCCTTGGATGAAGGAAGGGGGGGAAGCATCTGACAAGCCTATGGACAACGCGGTTTTAAGCAGGATGAAACAATTCAGAGCAATGAACAAGATGAAGAAACTTGCTTTAAAGGTACCTCTAATTTTCAGTTGTGCGTAACGTTTGAACCATATATAATAAGTTCAAACTCCACTCAAAACATTACTAGTCTTGGGTGTTCTTGGTTGACTAAATGGATAGTGGGAAGGTGAACATTTTAGTGTACAAATCACCTTGCTCTTGCATCCTATGACAAAAATAAAATGCACTAAACTCATTGTCTTTCTAATAATATAATTCTTTATTTTGGATAGCTCTTATTTGAACATCCCTTGCAGACAATAAATCAAGGGCGTCCTGTAATATAATAAACATTACAAAGCAGTCATTAATTTTGTTTTTCATTTTTTTATTATATTAGCTCACTCATGTGGTGTCAAGAATAATGTGATATTACATTTCTATTATTTTTATATATGGAAGGTGATAGCACAAAACCTTTCAGAGGAAGACATCAAGGGCCTGAAACAAATGTTCAACAATATGGATACAGATCGCAGTGGAACAATCACATTTGAAGAACTCAAATCTGGATTGTCCAGATTGGGATCCAAGCTTTCCGAAACTGAAATAAGGCAGCTAATGGATGCTGTAAGTTCAATCTAATGCGGAATTTAGAACATAAATAAATAAATATTTATGGATAATGATGATCTCTTCATCAAGCGAGAATATACAAATGAAATGATGGTACATACATTTGCTTTTTCCACGCGTTTTCTCAGGCTGACGTTGACAAGAATGGGACCATAGACTATTATGAATTCATTACTGCCACTATGCATCGGCATAAACTTGAGAAGGAAGAGAATTTGTTTAAGGCTTTTCAATACTTTGACAAGGATAACAGCGGGTCAGTATATACATATGCAGTTCACTAATTTGATCCTTATATACATTTTATTATTTGTAATGCATATAAGTTATGTATTATAAATAAACATCAAATTTAGGTACGTTTATGAATTTGATTCTTCTTTCATTCTTACTCACCCGAAGTTCTGTTTCCCTGAATTTGATCAGTTACATAACAAGAGATGAGCTCAGACAAGCTTTGACTGAATATAAAATGGGAGACGAAGCAACCATTGATGAAGTCATCGATGATGTTGACATTGACAAAGTATGCTAAACATTATATAGTTTATACTCTATTAGGCTCTCGTAATGGCTTCCCTATCTTCTTTACTATTATTAGTATTATTATTATTATTATTACATAGTTCTGTTCTCCATGTGAATTGTGACTTATGGCTGGGCTTGATTTTGCAGGATGGGAAAATTAATTACGAGGAGTTTGTGACTATGATGAGAAAGGGGACGCTGGACAAATGATAAAGAGGGGAAAGAGCGAGAAACCATGATGAGTTGTGTGATGTAATTGGATTTTGCTTGCGAGTGAATCACTCTTGAATTAATCGGTGTGTTTATAGAAAATGTTATGGCACCCGACATGTAAGACTTTGTAAAGATGTTCTCATGAATGAACCACAAGATGTACCTGCAGAAATAAATAAATTTCCGATAAAGCTATTCCTAGACACATTTAAGCTACAAATTTAGTTGCTGCAGCTATTTCTCATTGGTTTGCGAGGTATCTTTTGTTGTTCTAAGACCTTAGATGTATAGTTGATTCATGGTGTCAATGGATATCTTGACAAAATTCTATCTTGTATGGATACTAGTATGAATATCCGATACGATATAAATACGATATAAAGACATAATATAAATCAAATTCAAAATATTTAAAAATATTGGGGAGGCATATCTAATATGATGCGACTATGTCGACTTTTTTGAAGTATCCGATAAAAAATATTCAGCATATATATCATTGAAACTACTAACCACTCATGGATCGGAGCTCACTAAACAGGTCCAAAACTAATGAAAGTTAATCAAGACTTTGGTAGGCTAATTAAAGACCTGCCCAAGAACCTTATCTATACACCTTTTTATAACTTTGACAACATATCTATCAACAAATTCAAAAACTCCTGCATATGGGACTTCGAATTGTGAGTCTTCAGCTTCTTTCTCTACAACTATGGGCAGCCAATAAACTCTGACTCCATCCTTATAAATCGGTTCCTTGAGCTTCACGTATTGCCCTCCTTTGATTTTAGAGAGTGGTGGTGGTGGGGTCTTCCATGGACGTAATGGCATCAAATCCTTCAATTGAACCAATTGTGGGTGCTGCGTGCGAGGAGAAGCCATCTAATTAAAGAATGTTGCAAAAGCTCTTCTGAGTTTGAATTATAAGAGTCAAGAGGCCACTAGACATATTTCTAAGCATTAGATATTTATAGTATGGTAACTATAAAAAGATAATTTGATGATATTATGATAATTAAGGTGAATTATAGGCGAAAGCTATATTTTTGCTACGTGACCATTGATAAGAGTCTGAATATTGGAATTCAAAACAAAATCATATTGCAATTATCATGTCTCCTAATGATAAGGCAGTTAAGATTTTCTTCCACAAGGAGTACCCGCTAATTGTATATATTGCTGCTATGAAATAATACATTGAACAAAAAGTTGATAATATTGATCATGACGTAAGAGTAATCTTCTAAATTTAATTTTAAATTACATTTTATCTTTTTTAAATTCGGATATTGAGCTTTAAGAACTACGAATTATAGAAGGATATTAATTCAGGGTGGTTGAAGGACTTTCTAAAGATAAAATGGTTATCTCCAAGAACTTTCTGAAGTCCTTTTGAGAAATGATAAAATGGTTCTCTTCAACAAACTTTCGAAGCGGCGGAGAGATAATTATACCACACTAAAAAAGATAACCTTTAAAAGATAATTATATTCATTCAAACCAACCAAATAACATTCAAATATCTAAGGTTTTAGATAAATGGTATTCGGCAACAAAATTTTAAAACCGAGTTTTATCAAAGCTAATTTTAGGTTAAAACTAGTTTTAAAATAAAGTTTAATTTGGATTTTTCAAATTTCATGCTGTCATTTATATCTGTTCTATCATCTTATCATCTATTTTATTGAAACTATTAGTACCACCCATATATGAAGGTCGTCACGATCTTTACTTCTTTTTTGCTTTATATATTGTTTTGTGTGGGGTCTTCTAATTTAGACTTTCATTTCTTTCATTGCTTTCGTTACCATGGATTCCATGATTGACATTGCTTTAAGTCTAGACGAGGCAAAAGATTTGCTGCCTCGTGATATTTTCAATGAACTGTTTTTTGAAATATTCCATCGAAAAAGAATCAAAGTCAGTAGACAATGCCAACACCAAAATGGGCAGTGGCCATGGAGATAGACTTACTCTTCAAGCTGCTAATCCTCCTGTTAGTGGCCCATCAACTCATGCTGTGCCTAAGAATAAGTTTTTTTTTTTTTTTAATTTCTTATTTCCATCGTTTGCTGACTTACCTTTGAGCTCGATGCAATGAAAGCTTCATGCATCCCATTGTTGCTACAGTCTCAAGTAAATTCTTAACTTTTATAAGGTTACCATCCTATCACATAAATCCGAGTTAGCTTGTATATAAACTCTTCTTTTTAGACTTCTAATGGAACTCTAATAAAATTAGTAAGTTCTCAATAGCTTGTATGAGTTTAATGATCCTTGCTTTATGATTTTTCTTTTTGGGTGTCTCGATTCTTTGACTTTACATAGGTGGAGATTTTTAAACAAGTACGATAAAATTGAAAAAAAAATATATAAAAGAATTTTGACACTTATGGCTTGTTTGGAAATTATTTTCATTTTCTATTTTTAAAATTACATGAAGAAAATAATAAAAACAGTAAAAAAAAAAATCCTCTTTTGAGTTTTTATTTTTTGTTTTCTCTATTTCTTTCAAAAAATTTTAAAAATATAAAAACACAAAATGAAAATAGAAAAAGAAAATTGAAACCAAACAGAATCTACTTTCCATGAGACATGAAATCTAAATATTAAAATTTAGATTTTTATTCTTTTGTGGTGCAAAACTCATATTATTTATTATATCATTCCTTAATCTCATTTTAATTTCTTCTCGTCTCAACATCTGATATTTTTGGGTTATCAGCGTGTGCTAAAAGAAGGAAAGAAGCTGCGAAAATCAGAATCGATCTAAGACAACTGATCAATGCAGCATCTCTTGTTATCAGCTCAGCATCTCTTGTTCAATGTACAATAACATTGAACATTCCTTTGGACGAATTACACTATTTGCATTTGAGAGTTGAATATTTTTCTTTCGCAGCATCACTTAGTCTTATAGATCATGTCTTGAAATTACTTTGGACGAATTTAACTATTTGCTTTTGATAATTGAATACTTTTCTATATCCCATCATCTCAATCTTAATTTACATTTTTATCATGTCTTGAAATATTGTATGTTCTCGACTTCTCGTTATCGGCTTATGTGAACACAAAAAAAAAAAAAAAAGATTTCAAAACTAGATTTCAGGCAGTGGTCACCATACTTCTCTTGTGAGCTTGTGCCAAGTGCCAACAGAAAGGATGTGATTACATTTTTTAAACTGAAGGTGAAATGAATGTGCCCATAACTTGGATGAATTGCACGATTATAATGTTTCGTTTTGCTACTAAACAAATTAACAATGTCTTATAGAAGACAGGTGGAAGTTGAGGGTCCAATATTCACATTCAAAACCAAGAAAAAAACTAAAAGAATGAAAATCAATTTCAATCTTGTGTCGTCCTTCTGTCCACCCTTTATGATTGCTATGGCAGAGCAGTTCAGCTTTAACAAACTTCTCGGTTCATAATGTTAATTCATAATTCTTCAGACCAAGGGAATTCAGGTCACTATGAAATAATGGTAATTAAAACCTGTTAGACTTAGAAATAGTAGTAGGCAGAATATAGCACCACATACCACCACATAAACACCTAATATTGGAATAGAAACCAGGAAACAAAACTTTCTACAAGTATCCTTCCCTTTTTTTCTCTCTTTTTTTTTTCCTACGTTTGGAACTGCTAACTCCTAGTTAATATACATTAAAGCATCGTCTTATAAAATTTCTGAGAGGGAGAGAGATTTTATTAGGTACCTAGGCATATTCAATCCATCAGTGGTGACCTTGCATATCAAGCATTTCATCCAGTCGTTTCAGTCTATCCAATCCTTCACTAATCAGGAAACGGATCCTATGCTTGTCTTTACAGTTTCGATTATTTTCCATCTCTTGTCTAATTGTCTGCCTCAATTCAGCTGTCACAGTCCATTGTATATCCAACAAAGTCATAAAACTTATTTACATGTGTCAAGGGACTGGCAAAAATATATTTAACACCATCATATGATTTTCTGTGTAAACAAAAACCAACCTGGAAATTTTATGAAGAGACTAATTCATACAAACGATCCACATTCATAAATATAATCATGTACACATGTAAAATTAGTGTAAAATTATCTCACATAAGCATTCACAAATACATTTTTCAGACATTAGAACACTCTTGTGCTAATTGTTCATATCACATAGCCCAACAAATGGAATGCCTCAAGGGTCAATGCTCTTGCGTGATCATAGTACACTTACGCATAGAATGTGTCACTGAAGTTATGAAAATGTGAAGCGAAACTATTGAGTAAGGTGTCAAATTAGTCCTTGAAATTGTAAGAGTTGTTCAAAATAGTCTTGGACATTTAAAATTCACTCATTATTTAGTTATGAAATTGTAATAAGCTAATCAAAATAATCCCCGTGTTAAAATGTTAAGGACTAATTTGAACAATTTAAGTACAATGCCAAGGACTAATTAGAGATGTGATAAGACAATGTAAGGGACTATTTTGATCGACGCTTACAATTTTAGGGAATGGTTCAGAAAAATATACTCATGAATCACGATTATCTTCCACTATAAAACTAAACATAAAATGGCACAGCAATCATGACCCAAATAAGAATAATCACCTCTAGCAGGAGTAGGGGCTCGATCAGCAACCCTCAATGCTTGCCTGTAAAGCTTCAACACTCGTGCACGGATGAGGAAGTCCTGCAGATCCATGAAGAAACTAGACTACCCAACACCTTTCCCTAAACACGCTAACAAAGTCCAAATGAATCCATGGAGCCATTTTCAGAAAATAGAAGAAAACGGGTGCAAAAATATTACATAATGAAAACCACTCCACGGTAACCATTATCCAATTTTCAGTTTCATATGCATGTACTAATGACTAAAAAGGAAAAAAGTTTCTTTCGAATTGAAATCAGAGTCCAACAAAGCACCACAAATTAAATGCAGCTCATTTACACCATTTCGCAAACACGTGGTGCGCTTTCAAGTTTCAACTAAAGCATCCGAAATGGTGCGAAAGCGGAAAAAACAAAAAGCAAAGCATGAATCATGAAAACGTAGAAGGCTCGTGGAAGAGCAAAAACAGTGATTGGAGTCACAGCCCATAACCGCCGCAGGAAAAGAAATTGATCGAGAGGGAAAGAAAATAAGCCACAAAAATTGAAGAGAAGCGAAAGAGAGAAGGGGATTTAGCTGTAAATCACTTGTTTGGTGATTCTTACAAGTTAAAACAAATTAAAGAAGAGAGGTTACTCTACTCTTGTGAATCTATCTTGATACCATACCCCTCAAATATTCAGCCTTTTTTTTTTTTTTTGGTCGAAGCTTTACTCAGCTGAGATGATAGACGACAGTCACAGAACAAACACAACTTAGTGCAAACAAGAACGAAGCAATACCACTGGCGTTATCACGCCGTTGCTTGTACTCTTATACTTTTTTGCTTTTTTTTTGTTGTTATTTTAGGTTAGAACTTTACTTGTATTGTTTTGTTGGGCATTGAGATAGGCCCGTTAATTATAGCCCATTTTAAAGCCTAATTGTTTTCTGCCCTACCTCATTCATTAAAATGAAAAAAAAAAAAACAAATTATGGAAAGATGCTGATAAAAAACGATTTAAAAAGAGGAAAAAAAAAAAAAAGATGCAAAAATACCATTTTATATTGTCGTCTCGAAGGTACTTGCTCGAGTTACATTCTTACGCCATCTTTAGTCATACAGCAATGCACGAAAGAAATAATGTGTAGACTTCTCTTGTAGCGGTGGATGATGATGTAAATTTCTCTTATTCTTTCTTGTAGAACACTTTTATTTTATTTTTCTAATGGGTAAGCTTGCAATTGTTGGGATATCACTTTGTTTAGAAATCCAATAACCTTCATTTACGAATATCGAATTAGAGAAAAAGAAAAAGTTCACACGCATCTTTACAAAACTCAATATCTTATATTAGTAAAATATAGAATATATGTAAAATAAAAATAACATTAAACTATTTAAATTAAAGAAATATAATACTCATTTTTAGTTCTCGACTTTATAATTGTGAGTTATTTAAATTTTTAATTTTTAAAATGAATTAGATTAGTCCCTGATATTATAAAATGTAAATGAAATTAATCCTTCATCCCACTTTTATTTAATATTTTATTAATAAAATAATTATATATAATGTTAAGTAATATCTTAACATACTTTGAGTCATTTGAGGTATAATAAAGTTTAAAATAACTTATTTTTATATCTAAAATTGTATAAAAAGAATTATTTTATTATCTAGAAAGGAGATCTAAATTATTCATATTTTATAGTTTTAGATATAAAAATAAATTATTTTAAATTTAATTCTATTTCAGATAATATGAGATATGATAAAGTATCACTTAACATCATATATTATTATTTAATTAATAAAGTATTAAATAAAAGTAAACTAAGAGATATGACTCATAGTTTTTAATATTAGAGA
>JAVHNL010000107.1:0-25000 GCA_031216105.1 Dalbergia cultrata | reverse complement strand
ATTATAATTAGGAAAGGGTGAAAACTTAATCCCATTACACTCCTAATACATCCATAAAAATTAAATTTTTATTACATTTTCGTTTATTGTTTTTATTTTTAAAACGTATTGTCCTTTTCAAAATAAAGATAAATTCTACTCTCATTTCTATTATTTGGCAAGCCGCCAGTCTCTCATAATAATCTATTAAAAAACAATTAAACTTGATAATAATCGATTTAGATATCAAATTTTATAAATTTCAACTCAAAGACCCATCCTGATTTTTTATATATTTTTTTTATCTTTCTATATACAATGTATTTAGTTAATAAACTATACTTTTGTTATGTTTATTGATGTTATTAAGCTATATATGTATATGAAATTAACAAAACTTTAGGAGATTTAAAGTTTGCAATTTTTTTAAAAAATTGTTGTTAGTATTTTTGTTTCCATTTTAATTGAAATAAATATAAACTAATAACAATCGGGTAATCCAACTAAACCATGATTCTAGTTCTATCACAAGAATTGTATGAACTCAAATCAAACCAAATTGATTGATTCAGATTCACTTTTTTCCCCAAACTTGAACCAATCCGACCTGATTAGAACCCTAATTGTGGTGGTGGTAATTAATTTTATCCTTACCCTATGCATTAGCCTACCGAGCCTCTACTAGTAAGAAGACAACAATCATAACTATTATTGCACATTGTTTATAGTCTATAACATTCTATATTCTATAAAATATAAAATTAAAATCTAGATTAGATTAGTTTTATGTCATGTGTTACTTATGCACTTGAATTACTCATTTTTTTCATAATTTAAAATTAAACCTGACAAAAGGAATTTTATTCAAAATTCAGTCTAAATAACTATTACTACACGCATTACTATATCCCTTGATTTAAACTTTATTTCAACTTTCAAATACAAAATTATCAAAAGTCAAATTTAATTGTAGCAATAAAATCGTAATGATCCCATTGCACTAAGGAAATAAAAGTAACTGGTTAATATATTATTGATTTATATTTTTTTTTTAATTCGTTCATGAAATTGTATATGATGTATACTAATAACGAAAGTCATCATTTCATGTAAATCGTATATCAGTCAATTTTGATATTTCCTTGATACTTTATGTCACAACTCGATTTAGGTATGTGACCGGCACATGAGAAATCTTATTCCCACGTAAGTTTCGTGGCCTGAATTTCTCTATATGCATAGTTAATTGTAAAATTTATTCAAGCACATTTTCATTTTCTACATACAAATCATTTGTTTACTGAATCACACTAGTTTATACTGAAATTTCCTAATTCAAACTTTATAGTCTATGAACCATAATACCAATCGTATATGTATAAAGCTGCTCTAATTTGAAATATTCCAAATGATAAACTATTTGATACAACCCAAAATAGTATAATAATTTGCAAAAACATAAAGATGCTCTATCGTTCAGGATCCTGCTTGCAATGTACTATAGCACTCTAGACAAAACTATAAACACTTCACCCAAGTGAAGCTCACCACTGGGACTCTAGTGCTACTGAGACGGAGGTGGCTGGGAAGGACCCGCGGCCACTTCTGTATATGTAAATAGAAGAAGGAAGAGAGGGGTGAGTTTTTTGTGGAAAAACTCAATGAGTGAGCTCTCACCTAAAACCCCCTTTCATGGGACTTTAAGGAAACAATGCAGGAAATCATAATAACAATAATAAAATTCAAATATTTACATAATCAAATACACATATACATATATAAATACTAGTCATCATTTTATAAAATTATAAAGAACACATAAACTTATAGTTCCTTAACTACTAAAAGAACTGTAATGTTTATCAATCATAGTATAATCGGGCTCTGATCTGTGGCTATGTCTGTTAGCCATGATAAAATAGTATTTCTGCTTTAATTTGTGCTGCTCCACTAGTGCCAGACACGGGCCTCACTGGGGAACTCAAGGTGCTGTTCAATGAGCGTACAACGCACCTGCCCTATCCCACTGAACAGATATGTCTCTTATTTGAAATACTATAGCAATGAGTTCCTCTTTTAAATTATTTGTGAGCTCTGAATCTATCTGATTCTGACAGTCTGACCTTAGCATACCGGTGGCTATGGAATCATGCCCAAATAGTCATTCTTTGTGGACATTATGGTTCCAAGCCTCCACAAAGTATGTAGCCGCCAGCTGTCATGAACATCATAAAGACTCATGCTCTAAAATCCTTTTAACTGGTTATCAAAACACCATTTTGCCATCAAAGTTTAAAATCACAAATAGAATTCCATTTAACATTCATAAAAGCTTTCCATAATCAAAATTATCATCAAATACACTTAAAATCAATTCAACAAGCATGGCCCCTTGACTTTTCTTAAAACAAGTTTCATGATCTAAGATCAAAGTTTGTTAAACATATAAACCATTAGTGACATTAAACCTTTACATAGTTGTCTCTAAAATCAACCAGTAAATCATATATTTATGAAAAATAACACTAATGCAGAACATAGAGATCACAGATGAAAACTCACTCACCTGGAGGAATGAACAGTGAGGAATCTACACTGACAGGGCTCCTTGGAGCAAGAATAACATTAATATCTGACATAGAAGCCATAATATTCTAGATTAACTTATAGAAAGCACTAAATAACTCAGGTTTAGCTCTAGCACCAAGGAAGAATTTCACCTCTTGGATAATATGGAGGAATAGCTAAACTAACCTCAAGAACAGAAAGGAAATGGAAGAAAATGAGAGGAAACATCAAGATCTCTTACCTTAAGGCCTTGGAAATGAAAGATTGATGTTAGATTGATGAAGATGGGTGAGCGAAAGGTGAGAGATGAGAGTTTTCGTGTTTGAGAGTAAAGGGGAGATGTGTTTTGGTGAATGAAGTTTTTGGATCCCGAAACAGGGTTTTTAAGTGATCTGTCGACCACTGCAGTGCTCACCAGAAAGCATCTCTCGCACCAACTTACTGTCCTGTTGACCACTGCAGCGCTCACCAAAGAGCATAAAAATTTCACTTTTTACACTGACTTAATGTTCTGCTAACCCCTACAGCGCCCCTAGGGCTACAGCGCTCACCAGAATAGTTTTTCTGTCAATTTGAGCTACAATTTCAGTACTGATATGTATTGGACTAAGTCATCTCAACACTCACTTATTTACTTCTTATTAACTTTTAAACATAAATCTAAATAAGAAATTACCCCCTATTTGAATTGAAATAAAATGTTAGAAAAATTAAAATCCCCACAAATCAAAATCAAAATTTTGAGTTTTAGTTCAAATCCAAGAATTCTTATGGTTTTGTAAACTTGTGAACTAACAACTAGTTTAGAAGTTTCAAAAAATTCATTAAAAATCATCCTTTGACTTATTTTTCTCTAGAGAACAATTACTGGGACTTTTAATTCCAAGAGAGTGGTTCCATTATATAGCTTTCTAAGGGCATGTAGGGTCCAGACTTAGTAAAATTCAGGACTTGGAATGGCAGATAACAGTGATTGACACCCGTTTTAGTTCAAAAAAATTTTCTAATTCTTTTTATTTAAAACTAGGGTATTACACTTTAAATCAATTGACAATTTTTTTCCGTCCACCATATAATTAATCAATTGTCAGTATATTTTAGGCAATTACATACATATGAGAAATTGACTTATGCTCTTTATAAGCTGAAGCAGCCTCTCATAGATCACTACAAATCCAAGCCTTATAATGATTTAATGCTCGTTTGTGTGTCATTATTTTGATAAAATATTTTTTTATTAAAAAAGTATTTTAATATGTTTTGATATGTTTATGTAAAACCTTTCATAAAAACAAAATCACTGCAAAAAAATGATCAAACAAACAAAAGGATAAACCAATGAATTAAATATTGAGCCTTTCTAAGGGATCACTACAGTATTGCAATCACAATAGTGCAAATATATGCAAAAATGATTTTTTAATATACTTAAATATTGTGCATACACAATCTCAAATGCAGACACACACACACACTCTATATCTTAGGAGGCAATTAAATATGAATGAATAATCATTTTACTTATCACATTCCCCTTATAACTTAATCAATAACACAAAACTCTCGAGCCACTGATTACTTCTTCAAGCCCCACTTTTTTAAGTTTTCATACTGTTGACACCAAAATTTGTACTAAGTGTTAGATTGTCGAATTGACTTTCCACCTTGGACAACCTAAAAATTAGTCAAGAGTTTGGCATGTTAGAATTGACAAAACTGGACAAACTTGATAGAGTTTTAGGTTTGTCAGTTAACATGTCGAAACTTGTGAAAGAATGAAGCCTAGATTAGAAGCTAATGATGAAAATTCTCATGCTTGACATTTAACGAGTCGAAGTTGAAGTTTGTCTCTTAACGACTTAGAAAATTTTTGGTTTTGGAAGGACTGTCATAATGACTTTAAGACGGATGCTAGTCATTTGACGGTTATCGATGGTTATCAGCAGTGAGTGACAGACGCTTAGTTGAGACATGACAAAGTGGTAACTTCTCAGTGATGAGTGAATGACAAATTGAGAAATTGTCAAAGTCACGTGGATAATATCTAAAGACAGCCAATAATAAGTGTCAAGATCTTAGAATCTTAGGTTGTCTATAAATACTAGTTTCGTACAAATTGTAAATATTTGAAATTTCTACTCACACAGTCACTTTAAAAACATTCCCAAATGACTAAATAGAGTCCAGAGTTCATTGATTATTGTTCTCAACCTATTTTCTTGCTTTCTTAGGATATATTCCCTTTAAAGTATTTTACAATTTCTGTACTTCATTTACACTTTGTCAATCAATTCCTTTACATTCTGTAAATTCTTTTTCTTCTTTAATATGTCAATATATTATCATTGTATCCATAACACACACGGCAATCACAATGCACTCTGTTCCATCCTCGTTCCATTGAAAACAGTTTGACACTCAATTCTTTCAGTGAAGAGCCCAAAGGGAGTACTTTTTTGCTTCCGAAATCAAGATCTTGAAAAACAAAAGCTATCATCCAAACTCTTGAATTTGTCAATCAACGCCTAGTTTAAAGTAATTTAACCCCCTACATAATGAAATTGTCAATTATTTGTTGATAATATATAAGTGTCAAATTCTGCAATAAACACTTGCCTATAAGATTTCTCTAATGCATGACACTCATCCAAAGCAAAAATTCCAAAATAAAAGGATACGAAAGACATCTCTAATTATAAACTGGGCTGATCAAATTGAAAATGAAAAATAAAGAAGATTAAAAAGGGAAAAAACTCACTTAAATAATATAAGATTTTATATAATAGAATACAAGTATTACACTATAATAGAATTTTATTCTTTTCTTGTACAATTAGACATTATATTGTAAGATGTTATACCAGTTGTTTGGCATTACACAATTAGGTGTGCCAAATAGGTTATGAGTAAATAATTGTGAATGAATCTAGAGTAAATAATTTTTTTTATCAACACATTTTTAATTTGATATCAATTTGATTTTAAACAAAAATTTTTAAATCAATTTAGGATAATTTTTTTTATTTTCACATAAATTAATTTGATTATAATAAAAGTTTTGGCTCCAATTTAGTCCAAATATTTTTAATTTTAATATCAATTAAGACATAACATTCATTTTGATATCAATTTAGCTTTTTCATTAAAGTAAAGATCCAACAAAATAACTACATTGATACATAATTTAAAATATTTAGGACTAAATTGATGTTAAAATTTTTTGCTAGAACGAAATTAATGTTTAATTTAGGACAAAAATATGTTATTTACTCATGAATCTATTTACTAGGTAGGAAAAGAAAAGTAGATGAGTTGAAAATATATAAACAAGAAATTGAAAAATAAAAAGGAAATAATTTATAAAAAATTTAAAATATTAAATTAAAAGTTACAACTCAGAAAAGAGTTCATTTTCACTCGTCGATAATATAAAATAGTTTTACTCTATCAAGCAATAGAATTTTAAAAACATCAAATTATGCTAAATAATTATTCACTATATAACTTCCAATATAATTTGACTTTTTTTTAATTTCTATTATCTGATAATATATAAAAAAAAATGTTATCCAGTACCCCTATAAAATTTCACGGTATGGGTACTTTTTAGTTATTTATAGTTAAGAATGAGCTACATGTCCAATAAATATAAATTTTTTAAATCTATTAGATTAAATATCAAATTGTAACAGTTGATTACACAATGTGTATTACTTTATGGGTACTGAGGCAAGAACCTATAAACAATTAAAAGTCTAGAAAAAAAAAATAAAAGAAGTAACTAGTTATGATATTTAGGCTTTTTTACCAAAAAGAAAAAAATATTTAATTACGAACTTCCATCTATTCTATGTTATTTATCAATATACGTTAATTTTTGAATAAATATAAAATGATTGATACATGGACGATTTATTACATATAAATTATTTGACTGTCTAATGATTTATGACATGACAAGTTAAATTGTGCAATGTTTAATGCAACACGGGATTATTACTGTCAGCACTAACTCGGCTAGCAGCTGGCCGGGTATATGTCCAATCAATGGAAACTCATGCCGTTAAGTCTAATTTTGCTGCTTGAATTTTGGGAACACAATCCATGTATTCATATCTTGAAACTATCAAAAGAAAGAAAAAATTATGCGAAGCCAATTTATCTAAGGCTTTTCTTCCCTTATTATCAATCACCAGTCACATGATGTTTTAATATTTCTCTCCTCCTCCAACTCCAATCTCAGAATTTCTCTGGATTGGTTTGTGATCCTGGTCCCTCTCGCTGTAGCACTTACAGCCTCATGTTGTTATATTTTTATGAGAAATAGCCTAATGTTGTTATGGCCTGCACTAGACATTGGGCTGCGAGCTGTGTGACATAAAACGTTTAATTGATCCACGTTTTGCAGCATATAAATCAGTCAGTTGGTCATTGATTTAGCACTGGGAGCTGCTTCCACGTGTTGCTCTAAATTGTTGCACAATTTAACGTATCATGTCATAAATTGTTTGAGAATCAAATGATTTATATGTAATAAATCATCCATCTATCAGTCATTTTGTATTTATTCAAAAATCAATGTATATTAGTAAATAATATTAGAATCCATAACTAAGTAATTTTTTATTTTTTTTGGTAAAAAAGCTTGATATGTAACACATATATGGTGGTGGATTTTAAAGTTTCATAACCCTTTGAAGTTTACCTATTAGAAGGTAGCAACTTTAGGTAACGTTTGTTTACTATTCGGGGACAGGAAATATAGAGACAGTATAGATAAAGATATAAAAAATACTGTCTTTGTATCATGTTTAGTTGTGAAGTACAAGATATGATAATTGTCTCCGTATTTTATTTGGCAACAAGGGGATAGTATAACAAATACATGATAAAATATACCCTTGCCGACTGCCATTGACCACCGCCAATCGACCGTTGACCACCGCTAGAGACAGTTGACCGGTGTTGGTGGCAACCTAACCACCATCGGACATTACAACCTAAGAGATATTATTGAAAAAAATTAAATTTCTATTTTTATATCCTATCTTTATGTCTTATTTTTACTTTTCAGAGGAATAGAAATATATAAAATTTTTATTTCTAGAATAGAAAATTTGTCTATTCCCGTACCATATTTCTATCATCAAGCATTATATTAAAATATTCTACCCCTATACTTTTGTCCTGGATACGAAACAAATGAAGTCTTACACTCGTGACACACCATCAATAAACACGCCAAACCACCTGTCAGTAGTGATATGTCGGTGGTGATGTTAGGATCGTTGGTGCCACCTGACCTCGATAAGAGTTGCCAGCTGGAAATGGCAGTAGAATCTCTGATTTTTTATTTTTACTCCTATTTATTACTACTGCTACTGCTATGAATGAAATGAATGAATTGATGGAAAATTGGGATCACGTGCTACCTCTGTTACAGACAGCCTTGTACCTTTTCCCTTTGGTTCCGTTTAGTTACCGGTGGAGGTATCCGATCTTTGCGCTGTGTAGCTGACGTGGCATTGTTCATGTGGGTGGGTTTACACGTGTCGGTATTTTGGGGGTAACTGGTACGGAGAAGTGTTATACAATAGGGTCGTTGCTTTCTCGGTGGCTTTGACGCATTCATTCTTTTCGTGGGTGGGTAACAGGGTATGTATTGTCCAGAAAGTTTGAGGAAAACGTCGTCGCTGTGGCGAGGCAAGAAGGCATAAGATAGAGAAATGGTTCCTTGGGGGGGAAAGTAGTGAGAAATGAGAATCAATGAAGTGCGCCATGATCGTGTTCAGTGCAGTGCATGATGTTGTTGTCTGGTGGCACGTGGGGGACGCAGGGTGGATCCGATTGGCTGGAACCTAACTATTTCAAATATGACACAGAAAGAGTAAAAGTTATGAATTAATCATTATCAAATTAAAAAACATCTGCATTGTTAAATGTGAGAATCTTATTAAATAATTTAATAGCGTAAATCGATTTTCGAAAAACTGTTTTGCTGCTTTACAGAGCCACATGTCAAATGTAGTCTGAAATTTACAGCGATGTGACGCGGACAACCAAGAAACACGGGGAAGACTCAGCGCAGACAGAGAGAAAAAAGGAATAAAAAAATAAAAAGAAAGAAAAAGATGAAGAAGCACTCTAAGAAAGTGAACTGGACCCTTTCCCCAAACAAAAGCATGAACATATGAATGATTAGGGGAGAATGCTAACCCAAAAATTGGACGGCCACAATGGCGCGTGGCCGGTCTCGAACTGAAGCGAATCAACGGCCAGTGGCATGTTCTCCTGGTCCGGGCTACACTTGGCCTCACGTGGGTGCGCACTGTACATGATGGCACGCAGCATCGCCGAAACGATGGGTATGTATGTCCAACAGAAATCAATTTGAGTTTTACAGAGCTACACATTACACATCGACTTAACTCATTTTAAATAGAACAATGTTCTGAAAACCAATTTCAAAATTTGATCTTTATCACAAAAATCAATTTAAACTGATTTTTATATAATATAAAATAAGATATATTCACCATACTTTTTTAATTTGGATAGATATATGAAATTCTATATTTTTTTTAAATGTGTAAAAAAACTAAATTTGTGAGCTTAATTTTTTTTTCATGTAAATAAAGTTCCTTATGTTGTTATTATTTAATTACACGCCTGCCAGATATATTATTACAGTCATTTCAAAAGTTGAGTTTTTTTTCTTTTTTTTAAATCTACCGAAAAATTTTGAATGCTTTTAGAATTTAATTAAGATAGATAAATACAATTTTTATTTGTTTTGAGAAAATCATTTAAATATTTTTGTGTTACGAACTTCACATTACATATCCTCAATTGTTGTTCCCGTGCTTGCACCGAAAAAAATATTGTTGTTCCCGTGCAGTGAACCTAGATTACTGTAGAGACTTGGTCTTATATTAAAATCCCGGTCACATATGTAAGACGATCCCTTCATCAGTGTGGAATGTAGATTCCCCAAACCTCAACAAAAGAAATTTCTCTCTCTCAGGCTCGCGTTTCCTTTACTTAGAGCTACAACTGGGTCAATAGGCCCACTACACAACTAGTACTGGAGACTGTACTTTCCTTGTTTTAGTGGGTTCTGTAATGTGGACCGTAATGACACAAAAAATAAACAAGATCGTACACTTGCCCTTTCGCCTCATAGGCAACTGGTCACCATATATAAGTGAGCCTACTATACCATGATGCTCCCCAGTTCATATTATATAGTGTATGATATGTGTTAGAATATATATAGTATTTGCTAGATTCTTTTAGTTATCTGAGAAATTCTTTAAATTTTCAAAGGATTTCATTTATATGCGCAGCCAGTATAAATGAAATCCATTTTGTAAACCATAAAAAAGAAAGGATTGTAAACCTATTGTTTGGTGTTCGCGCTCCCTGTGGTTGATTTGTTTTGTTATATGTTTAAAACATACTTTGTCGTATCTTTTGAAAGAAAATGAATTATTCTGTTTCAGAAGTTTGAAGATTAATATCTTATTTTGTGTTGAGGCAATTAGATTGAGACCTTTCTATAAATGTAATGATCCTCAGGTTTCTGCCTCACAAATGTTCCAACGGTTTTTGATTTATGTACACTCTAAGGGAATGATAGTGGATGATGAGCACATGATCATTGGGTCTGCTAATATCAATGAACGATCTTTAGCTGGTTCAAGAGATACTGATATAGCAATGGGAGCATACATATCAGCGCAATCAAACATGGGCAATATGAAAAAGGGACATCCACGTGGTCAAGTTTGTACCATAATTCAATTCACTAACTGTATTTGCAAAATTTAACTACATTGTTTTCTTTTTATTCGTTGTGGTCAATTGCAACATTTGCAGGTATATGGGCCTAGAATGTCTTTATGGGCGGAACACTCAGGTCTGTGGTTTGAACATTCAGTTTTCAATTTTTCCTTTATAAATTTTAAAAAACTAGCAAATTGAAAATGAAAATTGAAAACTCAAACTAAATAAGTCCTTAATTGCTCAGCTTTCTAGCTTGTTGGAAAAAGCTGAAAGCTTGGAGTGAGTGAGGAGTGTGAACAAGGTTGCTCAAGACAATTGGAACAAGTACACAGCTGATGAGTTTTCCTTTTCCCCACTGCAAGGTCTCCTCCTGAAAGTAGCTAGATGCCAATGGGAAAGTAAGACCCTTATCTAGGTTTGAATCTTTCCCTTATGAAGGTGGCAAGATACATGGCTCCAAGACTAAGCTTCCTGAAGCACTAACTACATAGCCCCTTAATTTTTTTTTTATTTTTTATTTTTCCTGTATGAATACCACAATATCATATTCTCCAAGAATAGGACATGAACATTTATCACCGCGCATTGTAATTAGAGGTTTATGTGCGATGACCCTATTATTTAGTTGATTCGTTTTAGTTCTCATTTCTCAAATCAATCGTCCTAACAAATCTTAATGCTATTGATTTGAACAATTCGTTCAACCCTATTTACATGTCGTCAAATTTTATAATATTTACTATTTTCTTTATAATATTATAAAAAATAACAAAATTAATTGAAAACAGGAAATAATAGCTAAAATATGTTTTCTGAAATCAGCCACACCCTAACTTTCTCATTTGCTCATGAATGAGGATGATATGAATATCTATATCACGATGAAGTGTTGAGGGAGAAATTTTTAAAACCAAGCTACCAAGTCTTGCATCTCGGTGCAAGCAATGCCTCCTTAAGTCCCTAGCCTATATATGTTTAGTTTAATGTCAATTAGTGGAAAGATAAGAATGGCATGGCATTGCAGAAAATGACTTGTCTTAGGTACAAAATGTAGGAGTAAAATAAACGAATGTTACAACAGGGCAGTATATTGGTTTATGTCATACAACTTCATTCCCATGCTAACAGCAACGTCAATCAGACTGCTAAACGTGGGGGAAAAAAACTTGAAACATTTGTTCAAAGACAAGGATAGTCCTTACTCCTTATTGTTCAGACATCTAATTAATAGTGACTTTTCCAATCATACCAACTCCTTGGCATGGGGCACAACAGAAACTGTAGGTTCCCTTCTCACTCAAGGTAACGCTGTAGGTTGAAGCTCTACCCTTCCGCCTTAAGCCACTGATCTATTGGTTTGTTCCGTACAGTTCCTTGTTGCCTTTCTCCCCATGTTTCTCACACCCGTACCGGGATATAGCTCTTGACTGATTTTTTTGTTTTTGACAACCACCACCCAAGCATACCAACATTATAGAAATTCAGCAAGTTTTGCATTATAAGTTTATATAACTTTGATATGAACAATTTGAACTTTGAAGTCCGCTTTACTATTACTAAGCTAAAGCTAATTCTTAGCCAAGCCAACCCACTAATTAAATTGTTGCAGTAATAACTTTTTATGTTGATAGCACTCGAATATTAATTAGACTTGTTCAGGAAAAATTAAGTCGAAATTCATTTGGATCAAATTCAAAAGTAAAACCATACAACTAAATTTGTTGTAGCAGAACCATATACAGAAGTTTAGTCCTTTCAGTGTTAGATAAGTGTCATCTTTCAAGATTGTTTCTTTTACAGTTATCTTTCATTACAGAAAATTTAAAAAGAAATAATTAATTTTCTTATTATACTCCTATGAGGGAAGGATATAAATAAATAGAAAGAATAATAGAAAAAAAAGAAAATATTAAGTGATAGAATAACTTTATCAAATAATTTTTAATTTTTCTATCATTGAAGTTTATCTAATATTTTTTTTTAATTCGCAGAAAAATGTAAAAATTAATGTTTATTTGGTAAGAAGTGGGTGTGTTGGATGAAGTTCCCGAAGAGTGAGAGGTCATTGTCCTGAAAAGCAGGCACATGGCCAAAGGGCTGTGACATGAAATGAGGAGGGTAGTGTTAGCTTAGCTAGAGAATCGAAACAGGTATAAAAGTACACTAGGCTAGGAAGAAGAAAACGTATATATGCTGGAAGTGAAGAAGTGAAATGTAATAATAATTGTAAGATTAAGACCTGAATGGCTAGAAATTTGGGCTTCTTATGCTCGCCTTTGGACATGTCGGAGACGGATCCAAATATGAGCCACGTTCGATTTATAAGAAGGATCCAAATCTTCTTATCTCAATCTATGTCTTCCTCCATGTCCCTCCAATCAAATTTTATCATGTATCTAAAATATGAATAAAAAATCATAAATGATATCATTATTATACACGTGTCAGAATTTTATTAAGGGAATAGAAAATGAGACAGAATATGAGGACAGAAGATTTGGATCTCATCCAAGACACCTCGACTTTTGGAATCCATGAGCACTCTTCATCTGGACCAATGGACACCGGCCCAACTTGAAGGCGTAGGATCGTAACTCCTAGCCAGCTTGGCTATCTACATACTAGCCTACCTTTCAACCACTAGCAAGACAACAAATTTTTCTCTTTTTTTCTCAATAATAGTCAATATGGATTTTATTGCAATATATTATATAAATAATAAAAAATTATTACATCATTTAATAAATAAAATTGAAATCTATAACGAGTGCGTGGGGGAATAACGTGTTAAAAAAAAAATTGCCGCAACTCGAGTAAATAAGGTTAAGAACTCAATACGTATAACTTCGGGCAGACAAAGCTATATACGACAAATTATCTCCCTAGGAAATACGTTGTAGAGCCATTAATATAAGCTATAACATGGCTCAAAAACATTGTTTGTATCATTTGCCATATCTCCCAGGAATATTCTTTGAATAGAATTTAATTATTCCCCGTTTCATTTTGTCAATGATCTTACAGTGATCGAAGTAAGAAAGTCTTGACTATGGTGTGGACGTAAGTGTGAGCCTTACAGTAACCGGGTGGGTCTTCAATTGCAATGAGACCATCAGAGAGAGTTGCCACTAGTTGAATGCATAGGGGATTGATTTCGGATATTCACATCAAGAGGGAGCAGACGGTACTCAACATCGAGTTCCTTGAGCACTTTGATCATCTCTTCGATCAATTGCGCTCTCCTAATCCATCTCTCTTTGATGTCCTGATAGTTCATTTTGTGTGTCAGCCACACTGACATGTTCAGTTTGTTCAAGTCCTCCACATCCCTTATGATCACCATTGCCTCTGAATGCCAATGCTCTTTCTTCCTTTCAATATACCTACAAATTCAGCACTTGTTAATGCCCACTTCATCATATACTGCATATCTACTCTTATTAATGAAACAGATGGCATTATTTAAGAGTCACATTCACATGAAAACACTTACAAAAAGAGATAAAATAAGTAAGTAAACGTGCACTAGAGTCTTGAGTAATTAGGACACTAATCCAAAAATTAATAGATGCAGAATAAGTAAAAAAGTTCACTATCCATGTACTTACTCTATAATTCTTCTTTTCATAGTGGCAACTTTATCAAGTGGAGTAGAGATGTGAATACAGAAATCTACTACATCTCCCATATCTGGGCTACGTTGATAATTACTGATGGGTTTGGTAGCTAGAACGCTGTTTGGGTATGTAACCATTTGGTTATCACACTTCAAGAATACTGTGGTTAGTATATTCATCTCTTCTACCACCATCTAAATAAGAGCCAAATAAACAAAGTTAGGAAAGTAGTCAGAACATAAAAGTTGAACTTGAAATTCTCAGTTTATCACCTGTACTCCATCCACTTCACAACGATCACCAACATCAAAAGGGTGCATTAAAAATAAGAAGATCATTGCTTCGAATACCGCCCTGCATGTATTCCCGAACACAAACATTGCCAGCAGAAGCTGGGAGCTTATTAATGCAACCAAGTGTAGGATTGGAGTTTCAAGAATGACGAGCCACACTATTAAAATAATAATTGCAACAAGGACTCTCAATATACAGTGGAGTTCATCTACAGCAGTTTTTGTGTCCTTGAGAGAGAATGCTAGTGTTCTCCTTTCTCTGAATGCATTCACCTAAATGATATAACAAATAAAACATCTTAAGACCAATCAACAAAGTTACTTATTTAAATGTTCTTTTTTTGTTATTATTATTATTAACCGTTGTATCCACAATTAAAGCAAAAAATTAAGTGAAACTTGACATGTATATTGAGCAAATAAGTAACAACAACAAAAGGTTCAAGGAGGAGGAACACATTACCATCCACTCTCCAAGAGCAGACAAACTAATTCTTTGGTTTTTAGGTGCTTCTCTCAACTGATCCATTGTCTTCAAAGCTTCATCTCTACGCATGAAATGCATCAGGTCTTCTAGGTAAATGTATCTATTGAAGAAGTTCAATTGCAACAACAATAAAGAATCAGCATAGGGTCTCAGAAAAGAATATGAAGCAGTCTAATTGGAAGAGATCAAGAATTCTAAAACAATAGTACAGTCAAAAACAGTAACTAGAGTTTCTAAATTGGTATGGAAAAAGAAAATACTGTGATCCAGGTCGCGCGACATTCTGAAATATCTTCTTGGCAGCCCTTTTTGCTTTGCATTTGCATCTAATTTGCAGCAAAGGCTCATCCTCATCAATATCAGAATTCAGTATTTTCTCATCCAGATTAGTAAAGGCCCCATGCATGATGATGTTAATCATCCTCTTCATATTACACGGAGATATGTTCCTCCTCTTCAACTTGTGCAATTGATCAAGTGGGATTTCCTCACCTTGCTTCTTATCATTAGACAATGACCTTGAAGACTCACAACTTTTCCCAACAGTGGAGTTCTTGTGCAGTTGCTTTTTCATTGAAGCCCCAAGACCACAAAGGGGTTCCTTTTCTGTATCCCGTGCCACCAAACGAGGGCTAGAGAGCATTTCAATGACATAGTGATTGAATAAGGCCTCGTGTATCCGCTTGAAGAATGTTTTCTCATGGAAGGACAAAGCAAAAACCTTAACAATGATGGTTTTTAGGAGCCAAATTAGAGAGCCTACAAAAAGACATACCAAGATCTTGGTGACATAGGACAATGTTTTGTTGTTGACTTTCTTCTTCACCCTGTTGCTCAAGATGAAGTGCCACACAAGTAAAACCAAACCCAACCACATGCTGTTCTTCAGAGAAATCTTCAACCCATACACAAAATACAGCACCCTTTTCCACAGTATGAAATTGCGTTCGACAAGAAACACGACCCCCTTGGTTGCCAAGTTAATGAGTAAATGCCCACAAATCAGAACTAACAACATTATCTCCCATTCCCACAGGGCTAATTCCCATAGTTTAAGCCTCCTTAGGTGTGAAACCCAAAGGTTGCAAGCCAGGGCTGCCACTATCGAAGTAAGACAGACCCATTGAAGTGCTGTGAATGCACTATGCATCATTCTCCTGCACACTTGTGATATGCCCTCATCAGCAGCTTCTACCTTGTGACCATCATCATCATCATTATCATCATCATCATCATCATCATCCTCTAGAAGACTCATACACTCAGAACAACATCCACATGATTCCTCTGGTGGATCTATTACCCTGGACCTTGTTCTACTCATCGGTGACTTCCTTGAGTGTCGGTTAAATGATGCATTGGAAGAAGGGCATCTGAGAACATAATCTCCTGGATATGGGGTTTGTTGGTTGTTTCCATGGTTCTGCAGCATAGTTTGCTTCCTCGTCTGTGGAGACTCAGCAACACTGAGTGCACAAGTTTCTTCTCTGCTATTTTCTTGGAAATCAACCACTATTTCTTCTATATGAGCCATTTGAATTTCGATTTTGTTTCACCAAGCAACAAAACCTCACGCTGCTACTTTCTTTTATGTTATGGTTTATGTTTAGCAAGAAAACACTGCTTACCTCTTAAGCATTTTCCTTCCTAGGTGTCATGTATAAGGAAAGGAAAAAGTACGAGTATTTAAAAGTACAGCTTACATTCAAGCAAAAAAGGAGTGATGGATGAGAGGGGGGAATATATAGCCATAACATGATCACTTCTTGGATGCAAACTATAGAACTCCGTAGAAAGTGCCAAGGGTCTCTTTTTGTTGAAGAATATAAGTTTTGGTATATTGTTATGTGGTTGTGCATTATGGTTGTGTAATATTCGGCTTCTCTGCTCCAAAGTGGTGATAGAATATATAGAGTGCGGAGAAAGGTGGAGTGGAGAATTTCTTTTACCCCTTATCTGCATAGACACTATATGAGACAAGGTACAATGTGTTTAGCTAAATATTACGGTGAACTATGTTGCATGTTTATATGAGAAATATGTTGTTTTTTATCACAAATATTCTGACTTTCAATAACATAGCTCGCATGGAATATAAACTCCCCTCAGAATTTGATTTGCTTTCTATTTATTTGTGATGAAATATCACCCTGAATGTGTTGTGTGGCTTGTTAAAGGATTATTTTCTCAATCACACATTTGGACATAGAATGAGAATCTGCTAGTCAACTATTTACAAACTTCTTTATCAGTGTCTTGCATCAAAATTTTATTTTTGGACTCATGCTTATTCTTTATCTTTGCTAAATCCTTGTTGTGGGTTCCTTTGTACAGCTTTGCTATATTCGTTGGGCATGTCTAAGACCCTAGAGAGAACTGCTCTTAACATTAAATGACTATTATCACTGTTTATGCAGTTCTTCCTTGATATGCCTTTCTATTCCTATCATTTTATCCTCGTTTTTGGCCCCCACAAAAAGAAAAAAGGAAAAAACAGAAAAAGAAGAAACTCACTAAAATCTAACAGCATTTTCTTTTCTGCTCAACAAATATATATTTAATATTACAGATGGTCTAGAATCGTGATCATTTTTCCCCTTCAATTCGCCCATATACTTTTTCTATGAAACATATGACTACAATTTAATCCCACTTAACTTATTCTTGAATGATTTGTGTTCTTAACAATGAAAACATTTCTCAAAAGCTCACAAATCAGCAACTCTGAGCTATCAGAGATGCATCTTCATATTCTTCTGTGACGGTCTCATTTCTCATTATCGAATAGATCATTTTCTAAATCTGCAAGTGTTTACAAGTACAAGAAAATTTTCCATAGTAAAATGAATAAATCCTTAGTTTCATACATAATAATGAAATCAGATGATAGCAATTTTCTCAAAATAGAACTTGAAATGTCTAATAAGCAATAAACATTGAAGAAGCAGTGATGGCAAAAACTCTTTTAGCCATCCACCCAATATATTGCTAGTATTTCCATTTTTTTTTCCTCCTATTTCTTGTATTTCATTTTTGTCGAGCAATAACAAGTTCCTTATATTGTCAGGCCTAATCAAGTGCGTAATACATCACCTGCCCAAGACAGACTTCAACTGCAGGTGTACCAATAGTGGCAAGGAAGTGTGCCACATGTAGTAACCTTTTATGCATATCCAGTGCATATCTTACAAAATCAGATCGGATTGACACACACCAGCAATAATAAGTCTTCACCCAATAATGATATATCAACAATTTATCGAATAAGAGTAATGCTGAATAGCTAGAATTATTACCAGAATTTGTCAAAATTCAAGGAGAGTGGTAAAGCACATTCAAAAGAATCAACTCAAAATTTTCAGTTGAAGCGAAGTGGTATGCTCTCATCAACACAGGACACAACTCGTCCTAACCAGACAAACAGCTCTTTTTCCCTGTTCTCTTCTCTAATTCAAAATAGATGAAGATAAAACAGAACCAAGGGTACATACGTATAACTTAGTGGGAAGGAGGTAGAAGTGCAACCAAAGCTCTTCTCCAAAACCAGGAACGGCAGCTTCTGGGACATTCAATTCTCTAAGTCTACTAAGAACCTCATTGTAGACTTCAACCTTCAGACTATCATTTCGGCCACCTAGAATTCAAAGCTCGGATGCTGCAACTCGCTGCATCTCCCGGATTCATACCTTCCGGCTTAGTTGAGGAGTCAGGACTCAGAAGATAACTTATGGTCCTAAATTAGTTTATCCACTTATCATGGCGTCATTGAACCCTTTTGTTCTTGGTGTCGTGTTCCTCTTTCTATTTTCTAAATTCTAATAATCGCATTCTTATTGAGATTAATTTAAGAGTTGATTTATCTGTATATCATAATCGTAATGAGATACAAGCACTCTCGCATCCAATTGTCCGGTTGGAGCCTTGATCTCACACCACACCACCCAAAGACGACGCTTATGCAGGATTCACGTTTTCACGAGAGTTGAGGTGGTGCTCTCTGTGTATGTTTTTTTTTTTATAGAAGCTCTCTGTGTATGTTGGTATGTTAAAAAAAAAAATAGTTTCCTACGTGTCAGCGAATCTGTTATGTTGTATTATGGTGTTGTGACTCGTGAGACATTTCACCCCAATTCCATGAGCCGTCCACTGATTATATTTCTAGAAAAATGTTAAGAAAAATTAATAAACACGTTGGTTAGTGACACTGTAAAGCACAATGTTCAAATAATAATGACTTAAATATATCCATCCCAGTTAGAAAAATTGTTCACATTTGTCATCTATATATATATATTTCAATTTTTTTTTTTGCCAGAGTCATATACTTTTATTCTAAAATTAGATAACGGCATGTCTATTTACTTTTTCCAATCCCAATCCAAATCCAAATTTAGTGAAAAGAATATACTAAATAGCCCACGAAAGTAGCCAGCCCAATTCGACAAATTGTGGGATGCGGGACTGAAATCCACTCCGTTCACGAACGAACAAAACAAGACTCACGTTGTGGGTCAAGGTTAAGCAATTCTTTGTCTAGATAACATAATACATTTTTTTTCTGGGCTCCAAAATTATAACCCAAAAAAAGGCAAGGTTGGGCCTGTTCTGTCTGTTGGAGGAGGGTTGAAGAGAGTTGACGGCGTCATCTTCGACTATTCAGTTTCATTCAGGAATGTGAACAAGGAACCAACAAGCAAGCGCACTAATTCATTTCAATGTCGATCATATCATAATCACATCACTCTTGAGCTGGCTTAATGCCCAAGCTTAGTGGCGATTCTAACTCTAATGTGAGGCCATTACATCACATACAAAGGGAACATAAGAAGAAGAACAAGCCATTACATATTTACATTACTTTACAACTTCTAGAAGCTGGCAGGGGTATTGCATTTGCATACGTGGACAGGACAGCTGAGAATTTGAGATTTGAGAGTGTTACCATTGAAGGTGCCCAACTGGCAAGTAACTCCTCTGCCACCGCCACCACTCTCTGTTTATTCTTCTTACTGATATTGATATATGAATTCGAATTTTGTGTCCTTCTCATCATCATCATTTCATAAATGAAGCTGATTATTATTATTATTATATTCGGCTTTACCTTCTCGCCTCTGTTCCAAAATTCCATATTCCCTGATCTTTTGGACGCATTTATCTGATTCCACCACCAACTCAATATCATCATCATCATACTCTCTCTCTCTCTACTAGTGCTGTCTACATAAATAACCCTCAACTCCAACCGCTCTTCCCCAAACTAGTCGTCGCTGCGAAGCAAAGTGCAAAACATATCAACTCACTCTGCTTCCTTCCTCGCACTCATGCTTTTCGCTCTTATTATTCAAACTTAATAATACTGCCAACTTTTTTCTTTTCAGTTATTATTATTATCACTGTTATTATTGGTGAAGGTTACTGCACTGCGTTGGTGATCAGCTAGCTCCTTCATCAAGTTGTAGTAGAACTCAAACATGGGCTTCTGGGACAGTGTATGCTTTCATTGCTTTCTCACTTTCTCTTTCAGAGCCTCCTTTTTTCCTTTTCTTTTTTATTATATATTTGTCTAATTATTTTGATGGTTATTGGTTTACTATCAGGGAAAAGATCAAACCAATCAGCAAAATGATCTCGGTATTTCCTTTATACTTCTTTACGCCTTTTTCATTGTCAAAACTCAAAAGTAGTTAACCTGATTATTATCACAAACGAGAATTTCAGTGGTTGGTTCAACAAATCTTAATCTTCTCAGTATGTGTGCGTGTGAAAAATGCACTCTAGATTTAGTTTTAGTTCAAATTGTGACACCCATTATTCAATTAACAACTCAGGTTGTTGGTTAGGATTCTAAACGAATGAATGAATATTGAATAACCTTATTCTTACCAGGGGACTTGCTTTCTATACGCTATTCTTTTCAAAACCATAGAGAGTTGCCCTGTTGCTCTGTAATCTAGCATTAAGCTTTGCTGTTGTATAATGTATTTGACACGATATCACAAGTACTCAATAATGGTTCTTTTGATGATCTAACAAATCCTTCTTGACGCACATGATGACCAGCTTCGATTTTGCGAGATGGAAAGGAAGTACTTTTTCAGGTAAAATTTAATTTTGATGACTCTGGTATCAGCATATTATAAGCGTATAGCATGTTTGGTTTCCCGTTTAGAAACTCTCCAATCCATGATTTGGACTTTGGGCATGAATCTCTCTCTTGCAACTTCTGTTCAAATTATGTTTTGAGGTTTTCAAACGTGAGATCATCAAACATGCCATTAATTAGTTGCCTACTCATACCATACTTTTTTTTTTTAAAGACAATGTTGTGCTATTGTGAAACAACCAATTAATCATCATGAGTTTTATTTGTTTTGTTTCTTTCTTTATTGAAGTATTTAATTGGAAAGATGTGATGATCTTGGAAAACTAATTGGGTTAGTTACTTATGCATGCAAGCATGCGTACTCATAACACTTCTCATTTTTTTGGTATCTAGGATTGCAAGAACACCACACAAAGTAGAATTGACATAAGAGGGAATTTGCTTTGCAGGGATTCAACTGGGAGTCTAACAAACACAATTGGTGGGCAAATTTAGAAAGCAAAGTTCCAGACATAGCTAAAGCTGGATTTACTTCAGTATGGTTGCCACCACCAACTCATTCCTTCTCAGCTGAAGGTGTACACCCTTTGAGGAATTAGTCACAAAATTATATATGGCCTTGTAGTGATGGTTTTTAATCTTTGTCTTCCACCAAGAGAAGACAATGAGATAAGTTCTTGTCTCTCCCCACTTTTGCAGGTTATACTCCACAGAACCTTTACTCTCTTAACAGTAAATATGGCTCTGAGCAACAGTTAAAAGCCTTGCTTCAGAAGATGAGGCAATACAAAGTCAGATCAATGGCTGACATAGTTATCAATCATCGTGTTGGCACCACCCAAGGACGTGGAGGCATGTATAACCGTTTTGATGGAATTCCGTTACCTTGGGATGAACGTGCTGTTACATCAGATAGTGGTGGACTGGTAACATAATACATTTGTTGCACCATCACAGTAGTCTTTCATTGATGCCGATTTGCATCCTGCATAATGTGCTGTTTATTTTCAGGGTAATAAAAGCACAGGGGCCATCTTCCAAGGGTTTCCCAATATTGACCATACCCAAGATTTTGTGAGAAAGGATATCATAGGATGGCTAAGATGGCTACGTCATAACGTAGGCTTTCAGGATTTTCGTTTTGATTTTGTAAAAGGGTAAAACTTGTTATCCCATTTGAGTCTTGCTTTTTCCTCCTTTTTTTTTTTTTGGCTTTTGGTTTGCTGTCATTGTGCTTGTGATTTATACCTTTCAATTGGGTCATTTATAGCTTTTCACCTAAGTATGTGAAAGAATATATTGAAGCAGCAAAGCCATTGTTCTGTGTTGGGGAGTACTGGGATTCTTGCAACTACAAGGGTTCTACTTTGGACTATAACCAAGGTACAGTGCTTACATTTATGCTTTCACTAGTCCAATATATTGATACGCGGTTAAAATCTGAGTAGTCTGAAATCTTAGTATGATATGCATTGGAATTGAGGGGGGCAAAAAATCTCTGTACCATATTTGACTGAGAAGTTTCAAGTTGAGTTTATATATTTGCAATCAATATTATATTTTTAAAAATGTAAAAACAATTAAGAAGTGCATTTACACTTTGTACTCTTATCATTTAGCCTTTAATTAGTATTTTACTTACTTATTTTCCACTTTGCAGATAGTCACAGGCAGCGAATAATCAACTGGATTGATGGCACTGGACAGCTTTCAACTGCATTTGACTTCACAACAAAGGGGATTCTCCAGGTCATAAGTGAACTTTTGAAAAAACGAATGACATGATTTTTGTTTGTCCTCATTCCTTTTTTTTTTCTTTCTTATTTTTTCATAGAGGTTTTCATTATTCTTTCCATTCGTTACTGTTCAATGAGTTATTTTCTAGTTTCTACTAGCTGTCAAGACTACAAACTCTATTACTCAGGTTTATAGTGTTGGCTGTTGGAGAATTTGGATTCATTTAAAATCACAATTTTCATCTCAAACCCCTTTTCTTATGCGTGCTGATGGATTTCTTTGTAGGAAGCTGTCAAGAGAGAATTTTGGCGTCTGCGTGATCCTCAAGGGAAGCCACCAGGTGTGATGGGATGGTGGCCTTCAAGATCAGTCACGTTTATAGATAATCATGATACAGGCTCAACTCAGGTACCTGGTGGTTTTTTTTTATTTTTTCTTTTTTAACCATTTGCTTAAATGATACTCTAGGATGAGATGCTTAAATGCATGCTGAGAATGGGTGTGCTTAATCAACCCAATTTTTTGTAGTCTACAATCAGCCGAAATTTATGTGGATTATTTCATTTATTGGCATTCTGAAAGGACAGGCCCAGTTATGGGGAAATAGGTTTATGTAAAAATGAAGTTTGCTTCTGAAAATAAATTTTGCAATGTAAATTGAAACATTTGGCAGTTGAGGTGACTGAAGTCTAAAGGTTATGGATTAATTAAAAAAGCTGCTTCAAAGTTGGATGCGATTGAGATGACTTTCAACAATTAAATTCTATTGCCTTAATAATTCCGCTAAGGATTTTGGCGTAAGCATGAAAAGATGTCCTTTCCTTTGACATCATGTTGCTTTACTCCCTTTTTTGCCAATAACTTACTGTTATTTTACCAAATAATCTAAAATTTCTGCTTTGTTTCACTCTCTGCAGGCTCATTGGCCCTTCCCCTCAGACCATATTATGGAGGTACACACTCCTACTGCCATATATCCTCCAAAATAATTACACTTAGGTCATATGGAATTTAGTTACTGATGTTTTATAAAAGGTTTTATCTACATTGACTTTGGGGTTACTGCAGGGGTATGTATACATATTGACTCATCCTGGGATGCCAACAGTGTTTTATGACCACTTCTATGACTGGGGCAACTCCATTCGTGATCAGATAGTGAAGCTGGTAACTAAATTAACCAGTAACCTATATAGTAATTCATTTTCGTTTAGACAAATTAAAGTAACTAACCAATTTGTGTTCAACTGCACTGCAGATTGACATTCGCAAGAGTCAAGGTATTCAGAGTAGATCATCTGTCAGGATTCTGGAGGCCAAGCAAAACCTTTACTCTGCAATGATTGGGGAGAAACTGTGCATGAAGATTGGAGATGGCTCATGGTGTCCATCTGGGAGGGAATGGGCACTAGCAACCTGTGGCCACAACTATGCTGTATGGAAGAAGTAAACCCTTTCCTCAGCATTGGGTGCACACGGAAATGAGAAGGGAATCTTGTGTCAACTAGTACGCTATGGAAGTCACTGGCTTAGTAACTTATGTATGAGCTACTCAACTAGGTACTCTTTGTATCTGTACTATGCAACAACAGGCAATAGCAGCTCCCTGTATCTGTTACTTATTATATAACAATAAGCTGCTCTATCTATCTGTAATATATAATTGACAATAAGATGCTCTTTGCATCAGTAATGAGTAATATATATATATATATAGTTGAAGCATACTTGTTAAGGAAGGTGTTTTGCACTGTAATTATTTTCCACTTCCTCACTCGTGTATCTAAAATATAAAGGCTTAGCTTCGGGTTTCAAAATCTGAGGAACCACTAACCAACATTGATGTTGCATCGAACTACAGAGCATGTGAAGCAATAAGGAGATTTGGTCTTAGTGAGCTGGCGAATACTTAACTGGAAGAGAATTCATTAACTTCTGCATGAGGTATGCATTGCCTCAAAAGCCGCAACTTTGGTGGAAAAATAATGCCAAAGACACTAGTTGCTTAGTGAAGAACGCCTAATACAAGGGATTAGTATGCCAGAATTAGATGAATGCATCATTAAAGAGGGGATGATCCTAGCTAACAAAAGTAATAAAAAACAAATAAATATAAATTTATTATGGTGAGTTATGCTTAATTGGCAAAGAGTGATAATATATCCTTCTAACAATCAATCTAAACATCATCCTAATTCAAAATCTCACTTGATCACAATGGCATGAGGTGTAACTTATATCACAATTAAAGACTATTCTCTCCACGAGTGAAAATCCAATTTAAGAGCACTTTCCGTATATCAGTTATAAAGATATATCATTCCTCATTTGCAAATATCGTGTACAGATACTAGAGATTAACGGATCATTTTTTAAAGAATAATTTTGAATATATAACTAGTGGAAACATAAATCGCAATTGTTGGTG
>JAVHNL010000106.1:0-7500 GCA_031216105.1 Dalbergia cultrata | reverse complement strand
GGTTTAGGTTTAGGTTTAGGCCTAGGCCTAGGCCCAGGTTTAGGCCCAGGTTTAGGCCTAGGCCTAGGCCTAGGCCTAGGCCTAGGCCCTAGGCCCAGGCCCAGGCCCAGGCCCAGGCCCAGGCCCAGGCCCAGGCCCAGGCCCAGGCCTAGGCCCAGGCCCAGGCCCAGGCCTAGGCCCAGGCCCAGGCCCAGGCCCAGGCCCAGGCCCAGGCCCAGGCCCAGGCCCAGGCCTAGGCCCAGGCCTAGGCCTAGGCCCAGGCCTAGGCCCAGGCCCAGGCCTAGGTTTAGGTTTAGGCCCAGGCCTAGGCCCAGGCCTAGGCCTAGGCCTAGGCCTAGGTTTAGGCCCAGGTTTAGGCCTAGGTTTAGGTTTAGGCCTAGGTTTAGGCCTAGGCCTAGGTTTAGGCCTAGGTTTAGGCCTAGGCCTAGGTTTAGGCCTAGGTTTAGGCCTAGGCCTAGGTTTAGGTTTAGGTTTAGGTTTAGGCCTAGGTTTAGGTTTAGGTTTAGGTTTAGGTTTAGGTTTAGGTTTAGGTTTAGGTTTAGGTTTAGGTTTAGGTTTAGGTTTAGGTTTAGGTTTAGGTTTAGGTTTAGGTTTAGGGTTTAGGTTTAGGTTTAGGTTTAGGTTTAGGTTTAGGTTTAGGTTTAGGTTTAGGTTTAGGTTTAGGTTTAGGTTTAGGTTTAGGTTTAGGTTTAGGTTTAGGTTTAGGTTTAGGGTTTAGGTTTAGGTTTAGGTTTAGGTTTAGGTTTAGGTTTAGGTTTAGGCTTTAGGTTTAGGTTTAGGTTTAGGTTTAGGCTTTAGGTTTAGGTTTAGGTTTAGGTTTAGGCCTAGGTTTAGGTTTAGGCCTAGGTTTAGGCCTAGGTTTAGGTTTAGGCCTAGGTTTAGGCCTAGGCCTAGGTTTAGGTTTAGGTTTAGGCCCAGGCCTTTAGGCCTAGGCCTAGGCTCAGGCCTAGGCCTAGGCCTAGGCTTTAGGCCTAGGCCTAGGCCTAGGCCCAGGCCTAGGCCTAGGCCTAGGCTCAGGTCAGGCCTTTAGGCCTAGGCCTAGGTTTAGGCCTAGGTTTCAGGCCTAGGCCTAGGCCTAGGTTTAGGCCTAGGCCTAGGCCTAGGTTTAGGCCTAGTTTAGGCTCAGGCCTAGGCCTTAGGCTTAGGCCTAGGCCTTTAGGTTTAGGCCTAGGCCTAGGCCTGTGTTTAGGCCTAGTTTAGGTTTAGGTTTAGGTTTAGGCCTAGGTTTAGGTTTAGGTTTAGGTTTAGGTTTAGGTTTAGGTTTAGGTTTAGGTTTAGGTTTAGGTTTAGGTTTAGGCCTAGGTTTAGGTTTAGGTTTAGGTTTAGGTTTAGGTTTAGGTTTAGGTTTAGGTTTAGGTTTAGGTTTAGGTTTAGGTTTAGGTTTAGGTTTAGGTTTAGGTTTAGGTTTAGGTTTAGGTTTAGGTTTAGGTTTAGGTTTAGGTTTAGGCTAGGTTTAGGTTTAGGTTTAGGTTTAGGTTTAGGTTTAGGTTTAGGTTTAGGTTTAGGTTTAGGTTTAGGTTTAGGTTTAGGTTTAGGTTTAGGTTTAGGTTTAGGTTTAGGTTTAGGTTTAGGTTTAGGTTTAGGTTTAGGTTTAGGTTTAGGTTTAGGTTTAGGTTTAGGTTTAGGTTTAGGTTTAGGCCTAGGTTTAGGTTTAGGTTTAGGTTTAGGTTTAGGTTTAGGTTTAGGTTTAGGTTTAGGTTTAGGTTTAGGTTTAGGCCTAGGTTTAGGTTTAGGCTTTAGGTTTAGGCCTAGGCCTAGGCTTTAGGCCCAGGCCTTTAGGCCCAGGCCTAGGCCCAGGCCCAGGCCCAGGCCCAGGCCCAGGCCCAGGCCTAGGCCTAGGCCCAGGCCCAGGCCTAGGCCTAGGCCTAGGCCCAGGCCCAGGTTTAGGCCCAGGCCTAGGCCCAGGCCCAGGCCTAGGCCCAGGCCTAGGCCTAGGCCTAGGCCTAGGCCTAGGCCTAGGCCTAGGCCTAGGCCTAGGCCCAGGTTTAGGCCTAGGCCTAGGCCTAGGCCTAGGCCTAGGTTTAGGCCTAGGCCTAGGCCTAGGTTTAGGCCTAGGCCTAGGCCTAGGTTTAGGTTTAGGTTTAGGTTTAGGTTTAGGTTTAGGCCTAGGTTTAGGCCTAGGTTTAGGTTTAGGCCTAGGTTTAGGCCTAGGTTTAGGTTTAGGCCTAGGTTTAGGTTTAGGTTTAGGTTTAGGTTTAGGTTTAGGTTTAGGTTTAGGTTTAGGTTTAGGTTTAGGTTTAGGTTTAGGTTTAGGTTTAGGTTTAGGTTTAGGTTTAGGTTTAGGTTTAGGTTTAGGTTTAGGTTTAGGTTTAGGTTTAGGTTTAGGTTTAGGTTTAGGTTTAGGTTTAGGTTTAGGTTTAGGTTTAGGTTTAGGTTTAGGTTTAGGTTTAGGTTTAGGTTTAGGTTTAGGTTTAGGTTTAGGTTTAGGTTTAGGTTTAGGTTTAGGTTTAGGTTTAGGTTTAGGTTTAGGTTTAGGTTTAGGTTTAGGTTTAGGTTTAGGTTTAGGTTTAGGTTTAGGTTTAGGTTTAGGTTTAGGTTTAGGTTTAGGCCTAGGTTTAGGCCTAGGTTTAGGCCTAGGCTCTAGGTTTAGGTTTAGGCTCTAGGCCTAGGCCCAGGCCTAGGCCCAGGCCTAGGCCCAGGCCCAGGCCCAGGCCCAGGCCCAGGCCCAGGCCCAGGCCCAGGCCCAGGCCCAGGCCCAGGCCCAGGCCCAGGCCCAGGCCCAGGCCTAGGCCCAGGCCCAGGCCCAGGCCCAGGCCCAGGCCCAGGCCTAGGCCCAGGCCCAGGCCCAGGCCCAGGCCCAGGCCCAGGCCCAGGCCTAGGCCCAGGCCCAGGCCCAGG
The DNA here is from genome assembly GCA_031216105.1 of Dalbergia cultrata. Taxonomy (NCBI): domain Eukaryota; kingdom Viridiplantae; phylum Streptophyta; class Magnoliopsida; order Fabales; family Fabaceae; genus Dalbergia; species Dalbergia cultrata. The sequence goes on along the minus strand of JAVHNL010000106.1, from coordinate 4,662 downwards.
CCCAGGCCCAGGCCTAGGCCCAGGCCTAGGCCCAGGCCTAGGCCCAGGCCTAGGCCCAGGCCTAGGCCTAGGCCCAGGCCTAGGCCTAGGCCTAGGCCTAGGCCTAGGCCTAGGCCTAGGTTTAGGCCTAGGCCTAGGTTTAGGCCTAGGTTTAGGTTTAGGCCTAGGCCTAGGTTTAGGTTTAGGTTTAGGCCTAGGTTTAGGCCTAGGTTTAGGTTTAGGTTTAGGTTTAGGTTTAGGCCTAGGTTTAGGCCTAGGTTTAGGTTTAGGTTTAGGCCTAGGCCTAGGCCTAGGTTTAGGTTTAGGCCTAGGTTTAGGTTTAGGTTTAGGTTTAGGTTTAGGTTTAGGTTTAGGCCTAGGTTTAGGTTTAGGCCTAGGTTTAGGTTTAGGTTTAGGTTTAGGTTTAGGTTTAGGTTTAGGTTTAGGTTTAGGTTTAGGTTTAGGTTTAGGCCTAGGCCTAGGTTTAGGTTTAGGTTTAGGCTTAGGCCTAGGTTTAGGCCTAGGCCTAGGCCTAGGTTTAGGCCTAGGTTTAGGTTTAGGCCTAGGCCTAGGCCTAGGTTTAGGTTTAGGCTTAGGTTTAGGTTTAGGTTTAGGCCTAGGTTTAGGTTTAGGTTTAGGTTTAGGTTTAGGTTTAGGCCTAGGTTTAGGCCTAGGTTTAGGTTTAGGCCTAGGTTTAGGCCTAGGCCTAGGTTTAGGTTTAGGCCTAGGTTTAGGTTTAGGCCTAGGTTTAGGTTTAGGTTTAGGTTTAGGCCTAGGCCTAGGTTTAGGTTTAGGCCTAGGCCTAGGTTTAGGCCTAGGTTTAGGTTTAGGTTTAGGCCTAGGTTTAGGTTTAGGTTTAGGTTTAGGTTTAGGTTTAGGCCTAGGTTTAGGTTTAGGTTTAGGTTTAGGCCTAGGTTTAGGTTTAGGCCTAGGTTTAGGTTTAGGCCTAGGTTTAGGTTTAGGTTTAGGTTTAGGTTTAGGTTTAGGCCTAGGTTTAGGTTTAGGTTTAGGTTTAGGTTTAGGTTTAGGTTTAGGTTTAGGTTTAGGTTTAGGTTTAGGTTTAGGTTTAGGTTTAGGTTTAGGTTTAGGTTTAGGTTTAGGTTTAGGTTTAGGTTTAGGTTTAGGTTTAGGTTTAGGTTTAGGTTTAGGTTTAGGTTTAGGTTTAGGTTTAGGTTTAGGTTTAGGTTTAGGTTTAGGTTTAGGCTCTAGGCTCTAGGTTTAGGTTTAGGCTCTAGGCCTAGGTTTAGGTTTAGGTTTAGGTTTAGGCCTAGGCCTTTAGGCCTAGGCTTTAGGCCTAGGTTTAGGCCTAGGCCTAGGCTCTAGGCCTAGGTTTAGGCCTAGGTTTAGGCCTAGGCCTAGGCCTCAGGCCTAGGCCTAGGCCTAGGCTCTAGGCCTAGGCCTAGGCCTAGGCCTAGGCCTAGGCCTAGGCCTAGGCCTAGGTTTAGGCCTAGGCCTAGGTCAGGCCTAGGCCTAGGCCTAGGCCTAGGCCTAGGCCTAGGCCTAGGCTTTAGGCTTAGGTTTAGGCCTAGTTTAGGTTTAGGCCTAGGTTTAGGTTTAGGTTTAGGTTTAGGTTTAGGTTTAGGTTTAGGTTTAGGTTTAGGTTTAGGCCTAGGTTTAGGTTTAGGCTTTAGGTTTAGGTTTAGGTTTAGGTTTAGGTTTAGGTTTAGGTTTAGGTTTAGGTTTAGGTTTAGGTTTAGGCTTAGGTTTAGGTTTAGGTTTAGGTTTAGGTTTAGGTTTAGGTTTAGGTTTAGGTTTAGGTTTAGGTTTAGGTTTAGGTTTAGGTTTAGGTTTAGGTTTAGGTTTAGGTTTAGGTTTAGGTTTAGGGTTTAGGTTTAGGTTTAGGTTTAGGTTTAGGTTTAGGTTTAGGTTTAGGTTTAGGTTTAGGTTTAGGTTTAGGTTTAGGTTTAGGTTTAGGTTTAGGTTTAGGTTTAGGTTTAGGTTTAGGTTTAGGTTTAGGTTTAGGTTTAGGTTTAGGTTTAGGTTTAGGTTTAGGTTTAGGTTTAGGTTTAGGTTTAGGTTTAGGTTTAGGTTTAGGTTTAGGTTTAGGTTTAGGTTTAGGTTTAGGCTCTAGGTTTAGGTTTAGGTTTAGGCCTAGGTTTAGGTTTAGGGTTTAGGTTTAGGTTTAGGGTTTAGGTTTAGGTTTAGGTTTAGGCCTAGGCCTAGGCCTAGGCCCAGGCCCAGGCCTAGGCCCAGGCCCAGGTTTAGGTTTAGGCCCAGGCCTAGGCCCAGGCCCAGGCCCAGGCCCAGGCCCAGGCCCAGGCCCAGGCCCAGGCCCAGGCCCAGGCCCAGGCCCAGGCCCAGGCCCAGGCCCAGGCCCAGGCCCAGGCCCAGGCCCAGGCTCAGGCCCAGGCCCAGGCCCAGGCCCAGGCCCAGGCCCAGGCCCAGGCCCAGGCCCAGGCCCAGGCCCAGGCCCAGGCCCAGGCCCAGGCCCAGGCCCAGGCCCAGGCCCAGGCCCAGGCCTAGGCCCAGGCCTAGGCCCAGGCCCAGGCCTAGGCCCAGGCCCAGGCCCAGGCCTAGGCCTAGGCCTAGGCCTAGGCCTAGGCCTAGGCCTAGGCCTAGGCCTAGGCCTCTGGCCTAGGCCTAGGCCTAGGCCTAGGCCTTAGGCCTAGGCCTAGGCCTAGGCCTAGGCCTAGGTTTAGGCCTAGGTTTAGGCCTAGGTTTAGGCTCTAGGTTTAGGCCTAGGCTTAGGTTTAGGTTTAGGCCTAGGTTTAGGTTTAGGTTTAGGTTTAGGTTTAGGTTTAGGCTCTAGGTTTAGGTTTAGGTTTAGGTTTAGGTTTAGGTTTAGGTTTAGGTTTAGGTTTAGGCCTAGGTTTAGGTTTAGGTTTAGGTTTAGGTTTAGGCCTAGGCCTAGGTTTAGGCCTAGGTTTAGGCCTAGGTTTAGGCCTAGGCCTAGGTTTAGGCCTAGGCTCTAGGCCTAGGTTTAGGCTCTAGGCTCTAGGTTTAGGCCTAGGCCTAGGCCTAGGCCTAGGCCTCAGGCCTAGGCTTTAGGCCTAGGCCTAGGTTTAGGCCTAGGCTTAGGTTTAGGCCTAGGCCTAGGCCTAGGCCTAGGCCTAGGCCTAGGCCTAGGCCTAGGCCTAGGCCTAGGTTTAGGTTTAGGTTTAGGTTTAGGTTTAGGTTTAGGCCTAGGTTTAGGCCTAGGTTTAGGCCTAGGCCTAGGCCTAGGTTTAGGTTTAGGCCTAGGTTTAGGCCTAGGTTTAGGTTTAGGTTTAGGTTTAGGTTTAGGTTTAGGTTTAGGTTTAGGTTTAGGCTTTAGGCTTAGGTTTAGGTTTAGGTTTAGGTTTAGGTTTAGGTTTAGGTTTAGGTTTAGGTTTAGGTTTAGGTTTAGGTTTAGGTTTAGGTTTAGGGTTTAGGTTTAGGTTTAGGTTTAGGTTTAGGTTTAGGTTTAGGCTTAGGTTTAGGTTTAGGTTTAGGTTTAGGTTTAGGTTTAGGTTTAGGTTTAGGTTTAGGTTTAGGTTTAGGTTTAGGTTTAGGTTTAGGTTTAGGTTTAGGTTTAGGTTTAGGTTTAGGTTTAGGTTTAGGTTTAGGTTTAGGTTTAGGTTTAGGTTTAGGTTTAGGTTTAGGTTTAGGTTTAGGTTTAGGGTTTAGGTTTAGGTTTAGGTTTAGGTTTAGGTTTAGGTTTAGGTTTAGGTTTAGGTTTAGGTTTAGGTTTAGGTTTAGGTTTAGGTTTAGGTTTAGGTTTAGGTTTAGGTTTAGGTTTAGGTTTAGGTTTAGGTTTAGGTTTAGGCTCTAGGTTTAGGTTTAGGTTTAGGTTTAGGTTTAGGTTTAGGCCTAGGTTTAGGCTTAGGTTTAGGCCTAGGCCTAGGTTTAGGCTTAGGTTTAGGTTTAGGCTCTAGGCTTTAGGTTTAGGTTTAGGGTTTAGGTTTAGGCTCTAGGCCTAGGTTTAGGCTCAGGCCTAGGTTTAGGCTTAGGCCTAGGCCTAGGCCCAGGTTTAGGCCCAGGCCTAGGCCCAGGCCTAGGTTTAGGCCTAGGCCCAGGTTTAGGCCTAGGCCCAGGTTTAGGCCTAGGGTTTCAGGCCTAGGTTTAGGCCTAGGCCTAGGTTTAGGCCTAGGTTTAGGTTTAGGCTCAGGCCTAGGCCTAGGCCTTTAGGTTTAGGCCTAGGCCTAGGTTTAGGTTTAGGTTTAGGTTTAGGTTTAGGCTTAGGCCTAGGCTTAGGTTTAGGCTCTAGGTTTAGGTTTAGGTTTAGGTTTAGGTTTAGGCTTTAGGTTTAGGTTTAGGTTTAGGTTTAGGTTTAGGTTTAGGTTTAGGTTTAGGTTTAGGGTTTAGGTTTAGGTTTAGGTTTAGGTTTAGGTTTAGGTTTAGGTTTAGGTTTTAGGTTTAGGTTTAGGTTTAGGTTTAGGTTTAGGTTTAGGTTTAGGTTTAGGTTTAGGTTTAGGTTTAGGTTTAGGTTTAGGTTTAGGTTTAGGTTTAGGGTTTAGGTTTAGGGTTTAGGTTTAGGGTTTAGGTTTAGGTTTAGGTTTAGGGTTTAGGTTTAGGTTTAGGGTTTAGGTTTAGGTTTAGGTTTAGGTTTAGGGTTTAGGGTTTAGGTTTAGGGTTTAGGTTTAGGGTTTAGGTTTAGGTTTAGGTTTAGGTTTAGGTTTAGGTTTAGGTTTAGGTTTAGGTTTAGGTTTAGGTTTAGGTTTAGGTTTAGGTTTAGGGTTTAGGTTTAGGTTTAGGTTTAGGTTTAGGTTTAGGGTTTAGGTTTAG
>JAVHNL010000105.1:30000-33812 GCA_031216105.1 Dalbergia cultrata | reverse complement strand
TTTAAATTTAAAATTTTAAATTTTAAATTTTAATTTTTAAATTTTAAATTTTAAATTCAAATTTTAGAAATTCTAAATTTTAAATTTTAATCTCTAATTAATTAAATTTTAAATTTTAAATTTTAAATTTAATTTAAATTCTTAAATTTTAAATTTGAATTTTAAATTTTAAATTTTAAATTTAATTTTGAAATTTTAAATTTAAATTTTAAATTTTGAAATTTTAAATTTAAATTTAAATTTAAATTTTAAATTTTAAATTTTAAATTTTAAATTTTAAATTTAAATTTAAATTTTAAATTTTAAATTTTAAATTTTAAATTTTAAATTTTAAATTTTTAAATTCAAATTTTAATTTAAATTTTAAATTTTAAATTTTAAATTTAAATTTAAAATTTTAAATTCTTAAATTTTTAAATTTAAATTTAAATTTTAAATTTTAAATTTTAAATTTAATTTTAAATTTTAACACGGAGAATTTTAAATTTTAAATTTTAAATTCTTAAATTTTAAATTTAAATTTTTAAATTTAAATTTAAATTTTAAATTTTAAATTTTAAATTTTAAATAAAATTTAAATTTTGGGAAATTTTAAATTTTAAATTCTTAAATTTTAAATTTGAAATTTAAATTTTAAATTTTAAATTTTAAATTTTGAAATTTGAAATTTTAACTTTAAATTTTAAATTTTAAATTTTAAATTTTAAATTTAAATTTTAACAATTTTAAATTTTAAATTTTAAATTCTGAAATTTAAATTTAAATTTTAAATTAAATTTAAATTTAATTTAAATTTAATTCTAAATTTGAACTTTGAAATTGAATTTTAAATTTTTAAATTAAACTTTAAATTCTTAAATTTTAAATTTTAAATTAAATTTTAAATTTGAAATTTAAATTTTAAATGAAATTTAAATTTTAAATTTAAATTTAAATTTTAATGAATTTTAAATTTTAAATTTTAAATTTTAAATTTTAAATCTTTAAATTGGAATTTAAATTTTAAATTTTAAATTTTAAATTTTAAATTTTAAATTTAAATTTTAAATTTTAAATTCTAAATTTTAAATTTAAATTTTAAATTTTAAATTTTAATCGAATTTCTAAATTTTAAATTTAAATTTTGAAATTTTAAATTTAAATTTTAATTTTTAAATTTTAAATTTTAAATTTTAAATCTTTAAATTTAAATCAAATTTTAAAATTTAAATTAAATAAATTTTAAATTTTAAATTTTAAATTAAATTTAAATTTAAAATTCTTAAATTTTTGGAATTTTAAATTTTAATTCTTAATTTTAAATTTTAAATTTAAATTTTAAATTTTAAATTCTTAAATTTTGAAATTTTAAATTTTAAATTAAAATTTTAAATCTCTTAAAATTTTAAATTTTAAATTTTAAATTTTAAAATTTTAATTTTAAATTTAATTTAATGGAAATTTTAAATTTTAAATTTTAAATTTTAAATTTTAAATTTTAAATTTACAATTTTGAAATTTTAAATTTTAAATTTTAAATTTTGAAATTTTAAATTTTAAATTTTAAATTTTAAATTTAAATTTTAAATTTTAAATCAAATTTAAATTTTGAAATTTTAAATTTTAAATTTTAAATTTTAAATTTTAAATTTTAAATTTAAATTTTGAAATTTTAAATTTTAAATTTTAAATTTAAATTTTAAATTTTAAATTTAACTTAAATTTTAAATTTTAAATTTTAAATTTAAATTTTAAATTTTAAAATTTTAAATTTTAAATTTTAAATTTTGAAATTTTAAATAAATTTAAATTCTTAAATTTTAATTTTAAATTTTAAATTTTAAATTTTAAATTTTAAATTTTAAATTTTAAATTTTAAATTTAAATTTAAATTTTAAATTTTAAATTTTAATTTTAAATTTTAAATTTTAAATTTTAAATTTTAAATTTTAAATTTAATTAAATTCTAAATTTTAAATTTTAAATTTTAAATTTTAAAATTTGAAATTTTAAATTTTAAATTTTAAATTTTAAATTTTAAATTTTAAATTTTAAATTTGAAATTTTAAATTTTAAATTCTTAAATTTTAAATTTTAAATTTGGGAAATTTAAATTAATTTAATTTTTAAATTTTAAATCTCTTGGAATTTTAAATTTTAAATTTTAAATTTGAAATTTTAAATTTTAATTTTGTAAATTTTAAATTTTAAATTTTAAATTTTAAACCCTAAACTTTAAAATTTTTAAATTTTAAATTTTAAATTTTAAATTTTAAATTTTAAATTTTAAATTTTAAATTTTGTAAAATTTTAAATTTTAAAAACCCTTAATTTAAATTAAACTTAAATTTTAAATTTTAAATTTTAAATTTTAAATTTTAAATTTTAAATTTTAAATTTTAAATTTTAAATTTTAAATTCTTAAATTTTAAATTTTAAATTTTAAATTTTAATTTAAATTTTAGAATTTTAAATTTCTAAATTTTAAATTTTACCCTAATTTTAAATTTTAAATTTTAAATTTTAAATTTTAAATTTTAAATTTTAAATTTTAAATTTTAAATTTTAAATTTTAAATTTTAAATTTTAAATTTAAATTTTAAATTCTTAAATTTTAAATTTTAAATTTTAAATTTTGGAAATTTTAAATTTTAAATTTTAAATCTTAAATTTCAAAATTTCTAAATTTTAAATTTAAATTTTAAATTTTAATTTAAATTTGAATTTTAAATTTAATGATTTTAAATTTTAAATTTGAAATTCTTAAATTTTAAATTTTAAAATTTTAAATTTAAATTTTGGGAAATTTTAAATTTTAAATTTTAAATTTTAAAATTTTGAAATTTTAAATTTTGAAATTCTTGAACCTTAATTTAATCGAAATTTAAATTTTAAATTTTAAATTTAAACTTAGAATTTAAATTTTTAAATTTTAAATTTAAATTTTATAATTTTGAAATTAAAATTTGAAATTTTAAATTTTAATTTTAATTTTAAATTTTACAATTTTAAATTTAAATTGAAATTTTAAATTTTAAATTTTAAATTTTAAATTTTAAATTTAAATTTAAATTAAATTTTAAATTTTAAATTTTAAATTTAATTTAAATTTAAATTTTAAATTTAAATTTTAAATTGAATTTAAATTTTAAATTTAAATTTAAATTTTAATTAATTTAAATTCAATTTAAATTTAAATTTTAAATTTTAAATTTTAAATTTTAAATTTAAATTTTTAATTTTAAATTTTAAATTTTAAATTTTAAATTTTAAATTTTAAATTTTAAATTTTAAATTTTAAATTTTAAATTTTAAATTTAAATTTTAAATTTTAAATTTTAAATTTAAATTTTAAATTTTAAATTTAAATTTTAAATTTTAAATTTTAAATTTTAAATTTTAAATTTTAAATTTTAAATTTTAAATTTTAAATTTTAAATTTTAAATTTAAATTTTAAATTTTAAATTTTAAATTTTAAATTTTAAATTTTAAATTTTAAATTTTAAATTTTAAATTTAAATTTTAAATTTTAAATTTTAAATTTTAAATTTAAATTTTAAATTTTAAATTTTAAATTTTAAATTTAAATTTAAATTTTAAATTTTAAATTTAAATTTTAAATTTTAAATTTTAAATTTTAAATTTTAAATTTTAAATTTAAATTTTAAATTTAAATTTTAAATTTTAATTTTAAATTTTAAATTTTAAATTTAAATTTTAAATTTAAAATTTTAAATTTTAATTTTAAATTTTAAATTTTAAATTTTAAATTTTAAATTTTAAATTTTGAAATTTTAAATTTAAATTTTAAATTTAAATTTTAAATTTTAAA
>JAVHNL010000105.1:0-20000 GCA_031216105.1 Dalbergia cultrata | reverse complement strand
AATGTGACAGCCACTTCGCCATGAGAAATCACTCCTCGTTTCCTCTATAAATATTTCTAACGACTCCAGGCACAGGTAATTCCTTTTTTTCTTGTGAACGTACCATCTTTCTGCCTGAACATCAACTTATTCTCTAGGTGAAGTCCTTGCAGGTACCCCCACCCTTGCCAACTCCAACGGATTCAGGAAAAAGTTTAGTCAAGAGGCTTCTGAAGTACTTAAATGACGAGGTAACTATCTCATATTCTCTCGTTACATTAGCACTGTCCGTGGGAACTTTCTGACACCCATTCCTGATTTATTGACAACGACGACAATGTCAACCACAAGGAGAATTCCCTCCGACGTATAACAAGAAGGAAACCATGAGCATGGAAATAACCTCCATGAAGTGGTGGTGCACACCACCTCGGAATTCGCTTCAAGGCCAAACACTCAGCAACATAGGGATAATGCCGTGGGCATAGGGAACAGTCTTGCCAACACTCACAAAATTCAAAATGTCATGCCGGCATCAACACGCGCCTTAGAAGGCATCTGTCCGGAGAGCGGTATGTGCTGGACGCGCCACGAAGGCAATCTTTGAGCCTAGTATGTAGAAGTTCTAGACATCATAGAAGCAGGACCGATCATCATGGTAATGACCCCGGACCCCGTAGCTCATACCCCATATATGAACCTTTGGACCTAGAAGAGTATTATTGAAGAACTCGGAATTCCAGCAAAACGCGGGAGCATGAGTTGGCTTCAAGAGAAACTTTTACAACTGAGTCGTTTAGTTCCACTCCAGTCAAGAGTAATCCCAAAAGAAGAAAGGGGGAAGGCGACACTACAAGATGAAGATGACAACTTTCCATTTTTCGATTACATTATGAGCTTGAAATTGCCACATGACTACAAGCTCCTAATGAAAATCGAAGGGTATGATGGTACCACAAACCCCCAAGGGCACCTAGACTTGTTCAGATCTAGAATGTACTTGGTCGAAGCTTCAAATGCTATAAAATGTAGGGCTTTCCCCATCACTCTATGGAAAACGGCTCTTAAATGGTTTAATAATCTAGATCCGATATCAATTAACAAGTTTTCTGAATTGGCCTCAAAGTTTTTAGCCCATCTCACGACAAGGCGTCTTAAGCCTAAATCGGCATCAAGTCTCCTCGGATTCTTCCAACAGCAAAACGAGACCTTTTGAGATTATTTGGAGCGCTTTAACAAGGAAACTTTGCTCTGTGAGGAACTCAGCACCCAAACATCCCCGATCACATTGATCAATAGACTCCGAAATAGTTTGTTCACGAAATCTTTAGCTAAAAAACCATCTAAGACCTTGGAAGAGATCAAACCAGGGTGGAAAAAGTACATACACTTAGAAGAAACCATGCAAGTTAGGTCGGATATGCAAAAGCGTTTAGGCATGCAAGCTCAGGGCAATAATAGGAAGCCGGAAAAGATGGGAAAATGATAAGGAAAATGGGCCAAGGTCTGAAGTACACCAAATATACCCCATTAGTCATTTCTCTAACTGACATATACAAAGATATATGCAACACAGAGATGTTGCCTAAGCCTAGGATCTTGAAGCAAAAAAAAACGTAGACAAGTCCAAATTTTGCGCTCACCACAAGGCCCCGGGACATTGGACAACAGAATGCTTTGATCTCAAAGATGCAGTAGAAACCTTAATCTAAGAAGGGAAACTAGGGAAGTGGCTTTTGGAAAATAAAAATAAAAAAAAGGGGGCAATCTCCATTTACCTGGGATGAAAACCAAGTAAGGAATCCCCGTCGCCGGAGAGCAAAAAGTAACCTCCAACTCGAGGATGAACCAAGAGAAGATAAACCCGAGCACGTTATTAACATGATCACAGGAGGATCTTCTGAGGGTGGAGCCACAGAGTCCATAGGAAAAGACATTTGAGAGAAATAATGAGTGTATCGCTTGAAATTCTGCTCAAAAAAATCCCATCCGTAGTTTTTTCCAAAGAAGACATGAAAGGTGTGTCCCCTGACCATGATGGAAAATTCATCCATCTGGGTTTATCAATTTGCAAATTCTTTCTCAATTAGTTAAAAGAATGAAATCGATTGATATTATGACAATACTAGGTAGCATAGATATCATTATAGGAGAAGTTGATTGTTGCAATGATAACTTATACAATAGAAATAAAATATATCAATTCTTTTTTTATATTGGAATCTTTTAAAGAGATATATGGAATTTTATGGGTACTTGCCCTTATCTTTACTCTTGTATTAAGAATCATCATAAGTGTACTATCAACTTTATGGTTAGATAGAGAAATATCGGGTAAGGGTTCACTTATATCCCTGAAATTGTATGCGTGATTCACTTTAATCCCTAAAATTAACAAAGTATTATTTTAGTCCCTAAAATTTCAAAAAGTGATTCAAATTAGTCCTTATACTACTGTTCCTGAGGACTAACTTGAATAACTAAAAGGACTAAGTTGAATCATTTTTTGAAACCTTAGGGACTAACGTCATATTTGCTTAATTTTAAAGACTAAAGTGAATCACGCATATAATTTCAGGGACTAAAGTGAACCTTTACTCGAGAAATATCTGTAGGTATACAACAACAGATTAGAGCTGAATACGTTGGTCCTTTAGGAGTTCTTCAAGCTCTAGCAGATGGAACAAAATTACTTTTTAAAGAAAATCTTATTCCATGTAGGGGAGATATTCATTTATTCTGTATTGGACCGTCCATATCAGTCATATCAATTACGCTAAGCTATTAAGTAATTAGTTTTGGATATAACTTTGTTTTATCTGATCTTAATATCAATTTTTTTTATGGATTGCTATTCAAGTATTGCTCCCATTGGACTTTTTATGTTAGGATATGGATCAAATAATAAATATTTCTTTTTGGGTGGTCTAGCTATTGCTCAATCGATTAGTCATAAAATACCATTAACTCGATGTATGGACAATGGTAAGAAGAATTCAAGGTATAAGTAAATTCAACGATTTTGTACATACTCAAAACGAAATTATCTGACATCAAATGAAATTGCATATATAACTTGAAAACAATATTTGATTAGACAATCCTATTGAAAAAAATTATTAGACGATCTGCCCGGGACTTCCTTCTAACCACAAATGAAGAAAAAATTTGTTTCGATAATTCAAATTTGAAATCTCATATCTGTTGAGCATAAGAAGAGGACCAAAAGTACATACATACTGAAAACAAATAGTCCATAATAGATAAAAACAATATAAAAATAATGACAACATATGTGAATGATCAAAATGTGTATTGAAAACTTCATGCTGCATTTAAAAAAAAAGCCTCTTTTTTATCTTGCATCCGCTAATTTCGGATGTAAGCAAAAGAAGCAAAAAGACAACACGTGTGAATTAGTGAGTACCCAACATAAGATTACTTCACTCCATATTATCGACAATTCCACAATAAAATACTAAATGTTAATCTCCATAAGCATTACCAACGATCTTTAAGCCTTAAAAGTCTCATCGTTATCTATTTTACTGAAAAGACTTCTCAACAGAATAAAAACTCTGCTGTTAAAATCAACATAAATTCAAGCAAATAAAAGATGAAATAGCTACAATAGAAAATCAATGAATATAAGAAAAATAAATATATAATGGTGAAGGAAAACTAATGAGATAAACAACAAAAATCTATTAATAGGAGCAGATATTCTATAGCAATTGAAACACAATCTCACAGTATCAAAATAAACAATGAGCAATTGAATTGAATTTGAGGATGAAAAAAGATAAAGTGCATGATGAAAAAAAGAAAACGAATAAAACAAAGAAAAAAAGAATAACAGCAAGAGTATAAATAAATATATAAATAAATAATTGACTTACGTTGGAAGAGAAGAAGGAATAAGAAAGTAATTTTTGACATTGGTAGTGAAGGTTGAATGAATAATTTTGATATACATATGCACACCCAAAAAAATAATAATCAATTAGTCTCTAATATTAATGTCTATTAATGTTTACCAATATATCAATAGATTTTAAATGCTAAGATTCCATTTATCCCCTAATTATGCCCATATAAAATCAAATCCATTAATATCATTAAATGTAAATGGAATAATTATTTTTGAATTTTAGAGAAAGTACAAACAGATATTATAGTACTATATATTTAATATCTTTATTTTTGGGCAGATTGTAATCTTTAATGATTATAATCTTTAATTTTATTTAATATAAAAAATAATTAATAATTAAAATATAAATTAAATTTAAAATATTACTTTAAATATAAAGATTGAGAAAGTGGTGGGGTCTAAATAGCTCTATCAATAAAATGTGTAAAATTTTTCCTAAAATGGACCTGAATTATCATTATAGTATATTGTTATCAATTTGCATACCATTTATCCCCTCATTATGCCCATGTAAAATATGATAATGATTTTTTTTTAATTTTATGGAAATTATAATTAAAGAGATATTATAGTACAATATATATTCAATATCTTTATTTTGTTGGCACATATTGTAATCTTTAATGATTATAATATTTAATTTTATTTCATATTAAAAATAATTAATACTTATAATATAAACTAAATTCAAAATGTTATTTTAAATATAAAGATTGAGAAAGTGATGGAGCCTAAATAGCTCTATGAATTACATATATGAAAATTTCTCTGAAATGAGTCTAAATTATTAATATTCTAGGTTAATATATATTTTTATTATATAATGTTAGGTGGCATATGAAGATAAAAATTTGAAATAAAGTTCATATGTAATTAATTCTTTGTAGTATTTAATTTTAATCGTAATACTATTGTTAATTATCTATTGTTGCCTATTAGTTTATAAAAGCTACCATCAAATAATTTTATTATTTACTAATTTTTAAACTATTTTTTCTTATCATCTGGTGTATTGTACAGGTAAAATTACTAGTTATAACAAATATATAAGATATCAAATTCATCCAACGAAATATAATCACATATGTAAAACAATTTGGGTTTAATTCATGAGTTCAGATTTTGATGCAATTTTTTTATACGTTGGTAGAAATTATATGAAAAAATATAAATAATTTTTTCATTAAACTAAAAGTAATAAATTTACATATATGCAAATATAATTGATAATAATAATAGTAATAACTTAATGTTAGATTTTTATTATAATTAACAAATAAGGAGAATTGTAGAAGGCTATTATGAGAAACTAAACAAAAATTAGTTGAATGGGTGCGACAATAGCCATTTCAGAGTGACAATAGTCACTACCTTAAATTCATAACAGTATTGAATTCAATTTTTATATTTGGAATGTATCTAAAAATGAATTCATTTTATTGTTTTTATTATTTTATCATTCATAATACATTAGGAACAAAATATTATATTCAAGTGAGATTATTTTGATAATTTCATTTTTTAGAGCTAAAAAATTCCAATACCAAATCAGACTCATTTAGGTGTGATTTACCTTTAGGAGTTTTAGTGGAATTAAATTCTTTTGAAATTTCAATTATTGAGTTAAGTTTAGTTCCCAATCAAAGAATAAACTATTTTCAAACATCATGGCTTGAAGTCCATAGCTTATAGTTTTCAAACAATAAACTATTTTCATATATCTCTTCTCAAAATTAAATGATTTCATTAAGGGGCGGATATTGTGATCATACATAGTCAACAATATGGTGTAAAAATCTTTAACGTATATCCAAATCAAATTCTAATTTTAATTTACCATCAACATAATTTTAAATGGTGCTCAAATTATATATTGTTTTACACGTGACTTTTAAGATAATAATTACAAAATTAAATGATTTTACTAAAATGAGAATATAAGACATACTAAGTATTCCTTACCATTTATGAAATTAATATAATTAGGTATTATGATCAGAAAGATTGGTGGTTTGGGCTGCATTGGGCCCTTCATTGAGCCTATGAGATCAATGGGTACATGGTTGATGCCCGATCAAAAAGAATGCTTATAGGCTTAAACTATGGCCAAAAGGGAACTATCCTTCATATGGCTTAGTGGATTTGAGTGTTGTGACCCCTGTCCATGAGAATCGGGCTCCCACAAGGGCGATTCCATGGGAAAGTGGCAACCCTTCCCTTAGGTCCTAGAAGAAGACTCCATGTCCAGAGAGAAATAGGGAGAAGATTAGCCGTTGAGAGGGAACCGAATTTTATTAACAGATCAAACCACACACGCACTATGTTATAAAGCAACCTTTATATAATATTCCTTTTGGCCAATTAGCATGAGCAGTGGGAAAGGTCACTTAACCCACTCCACTGCAAACACATATCACCTACATCAACACGTCACCTTCGTGTCATGTCCTATAATGCCTTGCGACACGTGTCGAGAGAGAACTAAGCACATCCCCTTGACCGAAAGGAGAATCGATGGGTGAAAACAAAAGCAGAGTAGCGTGAGAAAAAAGGGTGGACCTAGTGTCTAGGGCAGGATCTAGGAAAAGAGGGCACGGTGTCTTCTCATAGAAAAAAGGGAAGGTCTTATATGACATCTAACATGTTCCTAAAGGAGCCGGCACTACTGTTCACGACTAAGCCACTGTTACATTGCTCTCACTCATCGCCATTCCTCATAAGTGTTACGAACATATATCCTAGGTAAATCTTATTTGCTTTCTCTAGACCGTGACACTAATTTTTTTATACAGGATACACTATACTTGCATGTAAAGAAAATTTTTATTTTATTCCTTAAACTTGTTGACCAATAGTTTTCACGGATGTATGTGACTTTTAAATGGTAATTATAGAAATTAAATACTGCATGATAAATTAAAAGTGCATTCAAATTCAATTTTTATTTTATTCCGTAGGTTGTGTTTTGTCTATGGGTAAAAACAAGGTAAAAGTTGCATAATTAAGTTTCATGCATAAAATAATATACATAAAGTTTGTTTGTGTATATTTTATCTCATTTTTATTCTTCAACTAAACTAAACGTGCCATTATACTTAATACTCCAAAGTATTATAAATTTAGAACGTGTTTGGTTGAGGGATAAAAAATTTGGAGAATCTAATATCACAAGTGATTCCATCTTTATTTTATCATAAAGCTCTTTTATATAATTTTTCTCTAGTTTTGCATCCGTACCAAACACACTGTTTAGTTGAAAGTAAAAATGAGGTTAAATTTTTTATAAATAAAATTCATATATAATTTTACACTTAAAACTTATGTATGAAACATTACCCTGTAATTTTATCTTCTAATTAAATATATCCTAAAAGAAAAATCTTTGCATACTCATGAAGTACATTTAATACACATTTAACATACACAACCATTTATTTTATTTTATTTTCTACAGAAATTTTAAGTTTTATAAGTTAAAATGAACTATTGCAGTTGTTTTTAGAGCAAATCTTTAATATGGTCGAGTAGCAAACAAAAATTTCTCCCAAAACATAGGAATGAGAAGGAGAAGGTGAATCCAAAATCGGGGAAGAGAGACGGGGTGCATGCAAAAAAATGCAACCCATTCAACGTAACCAACCAACGATCATAGTGACTTAAGTATTGTTGGCGCGAGTAGTCGAAATAATGATTATTCCCGAGGTGAGTGAGCGACTCTTCAATTCCTTCATCCCTCTCTCTGCTCCTTAAAACACAATCCACCAACTCATGCTTCAAGAAAACACACACATACACCTCCAACAAAAACCGAAACACAAACATCATCATTTTCCAACCATTTCTATTCCGTTCTCCTGATTCGAACCGCGAGGTTAGCAAGCTCTCTAGTTTCTATCTCTCGCTCTTCATGCGTTTAATTTTTTTTTTTCCTCGTGTTAAATTTATACCTATATTCACCAGTGAAGTAAGACCTAAGAGTAGTTTCCAACTTTCCATAATCTTATGGTTAGGTTGATCAGCTTCAACGTTTTATACTAGTAACAATGGCTATGGTTTAATCATCCAATTAGTTCAAGAAAATGGAGTTTCTTAAACTTAATTCAACATCTTGTAGTAATTGTGTTACACTGATACGTTTTAATGTGCGTGCTGCAGTGCTTGGATTTGGAAACTGGTCTGCTTTGTTGTGTGTTCTTGCTTCTTGGCTTCGAAATCATGGTATGTTCATGTTCCCTCTCTAAATTTACCGTTACAATGTTATTCAGTGTATGCCGACAGAAACTTATGTTAGCTGTGTTTTCTTCAACCGACAAAAAAAAAAAAGGTAATTTATGGTCTTGGCTCTCGAGGTGTGGACATTGACTGATTTTGTGCACCTGGAACCGGAAACTTCCTATATATGTGTCTATGTCATATTCAACTTGATTAATATCATTCAATTTTTCCTTCTTCTGATTTTCTCTTCCTTTTGTTGTTAAATTTTTGTTTAAACAATTGTGTATAGAGTTCCGTAAGTGCTAGCTCGCAGAATGATTATGGTTGGGACACTGATGATGAACTTGAGGTATTTGGCACGCCTCAAGAGAGCAGCGCACATAATGTGGTGGTAATCCTGCATCCAATTATGTTACAATTGTTTTGCTAAGATTTCGGCAATCTTAACATGTACCTGTATAATGCTGAACAAGACATTTTTTATGTTTGTATTACTCCTTGTCCATCAGGTGTTAGCAATTTATCTTTTGTTTCCGATCTCATGTGTGATGGTTTAGTCCACACATCATATATCTAAGATTATGGTTTCTGTATTCAGTTATGCAATCTGTAGGCAATGTTTTGTTTTCTTTCTCATTTTTTATTTCCTAGTCTTCTGCTAATTTTGTAACCTCTCCTCTTGCTAAGTCTATAGGAATAGGAGAGTAGTTTACCCTTTGCATGAATTTATTCCTTTGATAATGTTAATGTGTTCCATGTTCTGTTTAGGAGAGTAGTTCAACTTGCACGAGTGCTAAACATGCTGGGCTGATTCATCTCTTTGTGGGAATGGGGTTTTCTAGAGAGGCAGTGATCAAAGCAGTTGAGGAAAATGGTTGTTTTGCATTCTCATTAAACATGTTTAATAAGTATCGCTCTTACTCACCTTCAATTTTAAACTGCATTTTCTTTTCATCCATTGTAGGAGAGGATAAGGAGGAAGATATTTTGGAAACCCTGCTAACAGTTACTGCTGTGACTGTGAGTAACTCTACGTTATATCAGTCGCCTAGTACTCTACTGTATTGTCCATGGACAATTGGAGTAAACCACTGGGTTTAAATTTCTATTTTTGTTTTTAAGTTATTAGTGTCGGTGAACAGGATTCTTGATAGTGATAACAAACTTAATTCAGTCTATATGTAATGACCATTTGTCACTTGTGACAGATCGCATATCCGAGTTTCAAGTTTTAGATGATACACACAAATTCAAGGGTTCAATAAATAGTAATAATGCTTGAAAATCAACAGTACTAAGCAGGAAAACAGATCGTGCTTAGCTCAGTTTTATCAATTACATGTTTAGATGATGTGATTTATTTCAATTTATTGGTGCAACCTCGTGAAAGTTATCACTATACTGAATTCCTAATATTCTGAGCAGTGGCATCACTAACTTTTCAGATGAAGCTCCCTATTGTTACTCATCAATCATCATGAATTATCTAAATCAAAGTATCATGCATTGGCTATATGTCAGAGAGATTAAAACCTGATTAAATTTGTATTTGTGAATGACTGCACAAAAATATGATCTGAATGGAATGTACAGCATGTGAGATCACTGTCATTAATGGATAATGCTAAATTTTTCTAATCCTATTTGTATGATGCAGACTATAGAGGATTCCTCCCCAGATGCTCCCAGTAAACCGTGTACTTCTGCTGATAAAAGAGATATACCAATTGATATCTCTGATGATGAGGATAGTTGCCCCGGAGCTCAGGTGGATTTTTATTTCTGTGATTTTCTTTCTTTTGTGTATTTATTTTCCTATTGTGATACACTTAGAACTTCACTGTCATCTTAGTAATTGTAATTCGCCACATCACAAAAAAAATAAAAAAAATAAAAGGTAAATTGTATTCGGCTGTCCCTTGTAAAATAGTATTCTCATGTAGCTCTACTCCGTTTAATTATCAAAAATGCTATTTTGACACCTAAAAGTGGGTGTCTAAGTGAGACACTCACTTTATCACTATCGGATGGAATGGTGATCACCACTATTTCATCCATCCATCACATCCAATGGTGATAAAGTGGGTGTCTCACTTAGACACCCACTTTTGGATGTTGAAATAGCAATGCTCGTTTAATTATACATGAAACACTTCATTTTTGTGCATTCTTATAGGGTAGCAGGACTCTAGGAATTGTTCAGTTCTGAGGTATTTCTGTGTACCGAATTTGATATGCTTATTGTCACTCAACATGAACATGAAATAGCCATAATAGATGAAAATCAAACCATAATTATTTAATTGAGACCTCTATGAGATACAACGCACCATACAGTAAAAAAGGGATTGAAAAAGTGTGTACCAAGACCAGCCATATTATCGGATTACCACTCATGTCAGGTCAGAGGACTAAAATAGTACAAGGTCTTTCACTACTTGAGTGGGCGACCTTTGATTTTATGATGAAGTGTTGATAAATCATTTTTGACACATCAAATACTAAGTCTGCATATCTTTTCTCTCAACTAGATTGCAACATATATCTATTTTATGAAGATGAAAAAGTTTCCAGTCAGTATATATATATATATATGATAAAGGATCTTGGTTGAATAGTTAATATATGGAGCATTTACGGAAGTGGACTCTTTTACAAGCAGCTACATGAGTATTTAAATATTGACGGGTAATGTTAGGTGAATAATAAAATTGTATAACAAATGCACACCATATACTTTATCACTATTAGATGTAATGAGTGAGTGAGATGAGTGGAGATCACTCATTATATCTAATGGTTATAAGATGTGTGATGTACATTTATTGTGTAATTTTACCATAAACAAATATTTTTCTTATATTGCCTGCTTTGCCTTTCTGGCATCAAATATCCAGGTTCCATTTAACTGATTCTTTTTATGCAGGAAAATACCTTTCCGTCTGAGAAGGATGAGACCTTGTCCATGCTGGTGAATATGGGATACCCTTTGAAGGAGGCTTCGAAAGCTATAGACAAATGCGGTGCGTGCACTGTATCATCTTTGCCCTCATAATATCATATACTTTACATTTTTGTTTCCCACCTCTTCCTTCGTTTTTTAACTCTTTTTCTATTTAAAAATATACGAGCCTAGATTTTTCGTTTTCATCGTTATACACAGCTAGGGACAAATACAGAGTGACAAGTGATAATATACTCTCCTGACCATCAAAACCTAACAATCTTCTTATTTAGAATTACATTCACGATGACAGGAGTTGTTGTAATTTACACAATATTCAATAATCATTTAATGGATGTAAGATATGTATTAAAAAGAGAGAATGATTTTTATGCAATTCAATTAGGAATATTTATCATTTCTCAACAACCGTATTAGTCAAATAATAAAATTTTAAAATACTAACATGCAAATAAAATATATCGATGGAAATATAGAAAAAATTCTAATGGATTTTTTTTTCCTCTCTCTTTCACTTAGGGTATGTTTGATTGAAGAGCAAAAGTGAAAATAAATTTTTTTTATATGAGTTTCATGCATAATTTTACACACATAATACTCATTTGGAGAAATTTTACCCTCATTTTTACTCTTTAACCAAACGCATCTTAGAGTGTAAAAGATATCTTGTATTTATTATATATTAGTAGATGCTTTTCCTCTCTCATATATGTATATACGTGGTGAGCTCCTCTCTTCGCCCCAAAGAAGTTCCACTAGTCGTTACACATGACTTTATAGTATCATTTCAACAAAGAAAATTGTAGGCAAAGATGTTGATTTTCGATTGAGGTGATTGGTGCATGTGAAATATCTTCACTTCTATCAAGTATGTCCTTGACCATGAGTAGTGTATGGGTTCTCCAACAACCTATGCAAAAAATGTACAAAAATCAGCATAGCCATAAATAAATAAGAGTTAATACTCAGTTTAATCCATAACATAATAAAGTGTGAGTCATTTTAGTCTCTCAATTCACTTTTATTTAGCACTCTATTAATTAAATTATGATAGGTACTTTTATATGATACCTTGGCATACCTCATGTGGATCATTTGAAATATAACAGAGTTTAAAATAACTCATTTTCATGTTTAAAATTATAGAAAATGAATCATTTGAATTTTCATTTTAAATCATAAAATGACTCATTTTGTGCAATATTAGATATCAAAATAAGTTATTTCAAACTTCATTTTACTTCAAAAGACAAATGATATGTCAATATATCACTTGAAATTACCTATCATTATTTAGTTATTAAAATGTTAAATAAAAGTAAATTGAGGGATTAATATGACTCATATTTTGTAATGTTAGGGATTAATTTGATTCATTTTAAAAGTCAGGGACTAAAATGACTTATAAATATAAAGTAAAAGACTAAAAAGAACATTAACTCAATAAATGATATATAACACATTCATAAAGAAAAAAAAAAAAATGTGTTCCCCTCTTTCCCTCTTTGGAAAGCAGGTTATAAAACTTTGAAAGGACATGTGGAAATGACTTCCATTAACTACGATGGATCCACATATCAAATATAGGAGTTGCAAGATTTATAATTGGCTTTAGTAGGGGTTAGAATGGCAGAAAATTTTCGCAGCTACGGAGGAATTCATTGTAATGACCTCTGAAAATGATCATACACATGCAATTAGGCTCTTCAATAAGGATAGTTAAATTATGAACATCCTACCGATTTTTCCTTGGTCCATTGGGCCACCATTTGTGGTACGTTTCAGTACCCCGTGCGGATAAGAAAGCTTGGTACTCTCAATTGGTCAATCTCCACTGTTAGATATAAATCTGATTTATGTATCTCTTCCACAAGTTTAAGCAGCAAGTAGTTAGGAATTCGATACTTGTTATCCCATTCTCTTCAAGTCCAAAAAGAGGCATTCACTTGAGGGGTGTATTAGATATAAAAAGAATAATGTTTTGTGTATATCAAAGTTGTACAATAATCCTATATCAACACTCACAATGCTTTATTGTCTTTTAGTACATTAATATCTACTCTCACATAAAGACAAAGAATATTTTGAGTATTGATGCAAGGTTGTGGAAGAGATAATTGTATCACTTTCATGACATAACATTGTCGGTTGTCCTTGGTTTGCATACAATTGCAAATTAAGTCAAAACAACCAAATGAGCTTAGCATGCAATGCAAGGATGCATGGGGTCGTATATTTTACATGTAGAATTTGCAACTTTGTTTGGTGGTGGTTCTTTAACAGTTTGGTATCATGTTTTAATATTTGGCAGGTCCTGGAGCACAAATCTGTGACCTGACAGATTTCATTTGCGCGTCAAAATTAGAAAAGGAAATTGACTCCCTTCTTCCAGTTCAACCTTACAAGAAACATGATGCCTCCGTTTCTACTCTTAAAAAGGTGTGGCTTCTGATCTTATCAAATTAGACCTAAGCTTTCTAGTTAGTTAGTCAGTAATGCATGCAGTTGTCTTACATGATGTTATGTCTTCTGTTCTGCCAGCAAACAGATCATTACTATCTTCATCATACAAGTAAGAGAGTGAAACTTCACAATGGGAAGTGGAAAAGCAGAATATGCATGACAAATGCAAAGAAGCCATTAGCAATTGATGTGGAGATGATACAATTACCTAATCCCATGACAGGATTTGGCATACCAAATAAACTTTATCCCAAGGTTGCAAGAAGGCTCCCAAATGAACTAGCAGGTCCACCATACTTCTATTATGAAAACGTGGCTCTTGCTCCTAAAGGTGTTTGGAGTAAAATTTCACGTTTTCTATTTGAGATTGAGCCAGAGTTTGTTGATTCCAAATTCTTTTGTGCTGCAACAAGGAAAAGAGGATACATCCATAATCTTCCCGTTGAAAACCGTTCACCCCTTCTTCCTATCCCACCACTCACAGTCCAAGACACTTTACCTACAACCAAAAAGTGGTGGCCTTCATGGGACAAAAGAATAAAGCTCAATTGCCTTCTAACTAGCATAGCCCCCGCCACAGTTACAGAGAGAATAAGGAAAGACCTTGAAGAATATGGTGGTGTTGAACCTCCTCCAAACGTCCAAGAGAATGTACTTAGAACGTGTAGGAAGTGGAACTTGGTTTGGGTTGGGAAAAACAAAGTGGCACCTCTTGAACCTGATGAATATGAGGTGCTGCTTGGATTCCCAAAGGATCACACTAGAGGTGGAGGAGTCAACCGAACAGAGAGGTACAGAGCACTTGGAAATGCATTTCAGGTTGTTATGTTGTGAGTGTGAAGTTATTTCACATTATTATGGACTTAACTGTTAGCTTATCATTAAAACAATTTTACTATCATGATAACTGAATGAAAAATCCAACTTTTTTGAATGACATGAACCCATAATTAGATGATAGTGTATGTAAAGAATAATTTCTTTGAATTAACCGTATAAAACAAATTTGCAAGAAATTTAGAAGAGTGACAAATGGTGGCGGGTAGTTATTATAGTGGTAGTTACTCATCATGATTTGTCACTGTATGGACAAAATGTCAGTGCATAAAAATTAAATTTATTCACAGAAGTTCAAATCAGAATTGGGCTGTTCATTTTTAGTTTTATTTAACTCTTGGTTTCATTTAAAAGCTCAAGTGCGGCTAAATGGAATTGATTTCAGGTTGATACAGTTGCCTATCATCTCTCAGTGTTGAAGGGTCGTTTTCCTAATGGCATTAATGTGCTGTCCCTCTTCTCTGGCATTGGAGGTGCTGAGGTTGCTTTGCATAGACTAGGAATAAAGCTCAAAAATGTGGTATCAGTGGAAGTGGCTGAAGTCAACAGAAACATCATTCGCAGTTGGTGGGAACAGACCAACCAAAGGGGTAATCTAGTTGAGGTTGAAGATGTGCAAAAAGTGACTTCAGATCAATTGGGGTGTTGGATAAACTATTTTGGTGGGTTTGACCTCATCATTGGTGGGAGCCCATGCAACAACCTTGCCGGCAGCAACAGAGTCAGTAGAGACGGGCTGGAGGGCAAGCACTCCTCACTTTTCTACGAATACTATAGGATTGTTAATGAAATCGTGGAGGCACAGCGATAATGTGCTTTTGAGAGGTCAAAAATAAATTGTACAAAGAGTAGATTTCATAGATTCTGATGTAGGGTGACCTTATCTGAGGTTTGTACATAAAAAAAGCCACTTGTTAAGATTAGAGGTTCTTCTTCTTCTTTTTTTATTTCATTTCATTTTAGTATTTAAAATTAATAAAGTGTTAGTCTCTGCATCTATTCCAAATTTTATATGTGTTTCAAATTAAGAAAATATTAATTTAGTCTATAAAATTACTAAAAGTAATAAAGCATTTCTTTTGATGATTTAAGTTAGACTCCATCAAAAAATCACTTTGAAACACATCTGTAATTTCACATACTAAATTAATATTTTCTTAATTTTAGAGACTAAATAGAAGTACATAAACAATTTTAGGGTCCAAAATAAATATATACCAACTTTTTAACCTTTTATAGAACTTACTAATATCTTGTTCAACTTAAAAGTCAAAAACAGCTTGGAATATTTTGCTTTTAATTTTCGAGTAAAAAATGATATGACTAATTTCTATAATAAGTGATTTTTTTTTGTTAAACAAATCCATTTTTTCTGTCCAAAAAAAAAGTTGAAGCAAATAATACCCTAAATCCAATGTAATGGCATAGGCGAAAACCATGTCAATAATCGGAGGAGAATTGATAACACTCCGAAATTGAAATGCGGTATGTAATTTTGATTTTTCTCGTAGTCTTAGTGCATGTTTGGTTCCAGATCCAAATTACCCATCGCGCGTTCTTTCTTCTTGAAAGTCGTATTTTGTTGTCTGGGTGTTTCATAACTGATTTGATTCTAACGGGGATTCGGGTAACAAACCCTAGTTGATGCAAAAGTGACCTTTTGTTGCTTCTCCGTTGAAACAAACCCCAGTTGCAAATTTTTGGACACTTTTGTGTCCTTCAACCTAAATAATATAGTAGCGATAGGTGAGGTTTTTCGCTGCATGTGTAGGATTTTTGTTAGTTTTATTAGTTTATACTTTGCGTCTGTTTTTTAAATACTTTAAATACTTATTTTTATCTTGATTAAATTAATAAGAATAATATATTATATTTTAATTTACTAGATAATTGAGCATTAATGTCAATATTTATTCAAGTTGATATCTTAAAGATAAATTTATTTATAAATGTATTAATATAATATTATTCATGGTATCAATAGATTAAAATAATATTTATATTTTTTTATAATAAAAATAATACCAAAATAAAAGGATAATATTAAAAGTATAATATATGACTTGTGTCTTTTTGGTAACTATATACTCAAAAGTAATTTTGATTTTGATCATCCAAATAATATTTATTCTATTATAATCATTTTTAAGATAAAGTATCCAAACATAAATCACATTTACATCAACTCACTTTTAATTAAAATCAATTCTATCAAAATTGAGTTGGTCGAAACTCTGGTTTGTATACCCTAATCCAAACACACTATTACCTGGTTTTGCTTTACATCAACTACGTGTGTTTCTATGACTTATTTTTGCCACAATATGGTTTCAGACTTTCAGTTACGAGTAGGTAGCTGCTAACTCATTTCCTGCTAGCTTATGCCCACAGTCTAGCCATAACCTTTAGAGAAATTGGTAACAAATTAAAGACACAGCTCAACCAACCTGCTCATCATCTTTCTTCCTCTCTTGTATTCCTTGTTTATATTTTCTTCGTATAAGTTAGTTTGCTTGGAGGCTTGAATATTTTACTTCACTTGAGTATTTTTCATTTGGCTTAAATATGTTTTCAGAACTAAATGAGTTTTAATTTTGGTGCCTTCCAAAACTGTTTGATTTGTTTTCTTTTGATTTTAGTCCCTACTACTAAGTACTAGACTGCTAGGCTGGCCAACAGGAACACTTCGCCAGATAGGATTGAATATCGTGGTATTTCGTCAGCTAGCCCAACAGTTGATAGAGACATATTTAACCCTTTTTTATTTATTCTCAACGAAATGACAAACCTGCTAGTGCTACCTTCCGAAATGTCCGTCATTTGGTCCAGAACTTGTAAAGCCAGCGAATTCATTCCTGCCTTACTAAACAATGCATGAGTCGTTAGAATCAAGCGTGTGCCGTTACACTTTCATTCAATAGTTCTATAACATTTTTTAACAAAACAGTAAATACCAAATTGTTCCACGGTTGCTTACGCGCGTATAGAGCTCTACTTTGTTACTTTATAATGTAGTTGGTGCCCTCCGTCACTCCGTGCAGGATATTTCTATGGCTTTACACGCCGGGACGGTTAGTAGGTAATGGTGTAATAGAGGATGATAAAGGTTGGCGGTGGTTCATTGAATAGTTGGGAAATAATCATTGTATAGGTTGGTGCTAGTTGATCTAAAAGACTAGGAAAACAAAGCTAATCCTATTTTGTCAAATATAACGTAAAAACCTTTATCTTCTTAAAGAAAAGGGAGAATTATCATTTTGCCTCAAGTTAGTTTTGGGATATATTTAATTATTGACAAAAATAAATAGTTAGAAATGATGTATTCTTACATTTGTTACAAGTTTTACAAAATTTTTCTCGTGTATTAATTATTTCATGGAAAAATATTTTCCTATAATTTAGTGAAATCTCATTCCCAAATTTGAAGGATGGAAAAAAAATTATCATGATTTGAAAACCATAATTATTAAACATAATTACTAAATCATCCCTCGATTATTTAACATTTTCTCTCTTTATGATTTTTTTTTCTTTTTTTTGGTTGGAAGTGTAATTTTCATTTGACATAATTGTTTTTTTTTTTAGCATTTTATTTAATTATTCGATCCGGATAAGATGATCATTTTTGAAAAAGTTAATTGTTAATTTTATATTGACCGGGTAACATTTCTAAATTTATATTTATTTTTCTAAAAGTTAATGTATTGAGAATATTTTGGAAATTATGATATTTATTCTCAAGAATATAGATTATAAAACAAATAAGTTTTAAATTTATTTTTGAGAATCTTAACAAATAATTCCATGAATTTTTAATGTTAAACAAACAATTTTAAAAGATACTCAAAAATAATATCCCCATAAATACAATTTCTAGGAACATAATTTCAAACCTTAAAATAAACACCCCCTTATATTATTGACCAAATAACCCTCAAAAGAAACTATATTAGTCCACAGACCTCAAGAGCCACCCCACTTGACAAATTTATTTAAAGAAGTAATTACGTTTTATATTTTATACTAAGTTCACACTATATAACCATTACTTTAACTTCAAAAGATATCTTTGAAAAAATATCTCATTTTATTTCATTAGCGACGTAACCTTTCAAAGCCGAAAATAGTTATTCTCCCTGAAACTTAACAATGTACCTTCTCATCAGCTAACATAAAATGGCAGGGCACAATTGCATTCCCTCATTTCTCTGTTTCATAATCATAGTAATGGAATCAGCAATTAGGTAAAGCTCCACGGAAAAGATTACAGAAGGAAAAAGTGAAATTATATTAACACAAGGAAACGTGGATAGTGATATCCTTGGAAGTAGTTGATTTTTAAAGTGACAAGTACTATTTACTTGAACATTATGAACTTAGGCTTCCAAATCACACGACGACAACAGTGATGTATTTTGCTCTTTTTGCGTTTTTACGTACTTACCCAGTTACCCTTTGTGAGTTACGAGAGATACACCTCCACACTTGTAGTTTTAATCAATTGGCATACAGGACAAACATTGATAAATGCATCACAGTCCTTACACAAGCACAGGTGCCTACAAGGCATCAACAACATGGAAACATCCTTTGCCTTGCATGCCCTGCAAATCAGATTATCCATGCCTTGGTAGTTCTTGTAAGTAGATTT
Source organism: Dalbergia cultrata (assembly GCA_031216105.1). Taxonomy (NCBI): domain Eukaryota; kingdom Viridiplantae; phylum Streptophyta; class Magnoliopsida; order Fabales; family Fabaceae; genus Dalbergia; species Dalbergia cultrata. The sequence continues at coordinate 956 of JAVHNL010000105.1, read as the reverse complement.
CATTGGCGCGCTCGGGATGCTCAGGAAGTTATTAGGATATATGTGTGAAGCCGCATCATCAACTTCACTGTCTCCAAACCCTTCCTTCCCTTGTTCAACTCCTTGTGAAATTGCCTGCTGGAGATTGTTCCTCAACACATTGACAACTGACTCATTGTACTTAGCTCTGTAGTGCCAGTTTTGTGCTTCAATGGCCATCTGCTTTATTCTCTCTGCAAGCTCCCTATTTTTTCGGTTCATGTTCTCAATCTCCATGTCTTTTTCCCTTAGCTTCTTACAAACACCTTTCTCGATAGAAGTAAGGAGAGAAGCCATGTGTTTTTGCTTCATGTCTCTTACTCCTTTTGACAACTGTTCCTTCTGTGCAGAAAGGAATGGGAATGAGATCTCAGAACATTGCAAAATAACCAAACCAAGAATCATACACAAACAATAATTCCATAGTCAAAGTATAACTTCTTTTTCCATATCTCTTTGTGCAATAGACGGAAATAAAAAAATAAAAAATAAAAAAGCAATAATTTCAAAACTTAACATGTTCCAAAATACAATATCATGTTAACCATTTGTGTTTTAAACATTTGAGATTAACTGTTCAAAACCCAATGATTCTTCAAGAAACTCAAAATGAATTAATCAACAAAAGACTATTAGATATAAAACCATTTATATGCTTCTACCTAACAGTTTAAACTTCTAGGAGAGACAATTTATAACATCGTATGAGAGCCTCTTTGACCAAGTGGTTCGATCCTTGTTGACCCCATTCTTTAAAAAATATATATATAATAATTCAATTTAGGCACAAGAAAAGTGGGCCTATCCATTATCCACGTTCCAAGCCCAAAAGAGATATTCATGTGAAAAGGCGAATTAGATATAAAATCATTTATGTGCTTCCACCTAACAGCTTAAACTTTTAGGAGAGATTATTCATGATAGGCTTCAACAAAAGG
>JAVHNL010000104.1:0-44428 GCA_031216105.1 Dalbergia cultrata | reverse complement strand
AATTCTCCGCCACCACCATCACCATCATCATCATGATCTGCATCGATATCAGAGACACCATCTGCTGCATCATCACTCCCCCTTTGCTGCCTCCTCATCATTCTGTTCCCAACAGCTTTCTTTGCCACAGTCTTCACTCTCATCTTCCTCTTCCCATTGTTCTCATTGCCTTGCAACCCAACTCTCCCATTGTTACCATTATTCTCATTATTCCCTTGAACCACATTCTTCACTGCACCCCCAAAAACATCATCGTCATCAGAAATATACACAAAATTCGGTTCACCCATGTTATCATCATCATCATCATCTTCTTCTTCTTCATACTCCTCATTCTCCGAAACCTCGTAATACCTCAACGGAACACTCGCGTGGCAACTATAGTACTCCCTCCTCTGGCCATCCACCACCGCAGTCTCCACCCTCACCGGCGGCTTTACCGCTACGCCGTGAAACACCTTCCGGCAACCCTCGCACCTCAGGGCACAATCCTCGTACGCATCCTCGTACTCGTACATGTTCCAGCAGTAAGGGCACGCGGTCCAGAACGTGCCGCCGCGCACTTGCTCCTGCTGCGGCGGGGGCTGAGGGGGTTGGTGGCCGGCGGTTTCGCGGTCGTAAAGGAGGCGCCTTTGGGGGTCAGAGAGCACGTGCCATGCCTCGACGAGGCACGTGAGGGCTTCGGCGGATAAGGGGAAGGAGTTGGAGTTGGGGTCGAGGAGGAGGCCGAGGGTCTTGAAGCGCTGGCGGGCGAGGTCGAGGGAGGTGGAGAGGTCGGAGGGGCTGAGGCGGAGGGCGGAGTACCAGTCGCGGCGGTCTGCGGCGGAGAGGACGTCAATGATGGCGAGGATTTGGTCGGCGGCGGAGGGGAGGGAGAGGTGGAGGCGGAGGGCGAAGTCGCGGCAGGTGGAGAAGCGGCGCCGGGCAAGCATGGCGGTGCACGCCGCCATTAGGGTTTCCGGATTCGAGGACTCAGCAGGAGCAGGAGTGTTGTCCATTCTTTTTTTGTTTGGTTTGAAATCTGAGAGAGCATGAGAAAAGGGGTAAGGAGGGGAGAAGAATAGAATAGATGGAGGTAAAAGGGAGATTAGGATTTTGGGAATACAGGAAAAAGAGTGTGAACTAACAACTGTGCAACTGCAAAGGGATTGGGAGAGAAGGGTGTTTTGGTCATTTCAGTGTGGGTATTTGTATTTGTATTTGCTTAGTCAGCAATCCACCTTTGTTGTTGCTTGTTGTGGTAGCAGTCGTAGTAGGGTCAACGCCCTTGGACTTAGCAGGCGTAATTTTGATACGTATTAACAATTAATTTTAAGGATAATTACAAGAACCTCCCTTGATATTCTTTAATATTATACTTATTATTTTTTTAATTTTATAGTTATCTCCCATAATTATTTTTATATCATTACTAACGACTTGCCAGCCTTGTCGTGTCCGTCAAGCTGCATTTTTTATTTTTTTTTTGTTGTAATAACATATTTCTTATTTCCTTAAAAAAATATACTATTAAACTTTTAAAAAATTGTACTTATTGACCCATAGTTTATTTAGAACAAACAAATTATTAGAAAAAATGATAAAAGTGACCACGATAACCTTATCAAAGTAAACATATGTATACAAACTATTCACATTCTAAATACAAATATTATAGTTACTGATATTGAAAGTAAAGATGGTCATGTGGAGGAGAGACTATTGAAATTGTGAATGATATTAACTAAGCACAACGAAATAATTACCAATGCCAATACATTAATTCCTTGTATAAAAATTTACTCACTGGAAGCAATGCATGATTTCTTTCTAATTTCATTTCTTGTCTAATTGTAAAGCAGTAATAGCAGCTAGATTTCATTCGTTTATTATCTTCTAAGGCTTTTTTAAACCTTGAAGATAGAAAAGATAGAAGAAGTCATTCGACAATGAATCAAGTAATACATAACAATGAAAACAAATAAATTTTTTATAGAAAGAAAAAGAAGAACCTTCTGAGAGACAAATGTCACTTTTGACACAAAGACTAAAATTGCAATTCTCTTTTCTTCCCTGAATACTAACTTTTACAAAATAATCATGTTGCAATAAAAAGCAAATGAGATTTAGTTTCCTTTTTGTTGGCCAATAAGGCAAGAGGATGAGAAAACCACTTGAGTGTGTATAAATTTTTGTGATTAAGTTGAAAAATTGAATTTGGTGATAGGTAATAAATACTTAACAGTTGGTTAACAATAGTGACTCCATTAAGAATTAGTTAATAAATCACATAATAATGGCAAAATTGTATAAGAATTTTGGACACCAAAACACCAAACCTCTTGAAATGCCTGCAAGTTATTAATTACCCAAAATATTACCCATGATTGATTTACATCTTACAATAATTTGCTGGGAAAAAGTTATCACAATGACAATAATTTACATGTGATACCTGCATTGTACCACGTGTTAACTTGAGTCTGAGTTCTATAACAAATGCATGGATTAAAGCAAGGCTCTTATGGCATTACCTTGCAAAGATTGCACAAAACAATCGAAACAACAAAAGAATTATATACACTCGGGAAGAAACAAATGTAGAGAGGTACGGACGAACTTACAGAGACATGGGAAGAAATGGAAGTAGGGGAAATGAGTACTCCAGAGAGACAAAAAACAATTTTTAATGACAAAGAAAGTTTATGGAATTTTGGTTTACTTTGTGACATGCCAACGGTTTTAGTTGCAATAAGATTTGTAACTATTAAGTATTGATCTATGTTTACAATTTTACCCTCATATTAGTTTGTCTAAATAACTAAAAATAATGGTAAAATTGGAAATAAAATTTGGACACCAAAGCTCCTGAATTGCCTTTATTAGATGTAATAGATATAGACACCCCTTATAAATGGCTTTTTTACGGAAAAAAAAAATAATTACACATTTGCACAGGTAGTGAGATTAATTATCAATATATACTAATTTTTTAAAAAGGAATACGTAAAATAGTACCACATATTACTCCTTTTTGGTATAAAAAGAATACGTAAAATAGTAATACATAAGAATATAGAATACGTTGCATATATCCACATATTCCATTCAAAATACCACCAGGACCAATGCAAACATAATACATGGGCAATGGTCACGTATTCTTTGAGGAACAATGCAACCAAGACCAATGCAAACATAATACGTGGGCAATGGTCACATATTCTTTGAGTAACAATGCAACTAATAGGAACAATGCAACTAATACGTGGGCGATAGTATAAGAAGTATTTTCAAATGTTAAGGAAAATTTTTTTAATACACCTATGAAATTCACCTTTTATAATAAACAATTCTACTAAAACCTGCCAATTATAACCTACACTTAAAATGTCTAATACAGGGTCCCTAACCTATACTTTATTAAAATATTAAATTAGAAATAAAATCATCACAAGCCTACATATTCAATTTAAATTTTTAAAATCAATTAGTAAATAAATATTCATTTTCTTGTTAAAGTTAATCCCTAACAAAAATTTTTGTCCTAAGTTTTCAAGGTATAGAGCTATACTCCAATCTATTTGGAATAAAATCATAAACTTAAAAAAATGGGGACATTATACAAATATATCATAATTATTAAACTACTCACAACATTATGTATTGAATTTTAAGAATTTTTTTTATTGCTAATTATACTATCAGTATATAAAGAATAAATCACAAAAATTTCTATCCTACAATGTTCAAACCTAGAGTCTCTAAACTAATTGCAATAAAAACCATTAACTTGATAAAGTGGAGACACTAACTAAATATATCTTAATTATTGGAGTATAGCTCAGTACCTTGAAAACTTAAGATAGAAATTTTTGTTAGGGATTAACTTTAACAAGAAAATGAATATTTATTTACTAATTGATTTTAAAAATTTAAATTGAATATATAGGCTTGTGATGAGTTTATTTCCAATTTAATATTTTAATAAAGTATAGGTTAGGGACCCTGCATTCGACATTTTAAGTGTAGATTATAATTTGTAGGTTTTAGTAGAATTGTTTATTATAAAAGGTGAATTTCATAAGTGTATTAAAAAAATCATCCTTAACATTTGAAAATACTTCTTATACTATCGCCCACGTATTAGTTGCATTGTTACTCAAAGAATATGTAACCATTGCCCACGTATTATGTTTGCATTGTTCCTGGTGGTATTTGAATGGAATACGTGGATATATATAACATATTCTATAATCTTACATATCACTATTTTACATATTCTTTTTATACCAAAAAAGAGTAATACGTGGTACTATTTTACGTATTCTTTTTTAAAAAATTAGTATATATTTATAATTAATCTCTGTGTAAATGTGTAATTAATTTTTTTTTTTTGTGAAAAAGCCCCTTACAAATTTAAAAGTACATTTATACCCTCTTTCTCTCTCATCCCTTCACACGAGCCACCATCACCATCACCCAACAATGGTTTCATCCCTCTCTCCTTGCCCAGCCACAACCACCGCAGCAGTGTCGCTTCCCTTTCCTTTTCCTCACCTTGCCCACCAAATCCACTGCCATCGCCTTCCTCTCCGCCGCATCACAATCTACCGTCTTCCCCCCATCAACGCCGTGCGCTTGCCGCGCCGGATCTAAGTCATCACCCTGATCGTTGCCGCCAGCCTCGAACCACCACCCTCCATGCATTGCAAGTCACCACTCCCCTTCTCCCTCAGCGTTCACGCCTTTCCCTCCCTCCAGTCAACGCCGCGCGCTTGTCACAACGGATCTACACCAGCGAGCCACCACTACTGTCGCCGTAGTCTCTCGATTTCCGTCCATAACCACTGCACGCATACACCTTTAGATCTGCCCTTTCTCACTCTTTCTCAACCGCGAACCTCCGCCACAGACGTGAAGCCGCCCTCACGCCTTGCTGTCGCCGCCTTCCATCGCGACCTCGCGAAGCCCAGCTGGCCTCTATCAGCCACCGCCGTGCACAAGTCGCAGCGGATCCACCCTCCGCTGCTCCTTCCTTTGCTTTGCCCCGGTGGCTTCTTTCCTCCTTTTCCTCTATCATAATCACCATACCTCCTCTCTTTCTCTCTCTCTCTCTCTCTCTCTCTCCATAAACACTAATATTTTCGTCTCTGTTTTGAAAAATGCAAGATTATTTGAAAACCAAATCCCCCTTTGAAGTCACGAGAATGCTCCATGTTTCGCCTTTTCACTAAATATGGGTCCAACATGTCATTCAAACAGCATGAATATGAAATTACAAACATCATCCACTTGTTTTGTGCTTTGTAGTGGTGGACAGTGACAACATGCTAAAGACAGTGGTGGTAGTGAGTGGAGGATTGGCAATGGTGGTGGAAGAGGATGGGAGAAAGAGGGTGGATTATCTTGAGGATAATTTAGAAATTTGAAAAAATTATTTAAAAATAAAAAAGGCAATTATAATATTAAAAATTAAAAGGGGCAGTTGTAATGTTAAATAGATTGTCGTAATTACCTCTTAATTTTATTCTGGATTGTATGTTAAATTATTTTTATAAGTTATCAAATCAAATAGTAATTTATGTTAGGGTTTTGCACCGTTTGCTGAAAGCATTGGTAAACCTTTTACTCTTCTAATAGATTCAATACAGATTAAAAGCTTCAAAATCTTCTTTTTTCTTTTCCATAAAAATGTTTTACTTTTAAGAGCATGTAGTTCGCCAAATCTTCAAACCTATCGGGAATTTGAGCTTGATAATATTCCATTATCATGTTTGCTTTGCGATGCAAACAAAGATAACAAATTTTCTAAGGATACATTGGTGAGTGTGAATTTTAAAGGGGAACGGAGGAGAGAAAAAGAACTGTTGTGTAAAATTATATCATAAGTCCTACTCTCCCCTTCACTCCAAAATCAAAACTCATAAACATATTCTAAAGTGAGGAAAGTAATGAAATTATACTTTTAAATCAATAAAACTAAAAGTGAGATCATTTTTATTCTAGTGATCTAAGAGTAAAATTTTTTACTTTACTCTTTAAAGTGAGATTTCCACTTTAGAGAATCCTAAACCATAAAAGGACATTCACAAGCAAAATACATATATTACATCTCCAAAAATAAAAATTATCCATATTTCTACACAGATCAGCAAATCCCTTTATTTTTATCCAATGGGATTTGGGGTGGCATTTAGCTGCATTTCTAAGTTTGATAAAATTGCTCCGCGGTATTACCTCCACCCTTTTAAAAATACAATTGGAAGAGGAAAGCGATATCGTGGAGAAGAAGAGAAAGAGTTGGATTATAAAAAAAAAAAAAGATAATTCAGTAAATTGTTCTTAAATTTTTCTAATTTTAATTCTTTTAATTTCAATGTATATTTAAAATTAGACAATTATTTAAGGACATTAGAATTTCCATGTCCACTAGTAAATTCACAGTCTTAGCCCTATATTTGAAAGCAGGATATTTTCCAAAGCGATCCACATATCACTGAGAAATGCTCATGACCATCCGATGAAAAAAAGTCTATGTTCATTCGGCAATTAGCTTGTTCTTTGGGTCATTGCAATTAGCCTATCATAAGCCGCATTTTCTAGGAGGTCCAAAATCTAAACTCTATCAACTAAGGTGGTTGTCTTTAGTCAATAACTCATTTATATGTATTATTATTAGAAAAATATTATTTTGACTTACACTTTATGAGATATCATGTTGACACACTTACATTCATTATTTGATCGAGTATGAGATCCAAACTAAGTGGAGTCTATATCAAATTCAATAATAGATGTGAGTGTGTCAAAACAGAGTCCACAAAGTTAGTTAAAATAACATTACTGTTGTTATTGAGGCCTTGTGGCTTTTCGTCGACTGGATGGTACTATTTTCCTCCTTCCTAATTTGGTCTAAAGATTGCGATGTCTTATTGTCACTTGCTTTTCTTGTACAATTTTTTTTGCACATTCTTATGATATTCTTATGTATTTTGGAGAGTTTTACATCCAAATATAGTATTTTAATTGTATTTACTTTTTAACACACCGTTGCTATAAGATTCTTTTATATAGTGATTCAATTTTGTTTTAACATATTAAATCTTAATAAAAATAGTTAACTCTTACTATAATTATCTCAAAAGTTGCACATATATAGTAGTTTTCTTTTTCTTTCCGGAAAAAGTTGAACTGGGGGTAAATGTCCGCATCCCACTCGGGCCCAAAAAAAGAAACCCATTCTCTTCTAGAAGTTTTGGGATGGATTCAAGTGCATACCATTATCAGGTATCAGTCAAACCTTAATCAATTATGTCCACCCTCATTTATAGTAATTTATGATTGAATGAAATTGTAAGCTAGTTTTGTTCATAATATATTAAAATTAATCTCATTTAAACTTAAGTTTAATTTTAATACACCGACAATATAAAACTATTATACACTTTCATTTAATTAAATGTTTTCATTTGAATTACTTTTTAAATAGCAAGTGTGAAAGTAAACTATGCTGACTTACGTAATAAATACATAATTGCATAAATGAGTAAAAACTTTTTATATTGTCAATCTATAGAAATTAAATCCTAAATTTTGTTATATTATATTTGAAATTCAATCCAAAGACACGGATGGTTATAAGTATAACTCAACTAATTAAAAGAACCCAACACATTTCTAAGTTATACTTAGCCCAATTTACCTTGAAACCACATAATTCCTCACAAAATCTTCAGATAGTGAGAGATTTTAAGTTTTTAAATTTTAATTAATATAATTTACATGATGTTTTATTTTTTAATACTCGTACATGATTGCCTCTCCATAGGAAACCAAAAATTTAAAAAAGCATGCCCGATCAAAACTATTATACAAGAGAGCCTCCTTTTAGCACATCGGGCCTTAGTTAGTGTCTACGTTGATCTACTATGAATAATCTTTCAAATCAAATATCCATAAATTAGGGTTTCTAACACAATGCTTGATGGTACAAAAAAATTTCATATTATTGTGACGAAACAGCACATGACCAATGAGATCAGGAGTTGAAAAGTTGAGTCAAGAGAAAGAAGCTTAATAAAAGCCCAAAACTCGGAACACTCCTCCATCTTCTCATTCCTTCGTACGCCGTTGTGAGAAAATTTGTTCACATTGTTTAGCATTTTTGTTTCTTACATCGTAATCCGTCTCAGGAGGGGGTTGCTCATTCTCATTGATGTTAGTTTTTTCCTATTAAAGTAATCGATTCATATGTGAGTACGAGGCCTTATTTGTTAGATAGTTGACTTAAGTTTTATGGTGTCTCGAACAAAAAAAAGGAAGTTTTATGATCTCTTCTTTCTCAGATTTTGATAATGATTTGTTTTAGTTGGATCTTAAAATTGATTGTTCAAGGCATATGAGATTTGTTCTACCACTATCATTTGTATGAGTATAGAAAGGGATTGTCACATGCATGTATAGTCTCAATGTATAGATAGACTCTTCTGCTCAAATTTGACCGACTAATTCTCATATTCGACTAAATTCATCAAGGTCTGTTCATCAAAACTGTTCTAATAGATTCAATAAAATTTATACTTCTAATAGTTTTGATTCAAGTGAGAGGAATAGTAAAGCAGGTCTGTTTTTTTAAAACTGGTCGAATAGATTCATTTATATTTATATTTTAAGTATTTAAGACTATATTTGAATTGGTGGAATAGAGTATAGTGGATGTAAAGGAATGAAATCACCTAACAACTTCTATTGTTTAGATATAGCTATGTTGGATGGAGTGGAATCAAGATACATGAAGCTTATTCCATCCAATACTACTATATCATTCTATTTGGGGAATGAGATGGAATGAGTTGTTGGACTAATTTTTTTAATAAAATTACTACTCTATTCCTATTACTAATATTACTCTATTCTAACTTAAAGATATTATAGAAATAAGAAAAATTTATAATTATAATAATTCTGTTACATTCCATTAACATTTCCAAATAATTGATTGGACTAATTACGTTACTCTACTCATTTTCACTTTAGTTTATTTTACTCCACTTCACCCGCTTAACTTCGATCCAAATATAATCTTAACAGTTTTGATTCAAGTGAGTGGAATAGCAAAGAAGGGCGTCCCTCTCTTGACACGCACCTACTTTTTGTCTCTCCAAATTGGGAGGCGAGGGTAAAACTAGAATAGTTTTTGTTGAAGTCTATTTTCTTACATCATTAAATAACTAAACAAGAGGGCGTGTATATTTTCATTCCACTCCTTATCTTTCCCTCATATCCCATTATTATTCATTCCCAGACATTCATTAAGTAACGGTGACAAACTGGCCCATACCTACTCTTTAACACCTAGGTTCCATCAGCTTGATTCTAGGTCAACCAAAACCAGAGTATGCCAAGTAGCCCTCTCCAAGGCTTCAAAACCCGACCATTTTTTTTTTTTTTAAATCTTGAAAAGAAAAATGGAAAAGTTCTTTAAATCAAACTAATACGTTTACTTCACCAATGAATAAGAATGCAACAGTAAATGGTTAGAGAAAAACACAAAAAGGCGAGGCAGGTGAAAAGGGTGCCAAGCCGGCTAATAATCCATCTTGTCTCCTTCAGTCCTTACCCACAAAATAAGATATATAAAAAAGAAATTCAAAGTCAAAATTGCTTTTCAATAGTTTAAGACTAATTTGTTCTTGCCTTGGATGACCGCGTACCATTTTCCTTCCTAGCTAGGGAGAAACTCTTTCTCAGCCAAAAAAGCACCATGCATGTATAAATCACGGTTGCAAATACAATGAAGACCCCAGTATATACACATGCAGTAGCAACACATACATAAACGTACCTGCAAGACAAATTGATAGCGTAAGTTTTACAATGTTAAATGATATTTATAAAATATATATATGAGAAAATCAAAATATGTACCTAGAACGCCTTCAAAATTAAAATAAAAAAAATAACAGTCCTTTTTTCAAATTTCAATCATTCATCAACTTTGAAACACCAGATTCAGGGAAGACTCACTTGGGAGAAAAGACACTCCAAATAAATAAATGATTCCTCATCAACAGCAAGATAACCGTGTATGCAGTCAAGAGAACAGAATTCACGGTCAGAGGAACTAGACAAGGAAATCCGAGAAGGGTCTTGAGAATTTCTCCAGAATTTTCATCCTTGGAAACTAGTGGAAATGTTGCACCCTTGACAGAGATGTACATCACCATACTAAGAAAGAATAACATTGGGGAAGCATAAGTAATGATGAACATTAGAAGACCTGAAAGGAAGGTTGAGTGACTTGAAATTCCCTGCAAATGAATAGTAATATCTTGCTAAGGAAATAGATATATCTCATAGACAATTAGTATATTAAATACGGTGCAGAAAATAATGCACACTTTTAAAGGTAATTATAAAACATAAAAAGGACAAATTACAATAAAAGCTCCAGCAACATCAATGGTAGCGAGCGTATTGCTGTTCCCAAGAGTAAAATGGCCTGCCATTCCCATGCTGTACAGTGCAGTAATCTACAAAACACACATTATCAGTGTTCGATTTTCATTTCAAACCAATTCAAAATTCATTATGCATCAAAACAAAATACAGCAATGTGTAGCCATAAGCATAGTGCAATTTGCTGAAGTGTCAACTAAAGTAAATTCATTCATAATTATACAAACATAAACATTTAATAGAAAGAAAAGTTAAAGATAATTACAACCATTGTTCAATTTCACTTGAATCTGATTTTCATAATCCAGTGCAATCATTTTCAGTGATAGCACTGTGCTCCATAACCCAAACCAATCGACTATCAAAATATCAAACCAATATTTATTCATAACATATTGCAACTAACCTCAACCCACTGCTTATGATGTGGCCCAGAAGAAGAAAAAGCAACCATGCTGGCCAAGACTTGAACAAAGAGTAACAAAACAGGCATTGCCTTCATGGGTTGTTGAAGCAACAACTGCAAAAGACACCAGAAAGTTATGTACATGCACCCCACCACGTACAGGCAATCTTTCAGTGCCCAAATTGTTGTCATTCCCTGAATCTCAACAGGAACAGATGCAGACATGTACGATTTCCATCTAGAGTGCATTTCAGGGGTTTGCATAGGTATAACCCATGGCAAAATCAATGCAACTGTAACAGTGGTGGTTCCCAGAATGGCATAGAATATTTGTATTGACAAGGTGGCATCATTATTGTAGGACGCAGACATGTCTGAATGTTTCATAAAATGTTGCAATAACAACAAACCAGACATTAACAAGCTCAACCCAATCACCCTTACAACTTTTGTTTTGGACTTCATTAAGTACAATACAACTATGCCTAAAATGATGATCATGACACATGATGCTAGCTGAATCAAGTTTATATAATGACTGCCAGCCTGCTCAAGCCACTTAGAAATGTCAGGAAGGTTAGTCCAATTCACACCACCTTGATGCCAGCCTCTCAAAATTCTTCCAGAAAAAAGCACGAGTAACAAAGAACTCATTTGGCATCCTGATATATCTTGTCTCTTCATTGAACTGAGATAATCACGTGCTTTATTAACTTTCAAAGACTGTATTGATCTCCGAAGAAATAACAAGATAATGGTAGCTGTTAGAAAATGCCAAATATAATGCTCTTCTTCAATCATGGAACTTGATTCCATACTAATGACGAGAATCATGATGCTAAACAATATGAAAACCTCATCTGACTTCCATGGCTTTACATGATTGTCAATGTCATGTAGTCCCCCATCAGGAACCTCTTTGTCTATGATGAATACAAGTCTCAGCAGTATTATGCATGATGTGATCAAGGCAAAAACTCCAAAAACAAGCAAACTCATTGGTTTCTGCACAAAGACAAATGTCACAAGAAAGAAAGAAAAGTAAGAGAAAACTTAATAGAAGCTCTAAACACATAAATCAGATAATAAGATGGCACCCCTCATTACTGGCTGTTTATATATTTCAGGTTATCAGGGTCAAGAACTTTCAAATCAGAAGATCACACATACATCAGTTGCTTTGCGTGATAGCCACTCACTTGCTCTGCTCAAAAACTCTTGATATGCTGCAACAATGTTGTCATAGCCCTCTTTACTACTAGACCTCAAAAGATAAATTATGAATGAGAATAAAATATAGTTCACGAAATATTTCGTGCAAATTATTTAAAACTTGCTACAACAGAATGATCACATACCTGGTGGCTACTTTAGTGTTCCAGGCATCATGAAGAGTGGCGGCATTTAAATACAAGCAACAAAACAACTTCTCCTGGCTACCATTGCATTTACTAACCATGGGTACGCTATTAGTAACAAAGGCATCACACGGAAAACTTATACAAGACAAACCAGGCAACTGTGCTTGAAGTAATCTGAATAGCTGCCAGGAGTTCAACTGCAGTGCCCTCAACTTCTGGTCATCTAGTTCGTGAAAGAAGCAAAAAGAAGATAAATATTGACAGTTTTTCTGTTCCAATACATATTATGCTCAAAGAAACAATGAAAATGGATGGCCAAAAACTTTCATTATAGCCTTCTAATCAGTATGTCCAACAATAGACATGCATAGACAGATTAGAGAACTAACCCGTAAGAGAGTCCACCATTCGGGAGATCAAAACACCAATATTGTTTTTTGGAATTGGCACACCAAAAAGTAAAGCTAATGTTGGTGCAATATCAACCTGGAACACAATAATACAATGTGAATTTCAGACATATTAACCATCCACTGCCCAGGATCTTTAGTTAAAGGATCTATATTGACAGTGGTTGCATCTTGAGTTAGGTTCAAAATGGTGCAACAACCAAACAAGAGAATAATTTGACAACAAAATAAGCTTTAACAGAGAGAGTGACAAATTCATGTAAATAAAAGGTTCGCCGCATAAGAGTGCATAACAGTAGAAGTTGGATTATAGAAGAAGATTTTTTCATGGCATCGAAATGGTTTCAGCAGCACATTCAAGCACAAAAGAAGAGAAGAAAACTATCAATGTCGGTTAGTCCTCATGTGCTACAGCCTACAAGCATTAAGTATACTTTCATTACCTGAAAAATTGTGTTATCATTGGAATTTGCAAGGTCAGAGGCATGGTTTTTCATGCCAATAAATAGAGCTAGTGAATCTGCCTCCTCATAAGAGGAACCCCCATGATTACCAGTCTCAGTCATTCCATGGTCACTAACTACAACCTGTATAAAAATTCACAGTAGGGATTAATTAAAATTTTAATCTGTGAATGGACTTGACCTTTATAATAACAATTATCAATTAATAAAAAATAGCTACAGAAAGAAAAATAGAAAACATCAATCACATTTCAAACTAAATAACACCACATGTGTAAGGCCACAAATTATAAATATTTAACTGTGGGTATGGACACAATAAAAAGTACTCGGTAACCATGAGAATATCCTATGGATGCATGAACACAGTGACTAATACAATGGTAGCTGCTACATTCAAATGTGTCTTCCCGAAATCACTAAAGAATTGACAATTTCACGCGCAAAGACAAGTGCTATTTGTCATTAACTTAAAAGCAAGCTTTTAGCGTTACTCAAGAATGTGTTTGTTACGTAAAAGCATGCATGCAGGATTACAATAAATGTTATGTACATTAAGATGTTAAATAGACAAAATCTTATAAGGTAAGCCTTGTGTCCATAATAATGTCCACAACTGACGACACCCAAGTAAGGTGAAAGCAAGTCATATGAATTCTTTAATCAACAATGAAAAATGCAGCAACGAAATGTTAACAAACCAGAAGTGTCTGTCCATGATCATTTTCTGGATTTTGCAAGGCATTCGTATGAATCATCTTCACTACTTCATCCATTTCACTCAGTTTTGAAGCCATTAACACACTGAAACAGTAAATGTCCAAGTGATGCTTACAGAAAAGAATGAAGTTACATTAATAGAGTAAAGAGGCAATGAATTAATGATGATACCTGTTACGCCCACCAATATGTCCAACATGATCCAAGCCTAGATAATGAAGAATCTAAAACAAACTCAGTAAAATGCATATATATGAAATTAAACCAACATTGAAAAGCATAATTTAATTTAGAACAAACTTAAATAAATAAATATACATTTGACATCAGATGGACTGGTAACAGAGTGCATATATATTTAACATAAAATTTTGAAGAATCCTTAATTAATGGATCTTAAACTAGCCCAACAGTTTATTATTTAAATATATAATATCTGCCTATAAAAATCAAGAACTGAAAGAAATCTGTTGATAAGATAGATCAAAACGAAGTATCTAGTATCTACCAACTAGCAAACTGGATGCAGGGCATGGAGTAAATATTCAAAGGTAGAACCTAGATAATTATATTTTTTTTCCAATGTGGTGAAATAGAATAAGTAGATCCAAACCAACTCTTGTAACTGAAAAAGACATAACTGCTTGTTTGCTATAACTTCTAAGTAGAATCAAACCAACCTATAGTTGATAAAAAAGTAGTACTAACTGGAATATGGCTTAACTCTAGTCCAGGTCTGGGCAATTGGCACTAGTTACAACTAGTTGGAAAATTGTAAAGTAGACATGGTAATTGAAGATCATGTCTTCCTAGAAGAGCATCCATAGAACAGGACTAGTGGTATATGATTACAACTGAAGGCGATGAAGGAGAAATGTCTCTATGTAGTCAAAGTCCCAAAAAGAAGCATAACACACTGCCTTCTGCTTTAATTAATCTTTGAAAACTTACCAGCAACAAATTCCAATAAATTCATACTGAAATCACATTCAATATTACTTTTTTTTGTATTTCAATAATTTTTGAAAAAAAGGCAAGGAACAGAAACAAACTTCTAGAATGAATGAAGGCACACAGAAATATGCCAAAGCGCACACAGGAGGCTAGACAACATGCACACTTGACAATGACAATCATATCCAAAACTCAAAAATATACCAAGGGATACATGGTGCCAATGTTCACTGGAAAACAACTGCTACCCCATTGTTGGGAAAAGAAAAATGCAAACAACAAAAAAAAAAGGGTAAAACCTTCAGGTTCTAAAGACTGGGGGCGCATAGAGATAATATTTTCAACCAGAAAGACAAAGGTTACAAGTCTGGAAAGTGAAAAATATCACAAATGGAAATTCAAATAACATTAGGCAGGGACCAAGTTATGAAGTGGTCAGTTACTGACCAGAAAATTCCAATCATCTCTGGTAAGCTCTTCACCAAGATGTCGAGACACATTTAGATCTACTTGAACAGTATCCTTAACCTGTGGTAACAAGAAGCTTGATAAAAACCATGTAAAATAATGGAGCAACAATTTTTTTATATATAAACTTATGACCACTGAAAGAACATGCTATGTAAAGAAACAACCTACCTCGTCCCACAGAATTATGAATTTATTAATGAGATATGCCAATGGAGCCAAGAGGTAAAATAGAACTATTTTTTATGTAAAAGTAATACCTAAGTGTCTACTGATGAACATAAGAGTGCTGGCTAGCCTGGGCTATTATAAGGCATAAAATCATGTCTGTAGGCTGACATGTATGAAGACTTACAAAAAAACTGCTAACTCCATCATGTCTTGCAAATAAACCAGGAAATAACTTTAGCCATGTATCATCACCATGCATAACCATTTTCCATCCAATCCTAAAGAACTGTGCTGCAACAAATGACAATGATGTCAACACTAGTTCACAGAAAAATCAATAATACGATCAATTTTTTCAACATGGTTGCCACAACTAACCAAGAATATTGTCATCTAAATATGCCTGGGTATTAAAGTTAAGCGCCACATCAAGGAAACCCCCAATTGCTCCAGAAACCATGGCCTAGAATGACAAACGAAAAAGATAAAATAAGAAGAGGTCAGAAAATGGATAGGAAAGCCATAGAGATCTTATGCTATCCTTTTGTCATGCCACCTTTGAAACGAGAAAGCACACTAACCTTCAAACGAGGCATGGTAACTGTTGGAGCTCCAGCAATTGAATGATAACCAACAGCCATACCATTTGCCAACAATGATTGCGTGTATGGCATAGCATCCATAAAAGCCTTTCTTGGAGGGTTGCCCGTCTTGCCAAGCACAAATTCTGCTGGAAGACCATCAATGACCTAAAGTAAAATGATTGCATGTGAAAAGTTAATATATTTACTGATGCGGCAATGCCCCATGACATGAACAACCATAATACAGAAGTGAACAAATGATAGACCTTAGAAAATATGGGAGACTCAGGCAATTTCACATACCATTAAGATGAGTCGATCATATGAAGGAGGGATCTCAGATACTTCCTACACAGAGAACATTTTCTAAATTTCTCAGTGAAAACAAAAACTAGAATAAAATACAGGAACTGGATTAATTCAATCATCCTTTGAGCAAACAAAGTCTTTTCAAGAAAGCATTTGATTTTTATGCTGAAAATTACTGCACAACAGAAGACCCTGTTGCCGAAATTCCAAAAATATCACCTCGAAACATGGAATAAACAGGTGCCTTCTGCTTTCAATTTAAAATATGTCCCTGCTCCAATGAAACCCCCGTCCCCCCCCCCCCCCAACCCCCAACCAAAAAAAAAACACAAAAAAAAAAAACCAAAAACACCAATTTGCTAATCTCGTTCAAAAACAGTTAGCATGCACTCTGAAACTTACAAACTATAAAGGAAAGCTCAAAGGGGCTATCCCGAACCTTCACCAGCTATATTATTACAGCAGAACTCAATCTTATGAACATTAAGAAAATAATAATAATAATAAAATACAATCATTTAACAAATAACAATCACAACAACGGATCTCCAATTCACAAAATAATAAAAATAATAATAATAATAAAGCCAGTGCAACGAACATTCTGTATACTCTTATGATATCATAATCAAAACAATGAGTTACACAACATATTTGAAACAAGTACGAAACAATGTAGAAGCCTGGCATCATCACATTTCATCACGAAAACCAACAAAATCAAGCACCTGATACAACATCCTAAGCTGATCGGGAGGCAGAGACACCTCGCTTCGATTTCCAGTGCCATCAGCGGCGTCGCAGGTTGGCGGTCGGAAACTCTCCAAACCACTGACAGAGGAAAATGCAAAAAAAGGAAACAAAAAAAAAAAGAGTCAGTGTTCGGCTGGAAAGAAAAGGGGAAAGAATCGGAGATCTAACAAAGAGGAAATGGATGGATGGATGGGTGTGCCTGCCTGAGGGCGGAGAGAGCTGGTTTGACGGGGAAGAAGCCAAAGACGAAGACTGAGAGACCCATGAACTGCAAGATCACTGCTCCTATGCTTATCACTGTTAGCTTTGCGCATGACGTTCGACTGCGCATTTTTTGTTGTTGTTGTACTTGGTCTGGCATCTGTTTGTTATGGTCGACGAGAGAGGAATGGAATAAACGGGGAGGGAAGCGTAGTTTGGAAGGTGGGTGGAAAATGAAAATAATCAAAATATTTGCTGCTGCTACGATGGGCAATTTTGTCATTCTCCGCATGTGGAGTTTCTTTTGGTATGAATATGATATGATGATGTCTGAGGAAACTAGTATGGGTGAGTTTATGATGGTGACGAAATCGTGGCCACTTAAAATTTGATCTAACGGATGAGATGGGAAGCATTTGACAATCTTTATTTTTATGAGTGTTACCCGATAAGAGTTTATAATCAAAATTGGTGTATTAAATATCAGCCCCAAATGTTTGTTTTTATTCAATAGGGCCCACAATTGGTTTTGTTTTTCTATAGGGCATCTGTACTTATTATTCACAAATTAATGCATGAATTATGGATCTAAAAAACCCTTTATTGCTTTCCTCTAGCACCGTTTATCAGCCACGGAGGATTGATGCTGGAAATTCTTGATGGATGGCTAGTGAATGCTCTCACTTGGCAACAACGGAACTTAGCAACCATCTCTCTGCAGAGGGAACTTCAACGTTTGAGAGCTTGTCGGGTTAAGGGAAGGGTCGTTGTGGTTGTGGTTGTGGTTGTGGTTGTGCTGCGTGGGAGGAAAAGGTGTGCGCTCCGGCGGTGAAGGCGTAGTCAACGGAGGTGCGTGGGAGGAACGCGATGACGTACTGGAGGTCAAGCATCCCACCGCGGAGCTTGTCAAGCTTGCCGTCGGTGAGGACGAGCTCATTGGTGAGGTCCTGAGTGACAATGGTCTGCACAATGGCCATGTCAATGTTTATGGCACTGACCACAGAGATCTTGTGACGCTTGTTTGGGGAAGGAGGGGCGGCGTTCGGTATGGGCCTGGAGAAGGCTGGCTCAGGTTCAGGCTCCCTCCCTGGGCCCAACCACAAACCTAAATGGCTCCTCTGCATTTTATGTTGTCGTTTGGTTGGCTGTTGAAGATGGTGAAAGGGAAATGGAGTTGGAGGTAGATTTTGTACAGGACAATGGATTTTGGAGAATGTGAGGGCCCATGAGGATGAGGAAGAACATTGTATATGAAATCAGCTTCGCACCAACAGATTTTTCTCAATAGGTGTGTTTAGTATTCCTTATTACAGTTACAGATATCAAAATTTACAGTTTGACGCCAATTTAACAAACATTAAAATTTATAATGTCATCCCACTTCAATGCATTTATATTCCCCACGTGGTCCCAAACTTGCCGGTCACCGCATAAGAAGTATCCTACTAGCATGTTGATCTCGAGAGTGTGGTGTTTGAATGTATTTTTGTATTATTAACGAGTTGGAAGGTGAAGGAAATGACCTTTATACATGTTTAGAAGATTATTAAGGGTATATTTGTAAGTTTGGGTTTTGAAGGAGATAAGATAAGAGAGAAGGACCTAAAATATAATTTTACATAAATCCTTCTCTCACCTTCAAAATCTAAACTCACATACATACTTAGGGAAACAAAATAAAAACTCATTAATCATACTAGAAAGAAAGTTATATCATTGAAGGCCCTAATAGAAGGAATATTACATTACATTACAGTACGAAGTACGAGCGCACAGGCGCCATCATTTTATTGGTGAAATTTACTGCCACGTGAGCAGTTTTATTTAAGATTTCTGGCCTCATTCTACTGTACGAAAACAAACACGTAAATGAAGCGAGAGAATAAGAAACTTCACTGGCAAGTGTAGATCACTAAAATTTAAAGGCATAGAAATTCCACAGCAGAGCCTGATTTCTTTGATTATAAGTTACAAAGGAATACATTGAGTCGACTTCAAGTTATCTGGTCAGCATTCAACTTTTATTTGAATAGGACCATTAATTTTCCTGTCTTCCAGTAAAGGTTGAGCCGTTACTAGTCAAATTATTGATCTCTGGTTTCTCAAAACTCGATTTCTTTGATATCATTTGACAGTAAACAAGCCAAAATCAAGTGGACTCATGGAATCCTCACACAAACACGTGTGATGATAGCAGACAACCTCTCATATCTTTTCCTTTTTCACTATACAATAATTGTCACATTACAAAATCTAAATCTTTAATTACACTCGTGGGCAAAACTGCAGAGTGCATATATTACTGCAATAACGACTACTAAATACAATAACTTGCATGCACGGTAACGATCCAACATTGGGGTTATACCCATCATGCAACTGCACTCAACAGACGAACCAAAAGCAGAAGCCAGTAACACAATTGACTAAGGCATGTGTTCATCAACATCTCAAGTTGATGTTCTCACATCTTTCAGTACACCCCCTTTTTCAAGCTCACTAACCACATCCCTAAGGGATGGAACTTTCATGGCTAAGGTCCTATATAATCTAGAATATCGAGTCCCATCTGCAGTCCTTGCCACGGCAAGCAAGCTTAGAGCCTCTGGTAGATCAGCAAAAAATTGTTTCATTTGCTCCAAGCTCATATTTTCCAGAATGGAAGGTCTAGGAGCAACCCTCACAATCTCACCACCTTTAGGTTCCTGAACTCGAGCCTCAGCTTTAATGATAAGTTCTGAATTTGAGTTTGCTCCACATTTGATTACAAATGGCGAGGTATTGCCTGTGTTAAATTGAAGCACATTCCACTGTGTCACATCAGATCCTGATCCAGAGCCCAGATCTGTTGATGGCTTGCAAGCATGTGATAGTTCTTCATCATCTTGTTCAGGAATTGACTGCATTATACATGAAGAGAGGGTTTGAGAAACTAAGCAAGGAAAGGGAAGAGTCCAGACCTAGTTGTGCAGTACACGAGGCTCCCACCTAATGGGATCTAGAGAGAGCAGATGTACGTGTACCCAGCCTTAACCCCCATTTTATGAAGAGGCTGTATCTAGGATTTGAACCTGTGACCTTCAGGTCATAAGACAACAATCTTGCCGTTGCACTAGGACTCAACCTCTCTAATAGGAAATACTCCCAAAAAAAAAAAAGGTAAATGGTGGACACAAGCAAGCAGAGAGGATGATTACCAGTAAGTGGGTATACAACAGAGTAACTAAATAGTAATGTAATATGGTTTTTCTCGAAGCACTTTTGGAGTGATTTTAGTCAACATCGAGTATGCCAACACATTTCAAAGCACAATCTAATTCATATAGTACTAAGAATAAGATAAAGGATTTAATTGGAATACACCAACAGTGTAAAGAATTTTTACACATTTATTCAATTATGTAATGACATATCAGCAAATAGGATTACTTTCAACGCCCACTACTTGAAAAGTCAAACAAAAGAAGAGATGGGATTGGATGATAGTGTAAAATTAGTGCATCAAAATTAAACTATAAAATAAATTGGATACAATCTATAGACCTACAGAGCAACATGTGTGTTAGAAAAAAAGAATATAAGAATATTTTCAATGTATCTTAGAATATAAAATAGTAACTTTGATTCTCTCTTAGGACAAATTTATGTATTTCCTTATATTTCATTATTTGTTTATTTATTTATTTAACTAGGATTAGGATCATTCTAGTATCATTGTAAATAGGGATTGGTACTTTGTATTTTGTATCATATCATATAACATCATAATATACTGTATCAATATATTTTCATAATATTGAGAGCCATTATTCTCTCTGTTCTTCCTTCTCTATCTAAAACCCACCACTTCAACAATGAGTATACCTCAACCATGCGACGAGCATCTGCAATGTGCCTCTGAGCACATGGATGATCAATTGCAAGTAGTGAGGGCATATGTTCTGTTAACTCATCAAGAGAAACAAGCACCGCCCTTTTCTTACTTCTCATGATGTTCACATTAGAAAGTCTTGTTATCTCCTGTACAAATTATATCTTGAATTATTGATTATTTCATATTCAAGTTTCGAAAACAGATTTGAAGAACAAACAAGAACCTGGATTTGCTTCAATATGCTATCAAGTGAAATAAGAGATGCCAATCGTGTGTCTTCAGCTGCAGTAGAAGGGCTTTGAATAGGCAAACCACCATTTTCCAATGTCAATAAAGCTACATCACTTCTCATTTGTTGCAAAATCTGAATATAATAAAAAATCAATGGTAGCACATGATAGGTAGACATATATTTAAGAAAATCATGCATTAGGATCCTTCTTTAATTTCTATTTAAACTTAATCTACCGTTAACATCACAAAATTTAATAAGATGGAAGTTAATATCACTGGAACTTTTCCTCTCTATTTTAGTTGCCTGTTTTGCTGCTCAGTAAGAACTGCAGTAATCAATGTCACTAATATTTGAAGCCAAGCCCAAGACTGCTAACCATAGTTTTTAGACTTGGCTTGGGAATCGACTTAGTTGAGATGTTGGGTCATTGGTTGAACCAGATATTATTAAATAAAAAAACAAAATTAATACAATTAAGTATCTATTATATATATAAATAATGAAGCATGTTGACTAAATAGTTAGCTAGCCTAGTTGTACTATCCTTCCTTCACTGATCCACAACCTGGGTTTGAATGTTGGCATTGGGGATTTGGAGGATTTTACAAAATTTTAATACAACTAAATATATATTATATATAAAAACAATGACCTATATTAACAAAAGAAGCTACCAGCCCAGTGGAAAAGGCGTTGCATTTTTGGAGAATTTCAAAGAATTTCACAGCAAGGGATTCTAGTCCGGTTTGTTGGCGGGTCGACAGTCCGATTCGTGTGCGGTTCAGTGGCAGCTCAGCCGGTTCGCTTCGAGTATGACTAGCGTTGACCGGTTGACGTGCTTAACGGATCTGGTTGGAGAACTAAACCTGACCACAAACCGGTTCAACATTTTCTGGTCTGAACAGGTCCGGTTCGGTCCAGTTCTGAAAACTGTGGTGCTAACTTCACAAGAATCCCCTACAGTTCCATGGTCATAACTGGTGTTGTCCATGTGCAAGTAACCAAAAGGAGTGCATGTTGCGTTAATATATTGCACCCTAACCACACAAAGATGGACTTCTAGAAGCATGGAATAAAATTGAGCAAATAAAAGCATAACCAATAAAACTACTTAATTAGACGCCTGCGTTGGGACTTCGACTTTCTCTTACAGAAACAATTTACAAGTATCAAAGTGAAAATATTGCAAAATACAGCACTGCAGTCATTGGTTATATCAAAATTTCTCATGCAATCATTATCTAGTAAACTAGTGCAATGTTCCTTCAATTCATGAAGGAACACTAGACATGTGCAAATGTATGTTTGTAAAATAAAATTACATGTATGTATGTAATATAACAAATGAATAAAACAAAGTACCCTTTTTCTTTTGAGATTAACAGATTCTAGAGCTGATCGCAACTTTGCCACTTGTCCTACATTGTCAGCCTCTTCTGTTGCCAAGGTACCAGCAATATCCTGATACCCGAATGTCAAACAACATAGAATCAGCATTTTATTTAAAGTATAAATAAAATAAAATCAGAACATTTCACATACAAGGAAAGTTAGTCAAACAGGAAGATTTACTCATTTTGTGGGTTTAGGATATGAATCCACACCACTCAATCCAATTAGGCATATATCACACCAATTAACTAGCCATGAATGGTATGGTAAGGTATGCATGCAGGTCAGATGGTGGTGGAAGGTGGATTTGTATCTGTCAAATCAATATTCATGCGGGTCAGATAGTGGTTAAGGTGGTTTTGCTATCCCTCATACCAAAGAAAAGCAAAATGAGAATAACATTAATACACTTCAAACCTGAACAACCCAAATCCTTTCTGAGCAACTTATGTTCTCATAGTCTTCCAAAAAAAATTCAAATAAAAGAAGTTTTGAATTATTTCTTTTGGTAGACAGGTGTTGAAATTCTATGGTTGACATGAATTATAATAAAAAAACTACGCATTTCATATGAATAAAGCCCAAACCAATATCCTTAAAACAGGAACATTATTAGGAAAGGATTTCTGGAAAGTTGATTAACATGAGAGAACTTATACACTAAAAATACAAATGATGACTAGCATAAGGAAAATAAATCTGAGGCAAACAAGTCAAATCTCTTTGGGAACTTCTAGTGTCTAGATGGGGTTGCACCTGACTGGTATGCATTCTGAAGAACTTCTATAAAAAATAGAAGTATAGTAAATAAAAATATATCTTAAATAAACACATATAACAACAAACAACCTTTATACAGTCTAGAATGTCTTTATCAGATCATAGAAAAAATTTATTAGGGAAGGGAGACAAAAAAACAAAAGCTCAGTATAAGATACCCTCCTAAAAGTAACATAGAACAAAAGACTCCAAGTAAAGCATGCTTCTTGCTAATCTCTTTTGGCATCCATCAAAGACAGTCCTTTGGCCATTGGCTAAATATCAAAATGAAGATAAAAAATCACATTATTCCATTGATGCCGATGCAAGTGTGTGCAAGTCTAGCATGTTTACCACTGTATAAAATTAGATGAATGTAAACTAGTAAGTTTAACCTCCCTCAACATACAGCCCCAACAAAAGCAAGGCTAATACAATATTCATTTTCACTATCTATATCAGTAGTCAAGAACATGAACATCTGGTGTACTGTTACTGTGCTCATTTTCTGGATCAATTTAAGATGAGGCATACCTTCAAATGCTGCAGTTGCGAAGTATAGACACGTTTTGAATATTCAAATAAAAGTTGGCCAAGCGCATCAGTGTGGGGAGGAAGAGCAGCACCAAGTCCGGCCATCCAACCATCCATAATTGCAGTTGAAATAAGCTCCAACTGACCAGTTGATCCTCCTGGTGCATCATTTCCGGTAACAGATAGAAAATCAAAGTTCTCTGCAAGCCAGGACCTAATCTGACGCTGCAGCTCACCTGCTGGAGTATGCACAAAGAGTGCAGCAAGAGCCTTGTTTCCAATTGCAAAACTTTTGGCTTCCTCAATAATTTCCCTAAGCTTTCCACCTGTTACCTGCTGTCTCCAGGTGTTCTGTGCAGTTTATTTCAAATTGTAAAACCAACATAAGGAACAAAAAAAAAAATGGCAAATAACATTGACCTCCCCTAAGGTTTGGAGGAATTCACCCTGACTTCCCTTTATTTGTAAAATTTGCTCTAGGGGTCCCTAAGTTTGTGAAAGCATTACACCGATCTCCCATGAGCTTGTTTCATTACACTATCCTCCCCTCCACTACACATTACATAGTGTGTTCACAGGGGAAGTCTGGTGAATTTCATTGAACCTCAAGGGAGGTAAATGTAATTTGCCCTAAAAAAACTAAACAAACAAAATCTATATGTAACTTGAGTTCAAAGACCAAAAGAGGTTTACCCAGTATAGTAACAGAAAAGAAGCATGACTTGAAAATTAAATTAAAAGAATAAATCTGCCCTTATGGAAACTGCTTAATAAGGCTGTTTACAAAGGAGTTAATACAAGACAGGGAAAGGAAGTAGTGTTTTTATTTTATGACGCTCAAAGTACAAAAGAAAGGCACATGAGAAAGTGCATATTCCTTTTCAGCATCAAAATACAGATCATTAGCCACTACCTCATCAATCCCACGTATCTTCAACACGACAGATGAAAATTTGGACTTCTTTTCGGGCTTTAGATTCACTTTAAATCCTTGCATCTGTTCATTAACATATTGCACAGGAGATCTTCCAGGACTACTCCCTCGACTGGAACTTCTACTGCATCCAGTATTAGCCTTTTCAAGAAAGCTCTCAACTGGCAAGACCTTCCAATCAAATATGCCATATTTACCAAATTAAGTGAAGGTATGCCCACCAGATTCAAATCAAAAGATCATCAAATACAGAACAAAAATCTATTACCTTAATGGATTGCAACTCTGGAGATCTGGCAAGTAAAGATCTTATATACAGGATTCTAACACGGGAAATGAGCATGGTATCCATTACTCGCTTTGGCTCCATTTTCCGAATAAAAGAGAAAACGGCATCTCTAATTTCAGCAAGTATCTCATGTTCTCTGGAGGCACCAGCTTTGATGACAGCAGCCAGAACCTGCAACCATTACACAAAAGTATTTTAAAATTCAAGCCTGTAATGGATATTTTTGTGCTGCACATGCTTGATTTGGTCCAGACATTTCATCAAGATGCAGAGCAATCAACATCAACTAAACTTTGTTCCACTATATGGGGTCAACCACATGAACCAAATGACACCACCATAGCATCATTATAAACGATGCCATAGCAACATTACAGCAAAATTTTTTGAGGGTGCCTCTGTGCTCTTACATTTGTTATGGGATAGAATTGTGATTATGGCCTTTATTAATATGCAAAGAGATTGGACAGCCTTACAGCATTTTTGAGCAACTTTATCTCACTGCTCTATTTTGTTTGTCTTTCAGAAGGATCTTTTTTTATTGTCCCACCAGATGCATTTTCTCTCCTTTCTCTTTAATATTGCTGCGAATTAAACAGCAACAATCACAACACTGTAGCTGATTAAACTTCCATATATTTTCAAACTGAATTAAAGGCATGACTCCTAAGGCTCTTATTTTGGCAACTAAAAGTGGAACTCACAATCTGGACCAGAAAAAAAATTTCAGTGCATCCTAGACATTGTAACATCCCAGTGAGTAACTAGCAGAAGAGGTTGGATACAGAATATTTAAATTTTAGACATCCGGTAAGGAATTTGACAGGAACTCCTCCCCACAGGGACGTAAACTAGAGCATATCCGCACATAATTACAATTCAACTAGTTTCAGCAAAGTGATTGCTAGACACATCAAGATGCATACCAGCATCAGAAGCTTGTTTGCACCATCAGAAATGGCAGCAAGGCCTTCATATTGATCAGGATTAAAGTTATTCAGGGCAGTGGTAAGATATTCACCAGCAGGGGTAGTTTTAACTTTCTCAGAACCAGATTTAACTAGAGCAACTGTGCCATCATTCTTATCTGCCATCAAAGGTGAAGGAAAAACATCCATAGAACGAGCTCTTGTATTGTTGCTGGGATCATTCCATATTCAACACAATGAGAATGAAGCAAAAAATCACATGATGAAAAAATACAACAGGAAAACAACATTAAAATTATACCTCCCCATATTTTGAGGCTGAACATCAACAGATCCCCCAGATACTGGACTTGAAAGCTGAGAAAAAAGGGCAAATTTTATAAATCCTGAAAAACCATAATATCATGATGATAATACACATTAAGCTAAGTAAATTGGACACACACACACACACATACACAAAACTACATATGCATTTCATGACAAATGAGAACAGTTATTCCAGTATGAAATAAAACATGCCTACCTGAGACAATCCAGACAAAGATGCTTTCTCCGTCAATCTATCAAATAATTTCTCATTTTCTTCATGCAACCTCTGCAAAACATCAAATTGAGCTCGTCACCAAAACAAAATGAAACAAGAATATGCATCTCAAAATTCAATACAGCTGAAGACTACAACAAAATAAATATTTGCATATGGAAAGGCACACTTTTTTAATGTGTGGGCCCCCTATTCAGCGACAAAATAGTAGATCTTTTACAATCCAGAAAGTTCACCAAAAGGGCAAACCAGAATTGTGAACTGAAGATTTCTCAGCTGTAGTTTTAGCATTGTAATAAACCATCTTTTCCAAAAGCTTAAGCTATTTGGTAGAAACTCGTGAATGATTTTATATTTAACACCCCCCTCCCCAATGCAAATGCCCATTGGGCTTGAAGTGTGAATAATGCACAAGTTCACCTTACCTTGTGCAGAAAATTAACTGTATTTAGAAAAAACAGGGTAATAAGAATGGAACCACTTAGTCATAGAAACTCTGATATTATGTCATGAAACATCTCTTCCAAAAACATAAATTATTTGGTAGAGGCACATGAATGGTTTTTTCATTTAACAAGCATTTGCCCCTTTTCATTATATATATTAAGATGATTGGAAGGGATTTCAACATGGGCAGCACAAGACTAGAATCACTAGAGAGAATTGGTGCCACTTGGCCAACGAGCCACTGGTTTGCTAAATTATCCTCAGCTAAATAAATGACTGCTAAAAAATTTTAAAGAAGAAGAAATCAAAAGGTAAAAGAAGTCAAATGCAATCAACACAACCAAATGGGAAGCAAAAACTGGAAGACTACTGCAATCAGACAAGAAATTGCCGAGTAGAGCAGACCTCAATCAGAGTGTCGTGTTTCTTGAGTTCCTCTTCTAGTTTCTTGGTTACTGCAGAAGAATTTGTGCCATCCCCACTTGCCCCAGAATCAGACAGAGCTCCAGCCACTGGCTCTGGTCCAACATTTGACCTGGTGTCCCTGGGCCTGGGTCTAAGGGCTTCATTAAGTTGTGTTTCAAGGGTTCCAATTTTAGCCTGTATCAGACATTATAGACACAGATTAAACACATTATCTGGCAAGCATGAATAAAGCTGATCACATGCACCTAAGATCACAGTTGCTAACAGCATATTATGGCATAAATGTATACCAAATAGTTGCATGCTATGGTCTGCAGTTCCATGTTACAGACAATGGAATGCAATAATTGGATGGGATGCACTGAAAAACATGCAAAATTCAGAATACTTAAAGCCACAGAGCCCAAACTATCTTGGAGCCTGTAGGTTGGCAATGTCTCAGTGGATTACAGCCCTTAGAAGTCACTGGCACTCTGGCAGCATATCAATTCTCCACCAGCTACATGTGGTCCTATGTTCAGGTAATCAATTACCGTTCATGTCTATGATTTATCTCCCTCCTTCATACACAATAATTAAAGACAAGTTTTGGTTGGTCCCTCAACTAAACAAATTGTTCCATCCGTTTTCTAAACAAATTGTGCTTAGTGACAGGTTTTGTAACAATGTTGTCCATTCGTTAGTGGTGGGTCTTTCAATCTATATGCCTTGATGAGTTGATGGCTAGAAGAAACCTCCAGTGTGTTATAACTTATATTTATGATGATTGCAATTACAAAAACCTTAAGCAAGATGAAAGAAAATATAAATGCATTGTTTAAAATTATTGATAAAATATGAGAAGTGAAGCTTCAACTGCTGTCTTGACTCCATAATTCCTCTATTCAAATCCCAACATTGACCAATATGAATAGGTTAAGAAGTAAATCATGCTTTTCAATTCCTAACTCATTCCTCGAATAGAACCTCCTTCTACCTTTATAAACCTATTTGGAAGTCTAAAGCTCCATCTAAGGTTCAATCCTTTACTTATAAACAGCAGTGCTTAATGGAATCAGATACCAATGATATGATGCGGGTTCGAAAGCCCCACAGAATATCATTGCCACTGTTCTATGCACAGGTTCTCATATGTCTCTCTCCTCTTTCACTCTCTCAACATTCATAATAGAATATCAACCTGCAAAGTTTGGATGGTTGAATTTCGCTGCTGTATCTGCAAGTTTTGATCTTGCTCTATCTGTAACAGTTGAGCAACTTGACTTCTAAGCTGAGCATTTTGCTCTTTCTCTATCTTATGCTTATCTGCCAGCAAAATATGCTCTGCCTGCACCAAATAAATCAACAATGTAGCTCAATTGCAAGCCATTTGTACAAGGCTGGCAATCAAATGTTGGCACTTGACAGAATAGTATGAATGTTTGCAGAGTGAAAATCAAGGCATCTCTTGCAGTGCAAAATTATCTAAATCCTCATCTAAAGAGAGTAGATGACTTCAATTCTTTTAAACAATAGATAAAATTGAGAAAAGAAAAAAGAAAAGTGAAAGACTAGGCACCAAATTGGGACCACCACAACAACAACTAAGTCTGGGTCCATCACATAGATAAAACAATATCATAGAGCTCTATCATATATCATATTTATGTTTAAACCATTAATATTTAAATCTCTTCTAATTGTTTCCCCTATAATTTTCATTGGTCCTTCCTCTGCCTCTAGGCATCAAATTGGCAGAGTGAGAATAAATGGTAAAATAACATCCATCTGTAGAAGTTATAATTTAAAGAAATATAAAGTGAAAAATAAACTTAATTTCCATAATAACACATAGACAATGGCGAGAGGATATAAGAAATTTGGTATTTATGCATGCCTGTGAAAGGACAGTCATATAGCCAATTGGTTGCACTTAAGTTCCTATCAGATCCATGCATACGTGTGAATCTTTAGGTCGACCAATGCACACCTCAAATTCAAGCCAAACAATGATACAAGTAAATGCAAGAAGCGACATGATAGAATCTTTGGTAGAGTTAACCACTTAAGAAACTTCAAATGCTGTATAAAATTTTTACCACTTGCTGCATGTGAAGAACATAGAATTATCCAACAGATTTAGTAACATCATTAAAGCATGACATGTGGAGAAAAAAATTGCCAAAACTACTCAGAAATCTGTCACTATAAGACCATAAAATTATGCCCAACTAATTAAATTGCCAAACCTTTAAATCTGTCCGCAATGCAGAAGAAACCTTCCATGCCTTCTGCACTTCATTGAAGAGTAGAACACACTGATCATTTGCATCTTTAAGTGCCTGCTTGAGTCCCAGACCTTCTTGCTTCAGATCTTGGATTTCTTTTTCCTTCTCATACAACTCCTTACGTGCATCATTCGCCTATATGAACCATGACAAAAAAGATTTAGATTGTAATCTTGAAGTTTTAGTTCCAATGACCACCATATATTTTTCTGAGATCAGCTTGTAAAGTGAGAAAAATTAAACCTCCTCTAACAAACACAGGTCAGACTGGGATTGTCGGAACAAAACACGCCAAATCGGGATTGTCAAGACAAAAAAGGGCTAGACTGGACTGTCTGAACAAAAATGGGCTAGATTGGGATTTATAACCAAAATACCGCAGGTATAACAGACCCATTACTCAAACAACAACCAATGAAACTTCAAATTCTGGAAACTAGAATCAAGGAGTACCATGCGCCTACAGATCGGAGCACACATGAGACAGGTTCTGGTGACAACACAGGGGGATGGCTGGAGAATATGGTGCTGATTGTGACTGGAAAATACCACCGACAAGCAGCAAACTGCAGCATAAGAGGAAGAAGAGGAGGGATAAGGTGGAGGTGACTGACTGGAGAAGATACATGGTCTTAATGACTCAAATTGATTGAGCGTACTAACAATAGAGTTCCAAATTTTTTCACAACTAAGCAACAGGGAACATGGGATGGATCATGCAGAATGGTATGGCTTTGATCATTTCTCTCAAAAGCTTCAGCGATTGGGTAGAGACAAGTGAACAACTCCATATCTTAACCGTCCCCTCATACAAGAACCCTTTAGGCTTAAACCGAGGGCAATGCATAGGGCCACCTGCCTTGTGCTGAAATTCAACTTATTTTATCTAAATGAATAGAGGCAGCAAGAATCAAACCCTAGACCACTTGGTCATAGAGGCTATAATACCATGTTGAGAACGAGAATTTTAAGCAGGAAAGGCAAAAACAGAGAATGAAACCTCTTAATAATATGAAAATATATTGATATGATGTATTTTGATTCTAATGTGATATGGTGTGATACAAGAGAGAAAACACTAATCACCATTTATAATAACATAATACTATACTCCTAATCAAAAGAAACAAATTATGAAATAAAAGTAAATATGAAAACCAATCCTAAGAGATCATCTAAGATATCTTTAATATTCTAAGATATGATATGAAATATTATATGATATTCTAAAATATAAGAGTTTTTTTTTTTTGGATAAAAGAGAAATTATATTGAGAAAACGAGAGAAAATTACAAGATAAAAGGACAAGAGATCCTCTATACAAGAACCAATACCAGCAAGAGAAGAACTGTCAATCTACCATAGCTTTCCAATTTCTCAACATATCCAACAGGGAAAGTCCTCGAAAAAGGCTGAGTTTTACACCAAACAGGGGCTAAACGTCTAATCATATCCAACAAAAATTTCTTTCCTGAAAATCTATCATTGAAGTTGAAGGTGTGACAATTGTGTTCCAATCAAATACTCCAAATAGTAGCATATATAGAACATTGCCATAAAGATTTTGCCTCCTCCTTTTTCCCAAAATACACAGCCTATCAAAAGGAATTGATCTAAGGTTGCAGGGCACACCCAACATTCACCAAAGATACCAAACAAAGTATTTCACAAAAAATCAGACATGGGACAGTGCAAAAAATAGATGAGATACTAGCAAATCACAGGTCAAATCATATATATTTTGAAAAAAGAAGGGGATCAATACCCAAGGAGGAATGGGTAAGGGTGGAACTTACGACATCTCTCCACTTCTTAATTGTATCTCGGTTCCCAAGGCTTAACACAGAATTTCGAGCTCTGGCAGAGAAGTTCAGAGACTGCAATGTTTCGGATAAATTTGAAAGATTTGGACATAAATTTACAATCATCAGTGTTTTCGAACTCCCACCTACGAACATCAAAGAAAATTCACAACCAAGAAGTGAGCACGTGTCTGTATTTAAGCAAAAATTACTGAATGCCAAATCATGACAAAACAATATACATAATTACGTTGAGTCAATTTCCTGCACAGAAAGTAAAAAGAGAGCAATAAACACACACACACACACACACATATAAATGTCCGGGGTGTCACCTCACACTTGTACTAGATTTTTTCTATTGCAAATGGAATAAGAAGTTATCCTTTAATGGAATAACAATTCATAATCATAACTGAAAAACCTTTGAGGGAGTAGGAACTCACTTTACAAGCATGGTAGCACCAAAGTTGGGCCCAAGAAAAATAGTATTACATTTTGGATTGGCAGATACAGATTTCATGACATTACGGGTGTTCTAGAGGCTGTGTGTTATGTTTTATTTTTACCTAATAGAAGTTACTTTTACTAACAATGCTGACATAACATTTAGTGTCAAATAATCATCTTAAAAATGCTAACTAAAGGAAGAATTACAAAAGCAAGAGAGAAGAGGCCAACAGTCCTTCTCAAAGGGAGTGACTTCAGATTTTCTGATTAAGCAGAGAGAAAGTACCATGTCAGGTATCAACTGATAATAATCGTAGATATCTGCTCAATGGTTTTCTTCAGTATTTGGTAGGGGAGTATCTTGCCTATGGTTTGCTCCAACCATAAATATAAAATATTCTTATTTGTTTGATTGGACAAAAAGAAGGAAGAAAAGAACTGCCTCTCTTCATTTGATGGGTACTAAAGAAAAGGGCTCTGTTGTGTAGAAAGCAACTAAAACCTTTTCTGCACCCCCAGGAACCATAAAACATAATCAAGAAACAGTTCCAGCAGCAGAAGTCAGGATGAAATCAAGTCATAATCAAACAGATGCTGCTTCATGTGAAACACCCAATCTGGATTAATTTTAATAAAAAAACCAGTGAACAGTTATGTACAGTAAAAATTAGGCAGAAAGTCAAAATATTGACCAGATATGATATTAGCACACCAAAAACTACTTGCAACTTTCTTTAGCATCTCAAAAGGCACAGACAAATTATCATTGTCATTATTGCATCAAGAATCTATTGTCCAGCCACTCAGAGACCAAATAGATGTCACCATTAGTCTATAACTACAAAGAGGGAAAAAGAATTAATACCAAGTGAATCTGCAAGCAGTTTTGTTAGCACGGAGTTTTCATAAGGAATAACATCCTTTTTTGATGTCAATGAAGACAAAACATCTCCGAAGCTGTAAAGAAATTTTCAAATGCAGCAAGAATTAGACAACGAAATTTTGAAACTAGCTCAAAGACTTCAATATGAATGACAAAAAGAATCATAATTTAAAAAGGAGAAATCAGATTATATTTTAATTTCCTGGTTTGAAGCATATTACCTAATTTGTGGTGTATAACAGTATGCCAAATGGGTCTGTGTTGTACAGGTCTGACACTAAGCAGACTTCAATATACAAAAGGGGTAGGCTGAGTCATATGCTATTTGGGATTGAAGACATTTAGAAACACTGCTTGGTTTATCATGATTTGCACGTTTAAACCACCTATTACTACTTGATGGCATTTGTGCAGTGCCTGATTGGATCAATTCCACATCTGTTCTAACATTGCTCTGTTGTTATCTCTTTATGCAATAAAATGTTTTTCCTTCTCATTGAATGTTGAGCGTGCCCTAGCTTGGACAAAATACAATCTGCATCTATTTAAAACCATCTATTATTACTGGATGGCATTTTGTTTTGTATAGATCGATTTCCCACCAGTTCCAGCAACATTCAATTGCTATCTCTGTGGTGGAAAAGATTGTTTGGGCTCTGTGATGACAGCTGCATGCGTCTTACATCCTTGGTCCAACTTTTGTTAACCAGCAAATCAGGTAACACTAGATATAATCTCACAAATATTTCGTAACGGTCATAATATCCCATAAGGAAACACAAAGCTAAAGTAGTCACACGAGGACAACTACGTATGGATTTACTTCCCAAGCAGAATCAGACATAACAATTAACAAGAGACCAGCTAGTTACCTAACCTATAGTGAAAAGTGACAAACCACCAAAAATCTAGGAAAACAGACAGAATACTCAAATAAAATTGACATTTGACACCAAATCACATGGGTGGACAAAACACTAGCTCACTAGTAAGCAAATAAAACATAAAGTTCACAGTGAATAAAAATAACAAAATTTAAAATGACATACGCTGAAAGTGACTTCATAACATGCAGCAAATCTGTGACACGCTCACCAGTATCATCTTCTGTTATTAAACCTTCACTTCCAGCCAAATCAACAATAGAGAGTTTGCTATATGAGTTTTCACCACTGATCAGATTGTTATAAAATATATGTATCGTGACAATCCTGACAATGCAAGGCATGAAATCCACTTATCTGAATTAGTTTACAGCACTCAGAAAACATCCACTAACACAGGACAGATGAACAAAAGCATCAAAACAGTAACAGCCACGATAATCTTTCACTAAGGCAAAGTTGAAGGCAAACTAATCGATTTTGTTGCTTGATTAAGCCCATGGATTTTTTAAGATTCAGTCCTTAATATTTTCAGCTTTCTATTGTTACTTAACTGGGACACACAAAGTACAATAATATATATACACACACGCACACCATAAAATATATATTTAATCCTATAATACAATCTCTGATTTGCACATTGACATTACCAGCTCCATTCATGAAAATATGCCATCAATAGAAGTTTATCATGAAAAGGCAAACTGCAAACATAAAGCCAATGTACAATACAAGCAAGCATATGGAGGGCAGAGAATTTAGAACACACAAATGAGAAACATTAATCTTTAATGTATCATTTCCCCGACTCTGAAATGCAGCTTTCAAAACCCTAGCAAAATCCAGAGGGTTATCAACTTTTTCCTGCACTAGTTCTATGAAATATTCTGGAGGTCCAAAACAGAGTTTAGGCATGCTTTTCCCTGACTCCAATATCAAATCCCTTGCCTGCAAGCACATAAAAAAAGACTATGAAACCTTAAAAATACTAAGTCAATCAAAAACCAGGAAGCAAACTGAAGATACTCCAGAAAGGTTGTACATGGTAACTGAAGGAAAAACAGACCTGTTCATTGTAGAGCTCAAAAACAGTAACACAAAATTTATATTGAGAAGTAGCAGTTGTATCTGAGTTGGCTAAATCAAACAGCTCCTCAAAACAACGAGCATATAGACCCCGATCATAGCTTGATCCTTCCTGAGAACAATGAATTAACATCAAAGCTGCAAATTGTCTGGCCCAATATTGTTGAGTCGAGAATTAAAAGAACATGTAAAAATTCATTGAACAGGCATTCCTATTGATAAATCAACACTGAATTCAAGACCCTCATCTGACTACTTATTTGTTTTGAGAGAGAGGGCCGGTGATCTGCGCACACACACATACACACAAAGTGAAAGATGGAAAGAACAACCATGGTGTATGTCTTTCCAGAATGGGTTTGTCCATAAGCAAATATGGAAACATCATATCCATCTAAAGCTGATTGCACCAGTGGCTGAACATCACCGAACAACTCAGCTGCAAACAGAATATACAAGGTGAGATGAGTAAAAACATGTCATAGGTTTGAAGTTTGAACACAGAAAAGATAGTAACATAAAATAAAACCATTTACCCTGTCCAACATGAGGACCATAGACTCTATCGAATTCAAAATCTTTCTTGGAGATAGACAAGGATTCATCACCAGTATTTACACGGATGGTGTATTCATCTGGAAATTCAATGACTGAGAGACCTTCGTCTTCAAATAATGGTCTTGCACGGCAGAAAACTCGTATGCTTCCTGCTAATGACAGCACAGCATACATGTGAATATGCTTACAAAAAGGGAGGCCATGTGATGTAGTTTACTAGCTCATGCTCCAGTTACTGTATTGCACATAATATATAAACATTATCTTTGAAGAACAAAACCAAAGTCCATAGAAAGAAACCAACAATGGAAATGGAACAACACGCAGTTATTACCTTTAGATGTCAATAAGTCATTGAATAATCTCCTCCTCTCATTGATCACTGGAGATATTCTTGCTTCAGTTTCAAGGGCAACTTGATCTAGAGTTCACAAGTGGGCCAAAAAATTCAAAATCTAAAGACAGAAAATCAACAAAGCAATAACTTCACAAGAAAAGACAAAGTCAGTGTATGTACATTCAAATCACACATGTGCAAGTACACGAGAAATGGATGCATCTCAGAGATATAACTGCTACATTTATTATGGTAGTAAAGAACATCATACCATTTACTCCCGTACAAAACATGGCTCCTGACATGAGTTTAAAGAATAAGTCCCAAGCTTCAATGGAACTAATTTTATTATGGTTGCACCAAGCATTAGACCTTGCAACCATTAGAACAACAAGATTCCAAGAGTTTATACTTGGGAGAATAAGTCCCATGCTGTCAGGTCCTGTGTGGATAGGATTATATACATATGTACAGCTTAAGTGGGCGGCTCTAACACAATAAGTTCTAGTCGAAACTGAAGTTTAATGATTTTTTGGATAAGCATATTAAAACTACTTTTGAAACCCTTCTTTCTTTTGGGCTTATGTTTTCCGAATATAGACCTTACTTTGAATAATCAATATTCCTGATGTTCATATTTCTTACATGAGCACTTTGACAAGTGCCTATCCAAATGTTATTCAGCATATTCCACACAGCACTTATAACAGAGAGCTTGCTTATCTAATAAGCTCTCTCCTTGAATATGCACTTACATTGTTTATTTGATCCAAACTGGATCCAATGTAACCTAACTAAGCAAAAGAATTGACAAGAAAAACGACAAATACCAAAAGATTCTACATATCTAAAGATCCATAAGCGGAGACAAACTAGTGAGTTACCTAAGTTGTGAGTTTTCTTAGCAAGAACGCCAAGATATCGTGTAACCCGATCAAGTTTTGCGTTTGCATACTCCTGGAGTTCACTCACTTCTTGTCTTAACTGCAAATAGTCTTTTCTAGCAAGCTGTGCAAAGTAACTGATGAGATTGTTGACACACGTCTAAAACAAAATTTGTATGATCCACAAACATCAACTAACACACCACAAAAATACAAATATTCAAAACCAACAAGACTGGGCTAGTAATATGTCCAAGTGCTTTAAATGGTATAAAGACATTTAAGATAAGCACATGCATTTTGTCTCCTTCATCTAGATCTGCTTCCATGCATTTTGTCTCCATCTTCCTGTCAGCAACTCCATTTGCATTTCTGATGTCATTGCTCCAACCTTGCAGCGATGCTTCATTTGAACCTCTTCAGTGGGTTTGCTTCTGGTTCTTGTGTTCGGTTGTTCCAAGTTTCAAATCGATTTTTTGAAGTCCTTGATCATCTCGGAGAAAATTCTTAATTGTTCTACTCCAAGATTAGGGGTTCGGTTTTACAAAGATTAGGGATTTTCTGATCCTATTGCTTCTTAGATTTGGGATTGTTGCTATTGCACACAGAATCATTGTTAGTTACATGGTAATGCTTCTACCAATCTTTTCATTCCTTGCTCTTCGAGATTTACCTAGTTCTGCGGTGTTCTTGACTTCTTGGTAAAGGTCATGTAAAGTGTTATTGTCTAAGTTGTTTCAGCGGTTGGGATTGTAATGGTGGCTGCACAGAAGGTGTTTAATTCATCACCTGGACCGTTATTGGTTCGGGGTAAGAGTGGGAGTAAATTTTTCATTGATGAGGTTCATGTTAATTTTACGCATAGAGCTCATCCATAAAAATTTACACCTCAATTTTATCCCCTAATCAAACATACCCTAAGAGATGATATTTTCTTTGTGTAAGCAATGAGGGTGGTGGTTGTTGTTGTTGTTGCTGCTGCTACCCCTAATCTGATGCCTGAAATGGCTTGACTATAGTATTTTGATTCACTCTTTGATTTGCAGCTACTTTGAGGGGTTAAGTATTATGATTAGCTCCTGCTCTTAGTAGATAACCATTGAAGATCATCATTCCCTCTAAGTTGGGATTTCTTGATATAGCCTTGTCGTTGTGATGTTCACTTCTGCCAATTGGTTAAACTTGAGATTGGTTACCTTTTGCTTGAGTGCTTAAGTTGTTGCCGTTGGCATTTGATGATTGTTGTTCCCGAGTTTAGATTTCTTGATGCATTTGGAATTTCTTTTGTAACAAACATTATAGAGACATCGGAAGAAGATTGTACGGACCCAAGTGAAGGTCGAAAACGTCTTTGACCTTGGCACCTTCGCCGTTATTCAAATAGGTTTCATTCATCTTTTCAGTTTTGTTATCATTACTTAGTTGATTGCATTGTATTATTGATCTTAAGCTGGGAATGTTGTTATGCATCATCCAGCTTGCGAAGGGGTATTAGACTCTATAATTGATATCAGAAATTAGTTATAGTTTGTTGATTTGGTTAGGAATAGGCTGATGGTTAGTTACACTAGTTAATATAATATAAGATTGTATTTCACTTATGTTGCTTCAACTTTTCCATCATTAGTAAAATTCACTTTTCTTTTTTTTCAGTTTTCTCTCAAATCTCCCAATTCTCTCTATCTTTTGGCCTCTCTACCAAGGATCTCAACAAATCCTTAATCTTAATGAAAGTCCAACGAACCTGATATGATCAAGCAACCGCTGAAAGAAGTTATTACTTATTACCACCTGATTAAGATTGCATTCTAAACACTATAATGTACTAGTCTCAATACGAACGTCAAATCCCTTCTTTTCTTACACTCTATCCTCTTTCCCAACATATTCACACAGGCACCTGGCTGTCCTATTCCGAATGCATCATATTATACACAGTGAGGCCAAATTTGAAAAACAGAACTTTTGTTCTTCTTTTTTTTTTTTAATATATGGAAGTGAAAATAATTAGAAAAGAAAAGAAAAAAAGAAAGCTACCCTTTCTGAAATTCCAAAACTAATTCATAGTCGAATAATCCCTCACCCACCCTAACACTCACTACAATCCTCCAAGAATAAATAAATAAATAAATAAACCGTTCGTTAGCAGTGAGTGAAACAAATTCTAACATCGAAACAAGCCCGAAAGCTGAAATTCCAGTCAGTTGCGAGATTCGAAAGAGGAAGAATAAGAAGACAGCTATGCTAAGAGCTGAAAACGTATTACCTTAAGCTTGTCTTTCAATCGCTGAACCTTGGAAGCCACGGACTGCGGAGGAATAGAGGAAGACAGAGAGTAACTCCTCGTTCTCAACGGCGAACTCTGTCTCTGATCGCCTCGCTCCGGCGACGGCGACTGCCACGGCTCGAATCCGGTGATGTCCCAGCTCCACCGGTTCCTCTGCTCCGCCATTGCCGTTATCCCAAAATCCTCTCAGATTTCCTCTATCTCGCTTTCTTGTTCGAAATCGGAACCCAAAAAATAATTGCAACAATATGATATATTAGTAATAAGTATTTTTTTTTTCCTTAAATTAAAAAATAATTAAAATAAAAGAAAAAAGGAACACTTTACGCTCAATTGAAGAGCTTCTTGGATTTTTGACGTCCTTATTACAGTACTGGCTGTAGAGGTACCGAATTAAAACAAAAAATCGATAAAAAAAATAAAATAAAAACCAATTAAAATCGAAATTAATTAATTTGAATTAGTTCTTGATTTATGAAAACTAAATTAAACTTATCAGCTTTAGGTTCTCATTTCCAAAACTAAACAAAATCAAATCGAACCAATAATATATTACATTAATAGTTCTGTTTATTAATTAGATATATTACTTATCAAAATTTCTTATCCATATCTAAATTTGTCTCATATTTTAATTTAACATTTAGAATTTTCAATTATAAATTAATTCTTTTAACTTAATCCATATAATTCTTGTTGAAATCTTTTATCATTTATTTAACTTATTAGTTAACAGTATAACATATTAGCATAAATTTTAAAAATCAAATCAGATCTTATAATTTTGTAGTATTATAATAATAATTACTCAAATTTAATATTGTTTATAATTACTTTTTAACATTTTATAAATTTTATAAGAAAAACCGAAAACATACTCAATCTAAATCGATTTTAAATGGGTTTGGTTTGGTTCGGTTCTTCCAAAATAATCAAACTGAATCAAATCAAATCGAAATAAAATTTATTAATTTGATACTTGATTTTCACCTCAAAATCAAATCAAATTGAACCACGGACACCTTAACTTTAGTAATCATATACTATATGTTAAAAACCTGTCATCCAACACTGACACATTCCAACGTGGCTTCTCCAAGCTCATCCAATTTCCCTCTAAAATGTCGAACTGCCTTATTCTGCAATGAAAGATATGTATCGCTGATGAGGTGTCGATCCAGTGAAGCTTTGTTCTTACCCCACAAAATGCTAGAGCCCACACATAAATTATGGTCACCTAATTAGCTATTCCAGCAAGATAACTTTTCCGACCAACTTTATTTCTTGATTGAAATTTTGAATTTCAAATTGTAAAATTGGTCTTCACTACTTCATTCTTTGTTTGAACACTTTTTCATTCCATCTCCATACGATGTTGAGGGTCATTAGTACAATGAGAGATAATTTATGTTCAGCATAATAAATGGTCCACTTACTCATTTGCCGAAATGGAAGTGTGATGTGCCTCCCATCTCCCTCATCCTGAGTTTTGCACTCCCTTGCTCAGAGTCCAGCATTCCCCAGCCCCTCATTAAATTCAATTGAGAGTTTAGTTCCTAATCCGCTGCAACATTTTGAAAGCACTCCACCAATACATCTTCAGTGATGGCTATTTTACGTTTGGCTAAAATCCAACATTTTGAATTGTGAGTCTGACCAACTTGAAGGGTGTAGAACTGTAATACCCCAAATTTTAAATAAATGAGTTAGAAAATTTTTCGGGCTAAAATGGTGTTAGTCACTGTTATCTGTCACTCCGGGTCCTAAATTTTGCTAAGTCTGGACCCTACTCCTCATTGAAGAGCCATATAATAGAGTCATATTCTTGGGACCAAAAGTCCCGGTAAATGTTCCTTAGAGAAAACTGAGTTAAAGAGTGATTTTTAAATAATTTTTTCAAAACCTTTAAACGCCCCGTTTCTAAGGTCTAAGTTTACAAAACCGTGAAAATTTCTGAATTTGAACTAAAACCCAAAATTTAGATTTTGATTGGGTTAGAGTTTGATTTTTTAGACATTTTATTTGAATCTAAATAGAGGGTATTCCCTTATTTACATTTATGTTTAAAAGTTAATAGGAAATAATAGCCTCAATTAAGAAATGTAATAAGTGAGCTTTAGAGAGTGAGAGACTATAAAGACTATCCTGGAGTGTGGAAATCCATTCTGGTGAGCGCTGCAGCGGTCAACAGAACAGTAAGGCGGTGCGAAGAACACTCTCTGGTGAGCGCTGCAGCGCTAAGAGTGCTACAGCAGTTAACAGCGATTATAAAAACCCCTGTTCGGGGTCTAGAACCTTCAAAAGTGCCAAAACACCTCCCCACCCCTCTTCTCAGCGGAGAAAACGCTATTCTTCCCTCCCCATACCTCATTTCATCATCTAAACTCCATTTTTCCTCCTTCTAAGGATCTAAGGTATGCTATTCTCTTGATTCCTCTTTCTATTCTCCATTCCTTCTTTGTTATTAGGGTGATACTTCATGCTTCTCAAGGAGAGAAGTGTTCTAGTATGTTAGAGATGGATTTTTGGATATTTAGAGGTTTTAGAGGTTGATTTAGAGTCCTATGGCTTCTGTATCAGATACTGCTGTCAGTTCTGCTTCCTAGAGTTCTGTTGGTGCTATTCCTTCATTGTTCACCCCTCCAGATGAGTGGGTTCACACTTGTAATCTCTATGTTCTGCATTAAAGTTATTTTCATAAAGATATGTTTGATTTTAGAGATTTCTGCAAAAAAGATTGAGATTTACTATTGATTATATGTTTAGAACTATGGATTTTAGAGCATGAAACCTATTTTTGAGAAAACTCATGGGACCATGTTTGTTGGATTGATTATATGTTGATTTGGTGATTATGAAATTGCTAGATACTTTTGTTATAGTTTTCAATTGATTCTGAAACTGGTTTATGTTCATGAAATAGTTTTATAACTAGATACAAGTTTAGAAGAGAAATTATAACTATGGTTGTTGAAATGCTTATCTTATGTCAAAAATGGATTATGTGATTGGTTACTAGAGAACTTTGAGACATTAAGAAATGCTATTATGATTTTAGAATTTTCAAGTTCATGAAAGAATGTTGTTGAGAATTAGTTTAGAAACGCAGACATAAAAAGGATTTAGAGCTTGAATCTTTGTGAGATTCAAAACAATTGGCGGATACATATTTTGTGAGTTTATGAAATCACAAATGTCTACAAAGGGTGATCCCTTAGACATGATTCATAGCCACAGTTATGCTAAGGTCAAACTGTTAGAATCAGATAGATTCAGAGCTCACAGAGAGTTAAATGTTTTAAAGGTTTTTGCATTTAATTATTTATCTAGTTTAGGCAGTAGCTATAGAGAAACAGACAGCGAGTTAACAGCTGAATGATCGTTAACCTTGGTATCAAGTTGCCTAAGGACAATCTTATAGAGCAGAGCATAGAATGGAACCTAGTCAGGTATCCAACTTCAGTTCTATAAGAACCATAGAGCAGAGAAACATTTATATCATAACTGATATACATAATTACAGAGCAGAGACTACTATTTCTCTATGAGCTACTATATTATGTTATTTGCATGTGTTTGGTCGTGAAAATAAACTTAGAGAAATTGTTTTTAAATGATAACTTGATGGTTATGAATGTTGTTTTTAGAAATATATGTATGTATGGTTACGTGA
Source organism: Dalbergia cultrata (assembly GCA_031216105.1). Taxonomy (NCBI): domain Eukaryota; kingdom Viridiplantae; phylum Streptophyta; class Magnoliopsida; order Fabales; family Fabaceae; genus Dalbergia; species Dalbergia cultrata. Next base: position 1,706 of record JAVHNL010000104.1, on the reverse strand, counting down.
AATTATCAGTATTATTCATGTTTTATGATATGATACATTATTTCCTTAATGTCCTATAGAAGGGGGTTTCAGATGAGGATTCACTCAATAAGTTTTGCACAAAACTCACCCCTCTCTTTTCTCCCATTCCACAGATTGTGCAGCTGCGGCAGATTTTCCCAGTTATATTCCTCCATCAGCATTAGAGTTCATATGGTGAGCTTCACTTTGGTGAAGTGCTTATGGTTTTGTCTAGAATGCTCTAGTATAAATGCAGGCAGGATCCGGATAATAGAGCATGTTTATAATTATTTGCATATTATGACATTATTTGAAGATGTATTGAACAGTTCAGCATTTATGAATATTTTGAATCAGAGTAGTTTTACACAAAGATGTTTGTATTATGATTTACAGACAATAGATTTTGAATTATGAAAGTTCAATATAGACTAGAATGAATTAGTAAATAGTTGATTTGTATGTAGAAAATGAAAATGTACTTTGAATAATGTTATAGTTAACTATGCATATAGAGAGATTCAAGTCGCGAGGCTTGCGTGGGAATAGGATTTCTCACGTGCCAGTCACGTGCCTAAATCGGGTCGTGACAAGAACGTGGCACGTGGATAATACAGGCGCTTGCCATCCTTTTAAACCAACAATCTTTCATCACAAATCATTAAATTCAAATTTCAAATTCAAAATCCAATTTACAGCACACCTTGCCGAAAACTTTGCCCATATATTTATTTCTCTCATTTGTTCCTCACACAACTTTCATTCTCCTTTGGTTTGTTTCTTTTCTCATTAAATTCAAATCTCATCTAGGTGATGATCGGCAAGGCGGTGGCTTGGTACGCAATTGATAATGGTCGTTTGATAGCGCGAGGAGAGTGGTGGAATCGACATGCAGCTGGGCGAGGACCACTGGCCGGGTATGAGGATAGTGGTGTCTGCCTTCCCCATGGTTGCTTTGCTCGATGAATAAGGCTCGATAATCTGAGTCGTGATGGCCCACCAAAGGAATGTCACAGTCATATGAAGATTTCACTGGAAGTTTCATTGTTTTTAGTTTCATTTTTTAAATTTTATCAAGCTCTCTTCTTAGGTAAGGCGTATCATTGAGACGTTGGGTAGCCAAAATGTTCAACCTCATTGTTGCTTGAGAAAATGCTTAGTTGAGAACCCTTTCAACTCATAATAAAAAAAAAATTCCTCCTTTAAACTGGTTCTCAACTGGACTCTCCATCTGCTAGAAGCCACAACCTTGAATCTTGCAAATAACATGCTGAACAAGGTATGTTAGTATAAATTGTTGTAATCTTTCATTACTGGGTTATTATGATTTCTTTTAATTAGAAGTCATTGTAGTAGAACTAGACAGTACATGGTCTTAATTGGGGCACCTATACTTTATATGGTCCAAACGTGGACGAGCCACAAGATGTGGTTAAGCATCTATGTCGTCATCGGTTTCAGAATATCCCTCTTGGCAAGAATGGCTCCCTCTCTTCCCATCCATAATCGACCCAAATTGGATTCTCCACCCAAGGTTTTCATTTTTTTCTATTTGTCATTATAAAAATTCAATTTTTTATGCTTTTCTAATAATCATTATAAATTTATTCTTCTTTTTATTTTGGGGTATGTTTTTTCTGTAACCCCTTTAGTATATCTTCTTTTTTGAGCATTTTTTTTGTTTTACATGTGTTTTGGAGCATCTT